>CM062817.1:1690736638-1691314138 GCA_031772625.1 Pinus tabuliformis
GTCTTCGTTGGAGTGCAAGGTGGATTGCTATCCTTTCCATCCATGGCTCCCCCAAACTATAATAGTTAGAAGTCATCGTTTCAAAGCTTGGATGCTTATCCCCTATCACGGTAGAAACTCGGTTGAAAAGGGCTTGGGACCTAGGCTCATGGTGGTCTGCACAGACAGACGATAGGAGTTGAGAATTTATTCAAAGAAATCAACAATTGGCGTTGATGATTATGGTGACTTTGAGAGTGGCCACCTCATTTTCAATCTCACTAGTTAAATCCCCCCCCCCCAGTCTTCAATTTTGCTCATATTCTTTCTCTTTTCTAGAATGTTAACTTTTGTGATGGAACAGTTATTCGGCTTGGGATAGTCGTGGCTGAGTTTATGGTTGTTGGGGATAGGCCCCTCCTGGTCTCTATCTTACTCCTTTGTTGGTGTTCATTAATTGAGGTCGATTGGGGAGGTAATGTGTTTTTTATGGGGTTTCCCTTCTTTTCTTTTGGGCCTATGAGTCAATTATTGTTCCAGGTATGGTTATTGTCTAGAATGTTTGTGTCAACCCTCTCTAGTGCATAATTTTGTAAATCTTCTTAGTCTCCTTGTCTCAGGGTGTGGATGACGATTTCTTTGAGCATAGGGTGTGGGATTGGTGACCTTCAATTGAAATTCCACAGCCATGCAATGCCAGTGAGTTCATGTTCACAAATGCATAGGGCCTCACGGCTAGGGAGAAGACCATCAGGCATAAATTCGAGACTTTGGGGAGGAGGTAGACCAATAACCACCTCCATCTCCTGGTGGAATTGATCTCCCACCTCCATTTGATTCACTGGAAAACCAAATTCAACTGGTAACCACCATTCTGGAGCAATTCACACGCAACTGGCATGATGACTAAAATGAAATCATTACTTTCATGAATGACCTTCAACATAACCAATGGCACATGATGGATACACTATTATCCTTGCATTGTGGGCAGAAAAGGATCTAGGCGAGGTTGGACGGATTAGAGGGCAGATTGGCACATTTGGAAGCGCACATTCATGAGGGTCTTCACCCTCCTCTACCTCCCGAAAATGGACCAAACATTCCAGGTGTCGGGCAATCTTATTGATTGGGGATAAATATTGGATGCATTTTGGTTCTTGGGGCCCTTTACATTTTTTGGGTGATCGACATATGATCTCTGTGTTTATTATTGTTATTGTCAAACTATTTTTGCCATTATCTTATGATCAATAAGTTCAGTGAAAATGAAATTAGCAATAGACTAATAACAAACTTCTCATAATATATTCTTATATAAATTAATAAAAATCTCGATTTCAAAACAAAAAAATAACATTATATCTATCTTATAAACTAAATTATTATTATATAAATTTTTCCTATTTTAATTTTACTATATAAAATAAAAATAAAAATAAAAATAAATAAATTATATTCACTTTAAACTTCAAAATTCTTTAACAACAATAAAAAAAAAAATTATATCTATCTTACTATAAACCAAATTATTATTATATAATTTTTTCCTATTTTAATTTTACTATATAAAATAAAAATAAAAAAAAATAAGTTCACTTTAAACTTCAAAATTCTTTAACAACAATAAAAATTAAAATTATTAAATTAAATTAAATTATATTTTTACAAATCTATCACATGACACAATGCAATAATCACGAAATTAACTATTATTTTTTTTAATTTAAAAATATATGCAATGTCGCATTTTTAATTGTATCACACCAATCATTGTACTCTTATGAAATCTTCTTGATCTTAAATTCTAGTCATTTTTAATTGTATCACACCATCATTGTACTCTTATGAAATCTTGTTGATAATTGGGTCATTTTTAGTCTTTTCGTTTATCCTCTTTAAAAATAAGATACCTAAGTCCCTCTTAGGAACAAAAATATTTTGGTGGGTATGAATTTTATCCATTTTTTTATTGTTAGGTCATTGATTAACTATAGAGCGATCACGCTATTGCATTATATTTTCTGTATTAAAAATATTCAAATTCTTTTATGCATTTCCTAGATTAAATTTTGGTTTCAGATCATTTGTATAATAAATTTGGCTGGTGTATTTTTCGCAGCCACTACCAAGGCGGCTGAGGAATACATCAATATGTTGTCTTGTTTTTCTCTCTTTCTCTTTCTATTCGAGCTGACATTATTGAAATGAACATTATTTTTAAGAGGGAACAATAAGATGGGAATTTATTTTAGTGGGTATGTTTTCTAGTTATTTTTAGAGAACAAATAAAATGGGAATTTACTTTAATTTTATTTATGTTAATTTTTTTATAAAATAATTAACACATTCATATAAGTTAAATGGTTGATAAGGTATCAAAACACTTACTTTAGGATTAATCTCACATTATTTTCAAAACAAATTATCAAAATTAAGTAAATTATATTATTATTATTATTAACAAATTAATTTATGAGTTAAATATATATACACTTAAAAAGCATGTAACAAGGTTATTAATCACGGAGATTCATTCCTACTTTACTATTGAAGTTCTTAACCTATAAATAAGTTTTGTTACAATACCATAGCTTAATAATATCACATGTCCAAGAAACCATAACTCTTGTTCATATGACATTTTTTTAATTAATCATCTTAACTGAAAGGTTAGAAAGAAATAAGTAATTTTGAAATAAATCAAAGCCTTTGATATGTGACAACTACTAAAATATTATAGAATATTCCATTGGGGTTAAATTGCTTCCACCCACCTAATAATCACTGATAGTTAAATTAAAATTCTAAAATTCATATTCCAAAATATACATGCATATTAGCATAATAAATTAATTTTTAAGTGTCTTTCTTATTGTTTCAATGTATATGGCTATGGAGGAATCATCTTCTAAAGTGAGTGATTATATTATTATGCACCCTTTTATCATATAGGTTTATACTTTTGTTTTTGAATATTTTATCTTATGGTGATCTGTATTAGATCATTATATTGTTTATCATCCATTTTTATGCTTTTATAGTGGAATTAGTGGAGGAATCAGTGCACAGAACCATTTTTACTAGCAGGGCCTAGTTTGGCAAATTAGGTTTTTACTAGCAGGACCTAGTTTGGCAAATTGGGGTTTGAAACCTTCAGGGAGTAGTTTGAGGCATAAATTGATATTTTTTTGGAGTAAAAATTTGTTTCTTAAGCACCTCATGCTTTTATTATTCTACACACATAAACCTTTTCAACGATGCAAGAATTGCCTCAATCAGAGTTTGTATGCAAAAGCTATGTCACTTTCGGAAGTTGGCTTTCTTGTTTTAACCACCATAAGTCATGTCAGCACCCATTATTCATGGAAAATGGGCTAGCCACATGATCATGATGAAGAATTTTCTAGAAGAGTCAATGTTGTAACACTAATTAAGATTTGGGGAATCAAATTTAACAACCAATAGGCTATCAAGTTGTGTTATAATTGGGTCGTGGGAGGAAAAGGGGTTCCATCATATTCCAGTGCAGTTTTTCATAGATGAGTAGAGTAGCTAAGAGAGGATAGGAAAGAGAAAACAGAGAGGATTTGTGCATTGCAATATCCCACGGACCACACACCTCACTTCTTTGTACTTGTATCCATTTTCCATTCAAGGAAAGAGAGAAAAGTAACCACACCTTCTAGTTGAATTGTCTCCTGAAAAGATTTCCCAAGTTATATCTTGTGTTAATTTGTGGTTTGTGAGTTTTATTTCATTGTTCTCTATTTTCTACATAATTATAATTTCCATGCATATGTAATAAATAGTAATTTATCGATCCATAAATCTAAAAAAAAAAAAATCTTCAAATATAGATTTTGAATTTTAAACATAATATTATCGAATTTATTTTAATACAGTGTTCAATAAAATATTCATAACACTTTACCAATCATATAAAAATAATTTTCTAATCACTTAAAATTTTTATTTCCAAAGTAAAAAAACACTCTTGTGATACATTGTTCACAACCTAAAACAAATAAATAAAATAATTTGACATGTTTCAACTATTAATTTTTGGATGTTGTAATAAGATGAAATGCAACAAATATATATGTAGAGGGAGCTAGATTTTGTTTTAAAAAATACTACAAAACTTAATGAAACTTTAGCTTTTTCTAACCATGGAATGTCTAACTTTATCATGTAAATGATGGTATTTTTTCTATTTTAAAATGTACTAATATAGAGGACCATTCATATTAGTATAATAACATTTTTGAATTTTTTTAATAATAATTTTTTTCCAATTATTAAATTCAACAAAACCCTAATGGTAGGTAGGTGAGGTGAGGTCATTCTTGAATCCGAAGGAAACATGGAATCTTATTTCGGATTCTTGAGAAAAAATCCTTTAAATAATATGAACATTGTCATATTGGTGTAGGGAAACATGTAAAAGGAAATTTCCCTTCAATACCGGAACTTAAAGTAGTCTATGAAAAAGACAAAGAAGTTACAGAACAACTTTTTTTTGTTGCACCAAAAAATATATGGTAGTCATGAGCATCAAGTATGTCTCAATACCCTACAAAACAATTTAATTCTTATTATTCAAACCAACAACACCCCCAACAAAATTGGATTCATCCTATGCCTCGGGAAGCATGGTCACCACGCAAACTCAAAAATGAACTTGGAAACAAGGATGGTGTGGGTTTGCCTATGGGAAAATGCTAAATTGTCCATATTTTCCATAGCAATATCCACAATATCCTCTACAAACCAAACATCCCCAGCAAGTTCAAGAATCCTATCGTACCTAACCTCAATAGCCACAAATTCATAATCACAATTACAATTACCATCAAACCAAATTCCTCCATGACCTACCCAGTTACTTGCATAACTTGTTCCAAACCCCAACAATAAAGTAGCTCAACATGCTTACAATGTTGAGCTACAAAATTTTCCAACTTATATGATTACCCCTCTTGATTTAAATGATATTCATCTTATATTAAGAAAAGCAATTCATAAATATATCTCCTATATTATTGAAGAACAAATTGAGAAGGAAAATGTTAATCAATCAAATGATAATAATAGTTCTATTGCATCACCTCGATAAAGAAAGAGTGTTGAAATTCGCCTAGAGCCTAAGGGTATTGACTAACAATCAGGCAGTGTATTTTGCACTATGGAAAAAATTGGAATCAATCTTTGCCAACAGAATTCGACAATTGAAGGTGTTTGGGGACTCCAACAGGTTATCAAGTGTCGTGAGAAAGATGACCCATTTATCCCTGCTATCTTGCAGTGGATCAAACTATTAATAGAGAAATTTGACATATAGATTTTTATCATATTAAAATGAACCTGAATGAGGAAGCCGACTGCATGGAAAATTATGTAGTGCTATTAAAAACCTGGGAATTAAAGGTAGACGATGAGAAAATAATATTTAAGCCACTCCCTTAATGTTGAGCAAGCAGTTAGAAATAATTGGGCTTACGATGCACATTAATCTTAGGATCAGGCATCAAATTTCATTATTAATACAGGACCTCTCGAATCAAGCTCCATATTAATTAAGACCCAACAAGTTGTCAAATTAACTTGGAGAATCATGCTTTCATGGCCACATGGAGCAGTGATGTAAGCTTGGAGTCGGCACCAGACAAATGGATTAGCAAAGATTTGATTAATGGGGAAATTCAAATGTGTGAAACCATAATCTCTACACCATAGTACATGTTTGGCCATGGACAGTTCTTTGAAATTCAGAGGTTTTGTGCTCAATCCTTAATGGACCCGATGCAAGTGGCTTTGATGAATGCATCACGCTTCAATGCAGCAGGTTTCCGGAATGAGGGAAGTATCAACGCTATATATGGAGAACGTGGGAGCTTATGTTATCATCACATTGATTCATCAATTTCGGGGATTACAAGCAGAAATGGAAAGAATTGAGGGTGAAGTCGGTGAGGAGCTCGACGTTCACATGTTCAGGATAGCAAGGGAATTAGATTTCCTGATCGCACTAATCGCTTGTAATGTAGAGATGCAATTGATAGAAACTAGAGCAATCAATGAGTTGCTCTCCCATTAGCTCGAGTTGCTGAAGAAAAATTTAGATCGTCTGCAGTTGGTTGCAGTTGGTCGTCGAAACGCCAGAGTTTTAGGTCAACAATTTAGGGAGGAGAGTGGAAGAGAATGGCATTCCACGCAGATAGGAAAACAACAAAAATCAGGAGTTAGCTATGAATACGGAGCAGATAGACGAGGATATCACGAGCGATGATATTCCACGAGAGAGCCACGAGCATCCCATCGAGGATGATGACGGAGTCCAAGACACTCCAGTTAGGGAGGACTTGTAATGTCTTTTAAATTTTAATTTGGTTATATGTTTTGTCATTATGTAGTGCTTAATGGAGTATTTTGGAGAGTGTATGGGAGTAATGTTTTCAGCATAATAGTATGTAGTCTAAAAAAATCTTTGATGTAATGTGGTAGCAATTGTGGAAAACAATTGCAAATATCATGGCACATGTTGTAAAAGGTCTCGGCCTTCAAACCAAATTATTATAATGCAAAATATAGATTTTCCTTTAAAAAAATAGTTCTATAATTTGCAATAAAACAAACTTTTTCTCATGCAAATATCCTCCTTTTCTAGAAATGTTGAATTTTAATAAGAATATAAAACAATTTGAATATGATTTATTGGGTGAATTAAAGAATCTTTGTATTAAAACTCATTTAATACAAAAATAAGAGATATTCCAATCCATGCTAAATAGTTAGGAAATCATGCCTATGAAAACCAAGAAGAACAAAAAATACCCACAAATAATATAAGCAATTGGAAAATTAAAAGATATAATGTCGAGTAAAATCTTTATAGAAAAATGTGTTGATCCTTGTAGCCTTATTATTAAGATTCACAACAATAACATTCTAATTGCAAACATGTTAATCAATCTAGAGTTGCAACTAATGTCATCACAAAGGAACTATGAATTAGTTACAGTTATCTAATCTTCATCACACACCTACAGTTTTACAATATAATATATATATGTACAATGAAACTTGAAGGAACAATAGAAGATGTTATAGTCTCTTTAAATTATTTCAAATATCCTATGTATTTTAAATCTAATTTGGGTTGTCATCATTTATCTTAGGAAGACCATGGTTAACTATAGTTGAGGCGTTAATCAGTTGTAAATATGAGACATGAAATTTTCATATGGAGATTTAGATAAGAAATTTATTTTGTATTCACTTACAAAATCATTAACTAAATTAGAAAATACACAATAGCTTGATGATGCAAATAGTGATGAAGAAATAGTACAACCAATCTTAACAATTAACCAAGCTATGAATTTAAAAGAGGATCTTGAAAAACTTCTAATCACAAATTTTACTAATAATTTTGTGATTTAATTCAATATATTGGGGGAAGTTTCTTTTGATCATATCTTGGATAAGAAATTTTAGGAAAATTGTACTATATATACTCTATCAACACTAATCGGTTATACGTCTTTTATTAATTCAATATTAGAATCTTATAGTACCCCTCTTGAGATTAAACAAGGAAAAACTTTAAACATAAATTCTAAATTTGAGGAATCTCATAAAGAAAGCTATTTCAAAAACTACAAAAACATTTTGGTGCATTTGAATGGGAGTATAATGATATGAATGGAATCCATCCTAACACATTTATATTTAGGAAATTTCTCGACCAATCAAACAACCCCGAATATATATGAATCCACTTCTAAAAAAATTGTAATGGAATTAACGGCCATATATTATATTTTTTATAATCAATGGGTTTCACCTTTAGTAATTGTTCCTAAAAAGAATGGTGAGTGGTGAGTTTGCATAGGTTGTTGTGAATTAAATAAAGCACCTTAAAATACCATTTTCCTCTTCCATTTATAGATCAAGTTTTAGATACCTTATCAAGAAAAAACAAAAACAAAACAAAACTTTTATTGATGGATTTAGTGGTTATAATCAAATTCAAATCACTCTAGAAGATCAAGATTATACCACATTTACATGTGCATGGGGGATATATTCTTATAGAGTATTACCCTTTGGGTTATGCAATGCTCCTACTACTTTTCAACTTGTTTTAGATATTTTTTCTCACTTGACTCATAATTGTGTGGAGGTTTATAGGGATGATTTTACTGTTTATGGTAATTTTTTTGACAAAGCATTGGAAAATATTGAAAAAAATGATTAGGCATCAAGAAACTAATCTTTCATTAAGTAATGAAAAAATCCATATGTTACTTGCTAAAGGAATTGTTTTTGGTCATTCTATATTGTCTACAGGAATCAAGGTTGGTCCAACAAAGATAGAAGTCATTTCTAAACTTCCAGTTCCAAAGACTAAAAAATATGGAAGGATTTTCTTAGGACATGCGGGTTATTATAGGAAATTCATAGAAAATTTCACAAAAATAGCATCACCATTGTTTAAATTGCTCATTAAATATAATGATTTTTTTAGAATATATCTTGTTGCACTGCTTTTGAAATATGGAGAGAAAAACTTTCCACAACACCTATTTTAAGAGGGAGAAATTGGTCTCTCCATTTTCACATATCCATTAGTGCCTCGGATACAACTCTAGGATCAATATTAGGACAAAAGGAAAGCCAAATTTCTTATGCCATTATTTTATTAGCAAAAATTTAACACATGATAAATTAAACTATAAATTATTAGAAAAAATATTTATTGTAGTTGTACAAGCCATAAATAAGGTTAGACATTATCATTGTTTATGGGACTTTTATTCAGAATGACCATTCAGCTACTTGATATTAATGAATAATCCAATTATAAATGGTAGAATAACTAGGTGGCTTATATTGCTATAGAAATTTAAAATCACTATTTTAGATAAATCTTGAAGAGAAACGACAATTGCATATTTTCTTTCTAAATTCATAATGAAGGTGAAATAATTCTTGTAGATTGTGATTTTCCTTTCAACACTTATTTGCAATGTCTACTAAATCTCCTTGGTTTGCATATATTTCTAACTACTTGGCCATAAGAAAGTTACCGTTACACCCTTGACCTAGAGAAAAGCACAATATTTTCAAAGTAGGATATTCATGGATTTGACGTGATCTTTTTCGTATAGGACTAGGTTTGATTATCCGACAATGTCTATGAAAATATCAAGTGTTTGAAATATTAAAATCATTCCACAATGAACCATGTGGAGGTCATTTTTTCAATAAAAGATCTTATTACAAAGTCCTCCACCTATGATATTATTGGTCTACTCATTTTGGAGATGCTAAGAAGTATGTAAGGAGTTGTTATCACTCTCAACACATGGGCCACCTAGTGCAAATGGTGAAATTCCATTACAACCTTATGTACTTATAGATCCTTTTTAAAATGAATTTAGATTTCATGGGATCCATCACTCCAACCTTAAGGAAAAAGAGATATATTTTGGTTTGGACAGATTTTGTTAGTAAATTGATAGAATTTGAAACACTCCTCTAAGCTCTTAAATAGACAATTCTAGAATTCTTATTTGAATACATATTCACTCACTTCCTAGGGAAATTGTTTCAAATTAAGATTCCTAATTTTACTTCAAAGGTTGTCCAAACTATAGTATGGAAGTATTGAATCAAACAACAAAAATCTTCTCCAAACCACACACAAGCTAATGGGTTGATGGAATCCACCAATAAAGTTCTAGAAGCTTGTAAGCAGAAATTTCATTCATATGGTCAAGGTTGAAGACCACAATAGAGTAGACTAAAATAGAATTAACGCAATCAAAAAGCCACAAGAATTCTTAATGAATTGTGAAGTGGGGCAAGAAGACTTACCTAGGAGAATGAAGGTTTGTTAATATCTATTAAGCGGACCTTCTCCTCCAAACCCACACTTGAAATTTAATATACAGCCAGCAAACAAGAAAAATATAGCAATATACTCAAAGAAAAATGGAATGCTTAAAATGGAGTAAATGATCAAAACAAGTTAGAAAAACATATACTAAATTATAGTAACACCAAATTGGAACAAGAGGAAAGAGTTTCTTAATGATCAAATATAATAGCAATATATAGGTAAAGGTATCACCTAGTTCTCACACAAGGGACTAATTAGAACTGTCATTACAGTCCCTCTACCCTATGTCATTTAAGGTCTCTTCATTGAATATTCTATGTGTTAATCAAATAGATAAAAAGGCTCCTCTTAGGGATTGAAAGCAATAATAAGGTTTGAAAGCAAGAGCTTATTGGAAAAAGGGACTTAAAAGGCAAGGGAATTGTAGATGGTCTGTGGAAAAATCCCAAACATAAGGATTATTGATCAATGCTTGTGATCTCCTCTTCCAATGGCATGAAAAGAAACCCTAAAAAAGTGGTTAGATTTGTTGGCATATGGGTTATAGGTGGGTTTTATTCAAACCAATGAACCCTGCACATTTAGTCAAACCCATAAACCCTACTCCTAAAAGCGAAATAATGTGCATATTTTATTTTTTTTAGTGCATTTTGAAGATGTTGGTTTCTTTGAGGAGACTATTATATATACATACTTTTTCCTTTTGGGAAGTCATGTGCATATGCATTATGTCAAAACAAGAAGTGTGTATGTGAACTTACATAGTGCTTTTTAGAGATTTCTTTTGTAAAAAATATCTGCAATGGGGTTAGGGATAATTAAATCAGGCCAATATGAGCATCTCCATGAAAATGTAGGAAAATATGCTATAAAAATGCCCCCCAATGTGTGAGGTCAGAAGGGTATTTGATGGTCGATATACATTATACAAAATTAAGAGGAAGCTATCATATTCACCCAAAAGGATTTATCTAGACAACATAAAAAACAATACCTACAAAAAGAAACTAAGTTAAGACAAACCATTTCCCAAGTTGGGCATACCCACACTCAAAGATAGAAAAACATGGCCACCAAATAAAGTACATTGTGGATCCATGAATATATATGAAAAATTATGATCATGGACATGAAGCGAATACACAATGGATCCATTTCAATAAATCATAGCCATGAAAAACACACAATGGAGATATATCTTAGTGTATAAAGCATGAGGATATATGGAGCAATTTAAATACCAAAATCATGTGAATAGAAGTGGTATTGTCCAACAACTTGAATGTCAACATGAAAGACACCACTGAAGTGGAGAGAAACATAACCAGTAGAGTGTCACTGATAGAAACTAGTGATGTTGTCAGTCGAATAAATATGGTAACATAACTTGAGTTCTTCATATCAATTGTCTAAGGTACAAAATACACCATGTAAATAGAAGAGTTGGGTTCAAACATGGGAGAAAAAATTTGTTTGTTGGTTATTGATGTATATTATTCACAAATGCAAGAAAAAACCACCATTGATGATAATGGGTGTCAAGGTACCTAGTACATTCTAGCAAATGTGAATAGATGTGTTGAAGTAGAACGCCTATAAAATCTATTGATCAGTGGATATTGGTATATTCCCCCTGTCAATATTAATGGAATCTGTGATTGATGACTTCAAAGCCCAAGTTACTAAATGAGACTTTTTTATTTATTTTTTGGTCAAGGAAAAAGTAAAGCTTCTAGGGTGTTGTTCAAGTTCCCTCAAAATTTTTATAGAGGTGTTACTCCTCTTATAATTCACTAAGATATTGAAAATAAATCAAAGCACAGAATATGATCATTAGCACATTCACTTATGAGTGGACTAGGCGTTTTAAAAGGATAATAAAATAATAATATCATAAATAGATAAGATTGGTAATTCATTCCATGGTATACATTCATCCATACATTATGAGGAAAACATATTTCAAGAAAATCAATAGATAGAAAGTAGAAAAATGGTCAGAATATTCGATAATTATAAAATGATTTCATTCATTTAAATATCATAAAGAGTCATAAGAGAATATTCATGAGATTTCAATGTTCATTTAGAAGTTTCAAAACCACAAATGACTTTGTAACACCCCACCCACATTTACCTGCTTTAACTTTCTCACTAGGATAAACATGAGATGAGAGTTACTATGCATGACCCGACTTCCAAGATGCACTTATGGAAAATGGAGTCCACGTGTCCAAAACTAACTGCAACACCTCGTGACACATGATCACACTATTATCAGCCTAACTTGACCCAACACTATTTCATTTCAGTTTCATTTCCTTAAATTTAACACAAATTTCTATTTTTGGCAGTTTTTCGGGTCCCAAACTTTCGAGGTCGTTTTGAGGGCCTAAACGACATTTTCAGGAAAAATAAAGAGACTAGAAAAGTGTTGTGATTTGTATTATAGATTCATTTTTTGGCCGCGTCATGGAGATCTTCAAAACGAGTTATTATCATAATCAAACGGAGATCGTATGCCAAAGTTACGACCCCAGGAAGTTGGCAATCCAAATTATTCATTTATACAAACACTTTGTGACTATGGTACTTGTAGGTCATGAATGCATATATGTTCACTGTTTTAATAGCTCATCAGAGAATCACTAAGAAGGCTCACTAACCTCTCTTACTAGCTGTAACAAACACATATTAGCTCATGCATTCATATAAAATAACCAAGAGCCTGTTAAACCATGGAATAAAACCATAAGAACAGAACATTATATAATGATAAATGTACCATGCATGTAACTAGCATTTAATTAGAATAAAACCATGAAAAAACATTCATAAATTACACAGTAAATCATAACTTATGCTCATTGATCTCAGTAAAGAATAACACATAATAACTTATGCATAATGCCAACAAAGTCAGGGACTTCCATGTACCACCCAACCATAGAATGGAACTGAACCAAATCTTTCTTCCAACCCAATCACCCTTGTGCCACATTTCAAGCATGAATGTGGTATCACATGGGATAAACCCAAAACATAACCAAACATGGAATCTAGAGGTTAAACTACCTCCAACCTCAAACACATTGATTTCACCTAAATTGGTCCAGAAATCACCAAAACTAACACAAGCTTGGATGCCTCATACTTTCTTCACCGTACCCATAGGAATTTTCTATATCCACCCACTTTTCAAGGGCTTCCCGAGAAAACCATCTCCACCCCCAACCCTTGGTATTTTCTTGAGACCACCTCAACCAGATCTAAAATGTAATAGCCACGGGTTAAAAATCTGTTGACACCTAATCCTCAATGGATGGGTGAACTGGAACGCGAACAGTCATCAAGAAGATGAACTGATCCGTCCCATTTATGTATATAAATGATAGTTAGCTAATGAATTAAAGAAATCAGTTTTCTTCTGCCCATTCTGGAGTTACCCTGCCCTGACATGGTATCAAAGCACAGGTCCCAGGTTCTAAAATTAGTTGTAACTTCTGCCTCTGTCATCAGCGCTCCTCTGTCCTAAGCGCTCCTCTATCCTGAGCTGCCTCTGTCCTGTGTCTCTGCCACGCCACTGCAATCACTCCATAACGCTCTCTATAACGCATCTGCTGAATAGTCGAGGTTCGATTCCGATTAAACAGTACTCTTTGAATCCGATTCAATAGTTGGGACCACCTCTCTCTTTTTTTCTCCTCTGCGGAAAATTTGAACTCAGCATTTCGTATCTGAGACCAACCCTTTTTTTTGTTGCTATGCTGGGGAATTGATCTCAGCATCACCACCCTTTGAAGCCGATGGCAAAGCCGAGAATATACTGATTATTGCTGAGAGACCGTGGCCTTGATTATTGTGAGTCGTTGAAGCATTGCGGTAAGAGCGTGGAGGTTATGGTGTTGGAGGAAGAAGGGCACGGTTTCTATGCTCTCAAACCACATTGTCCCTCTTCTCATCGCCTCATGGAACGGATCTGCCGTTTCATGCCGTCCTCTCCTTTACAGTCCGTTATTCATATCAACGACGTTGCCTCATAGATCGAGAGTACATAATTCAATAAGAAGACTTTTCTACTTGCAGTGTTCGCTTTGTAGTTAAGTAGATTATTGATGCGCTCACAGTGTTTCAGTCGGCGCATGCAACTTTAAAGTGGTTTTCAGAATATTCTAAAATCCGGTGAGTGCAAGGATTGTTTTGATAGTATAGTAATGCTGCTGAAGAACGCGTTATGGTTATGAAAGCTCCTGCTCTTTCAAATAAGTTTTCAATGCTGCTTGACATACTCTCTGTTGATTGAGTTGGTTTGGTTACCAGCGCAGTGTTTAAATTATTGATCAGTTAATGGTGCGGTGTCCACGGAACAACTACAGTGAGACTGTTTCATAGACTTCGTTCCTTCTTGGCGTTCACCGCTTCTTTTATGACTTCAGTTGTTGTGTTCTTGGCTTACATGTTTTTCTGAGAACCATATTTTTTACTTGAAGATTTTCATATGATCTGCGTGGAGATGTGCTGCTGTTATATGGTTTTGAAGGCAGCCATATGTATTTTTTAACGCAGTCACATGTATTTTGTTGAAGGCAGCCATATGTATTTTTTTTTTAAAAGCAGCCATATGTATTGTTTAAACATTGTATTATTTGGTACATTGCACAAGTGATATCATCTCCATGAAAAGTACAACTTTATACATTAATAGAAAAAGTATTTTTCAATCAGCAGAAGTATTTTTTTTACAGAATGCATTCAATCATCTCTATGGTAGAGATAGTTCTCACTGGCAAGGAGAACTATCCTGAATGGTCCCGGATGGTAAAACACACCCTCATCTACAATGAGTTGTGGAAAGGAGTGTGTGTCGGAGAAGAAGACAAAGACCCTGTGCAGCCTACATCAGATAAAGAACTTGTCATTTGGGAAAACAAGAACAGCAAAGCCTATGCATTGATCGCAGCATCTGTAAATGAAGAAGTAAGTCGTCATATTTCATCATATTCCACTGCCTTTGAAGCTTTACAAAAGCTGAAAGAACTTTATGATTCACATTCTGCACTTGAATTTGTTCAGCTCATGATTAAACTCTTCACTCTTGAACTGAAAAATAATGATCCTCTTGCTCTTGCATCTGAAATAAAGTCTATAATGCATGATATTAAATCCACTAAGTTTGTGCTGGATATCTCTCTTATTGCCTTTCTCAAAGCACTCTATCCTACCTACTCCAATTATCTTGAGTCTTTACAAGCAAATGGAAATCTTACAAACATAACCTTTGAGTCTCTTGTGAAAAAGTTTGTTGAAAGAGAGAAAGCCTTTGGAAAGAAAACAGTCCCTGAATCTTCTGAAGAGACTGTTTGCCTTGCTCATAAAGAAAAGCATCTTGCTCAAGATTCTACAAGAGGAAGAGGTGGACGAAGAGGAAGAGGAAGATACTTCAGAGGCAGGGGGGGCAGACATTCTCAAGGAGAAAAGGCAGATCTGCATTGCATTCGCTGCAAACGAAATGGATCACATGATGCTTCTACATGCAAGCTACCATGGGACAAAATTGAGCAGAGAAGAAATCAGCAGAAAGGTAAAACTGATGACACAGACAAAGATAAAGCACCTGAATCCGCTCACTATATTGAGGCACAATGTAACATTGGAGTAAAGGAAGATTTGTGTAATGCTTCACTTGCTTCTTCGAAAAATGATTGGCTGCTTGATTCAGGAGCAACCTGTCATATGACTCATAGGAAAGATTTTTTTGAAGATTTCACTGACAATGTTGATGGAGTAGTATACTTTGCAGATCAGTCAAAAATCAAGCCATCAGGGCTTGGCACAATCAGGCTTAAACTGCCTGGTCTTCCAGACTTTCTTCTGGATCATGTTCTATATCTCCCACAGCTCAAGAGAAACTTGTTGTCCCTGGTCCACATCTGCCAGCAAGGTCACTCCATTCATATGTTTGATGGAAAGCTTGAGGTAAGAAAGGCATCTGACCACTCACTTGTCATGAGGGGTATAGAAGAAGAAAGACTTCTTAAACTGCAAGGAACCTCTGCTCATGCACAACATTTCTCATATATTTGTCATCATGAAGAAGGTACACTTCCGTCAAGTTTATTATGGCATGCTAGATTTGGACATTTAAACTATGATAGTCTCCGCTTATTGAAGAAAAATGGTGTTGCTGGTTTGCCTACAATTCCTAGAAAACATAAGCAATGTGATGCTTGCATTCTAGGAAAGCATAGCAAACAGTCTTTTCATGATTCACATTCAAGAGCACATAGGAAGCTTGAACTCATTCATTTAGATTTATGTGGTCCAATGCCTGTTCCTTCTGCAAATGGAAATAAATATATCATGACATTTATTGATGATTACACCAGAATGTGTTGGGTTTATTTATTGAAGAACAAATCTGATGCTTTTCAAACATTCAAGAATTTTCATAAATGGATTGAAAATGATGCACAATCTCATATTGGGTCTATTCGCACTGATAATGGAAAAGAATATACATAAAATGAATTTGAACACTATCTTCGCCAACATGGGATTAAACATCAAACAACTGTGCCTTATAATCCTCAACAGAATGGTGTAGCTGAAAGAATGAACAAAACAATCTTGAATATGGTACGATCCATGCTTTTCTTCAAAAATGTAAAGATAATGTTTTGGGTTGATGCTGTTCTATGTGCTGCATATATAAAGAATAGATGTCCATCTAGTGCTATAAGAAACAAGACTCCTTAAGAATTGTGGTATGGACATGTTCCTTCAGTAAAACATCTCAGGATTTTTGGTTCCACCTGTTATGCTTTAATACCAAAGGTACATAGAAACAAACTTGGTGCTAGAAGTCGTAAGTGTATCTTCCTGGGGTATTCAAACACATCTAAAGCATACCGCCTCTATGATGAAGTAAATAAAAAGTTTGTTTTATCTAGAGATGTCATTTTTCTCGAATCATCCAAATCTGACAATGTTGTTGAGCGGCAACTTGATCGCTTGGATAGATTCGCAAAGACAAAATCATTTCAAGAATTTGATAATCAGATTCCACATCTTGAAGGGGGGATTCCTATACTAGAACAACATGTGGAATCTTCTTCTGAAGAACAATCTCCTCTGCATGAAACTCCAACAACGGATGATGCTTTAAGTGATGTAATTGATAGAATTGGGAGACTCAATCTTGATTCAGTCCCAACTCAATCAACAGAGCAGCCTGGACCATCTCAGAAAGGTCCCCCAAAGTGGCTGACAAAGACACTTGAAAGTGTTCATCGTGATGAAATTGGAAAAACAGGAACCAGAAATACAAACCGACAAGATGGAGGTGATGTAGATAACTCTAATTCACCTGTTGATATGGATGTTACTTATGATTGTGAATTGAACTTGTCTACAAATTTTGAACCAGCTTCCTTCAAAGAAGCTGCTTCTCATGATGAATGGAAAGAAGCGATGTAGAAGGAGTATGATGCCCTCATAAAGAATGGCACTTGGAAGCTGGTTGATCCTCCATTTGGAACCAAACCAATTGGCTGCAAGTGGGTCTACAAGAACAAGTACAAAGTTGATGGCTCACTTGACAAGCACAAAGCTAGGCTTGTGGCAAAAGGTTTTGCACAGAAAGAAGGGGTCGATTATGAGGAAACTTTTGCCCCCACAGCAAAATGGGCCACCATCCGGACACTCTTTGCACTAGCTGCTCAGAACGGTTGGAAAGTCCATCAAATGGATGTAAAAACTGCATTCTTGAATGGAGATCTAAAAGAGAATGTTTTTATGTCCCAGCCTGAAGGATTTGTTGTGAAAGGACATGAACACAAAGTATGCAAACTTGTGAAGTCCTTGTATGGCCTCAAACAAGCACCACGAGCATGGTATGAAAAACTAACTAAGCATCTTCTGAAACTCAACTTCAAACATTTTGATCTTGATGATGCAACTTTATTTGTCAATAAAGTTGGCAAAACAGTTGTATATCTTGTGGTATATGTAGATGATCTTTTAATGACAGGGAAAAATGAAAGCTATATTGCATCCATAAAGAAAGAATTAGGAAAAAGTTTTGAAATGACTGATTTGGGCTATGTTCATTACTATCTTGGCATTGAAGTAACCCAACATCCAAAATCCATATTTCTTTCTCAAAAGAAATACATTGGAGATTTGTTAAACAGATTTGGCATGACAGAGTGCAATCCTCTTTCTACTCCAATGGAACAAAACTTGGAGCTCACATCTATTGAAGGAAAGGAATTTGAGGATGCAACAAAGTATAGACAGCTTGTAGGAAGTCTCATCTACCTCACTACTACCAGACCAGACATTTCATTTGCTGTTGGAATCCTCTCCAGGTTTATGCAAAAGCCTTGTGAGGGACATTGGTCTGCTGCAAAAAGAGTTCTAAGGTACTTGAAGGGAACTCAAGACCTTGGAATCAAGTATACACAGGTGGAAAACTTCAACTTGATTGGATACTCTGATTCAGACTTCGATGGAGACAAAGAAATTGGGGTATCTACTTCAGGATATGCTATGAGTCTTGGATCAGGAGTTGTCTCCTGGAGATCACGCAAACAATCAGTACCAGCAGATTCCACAACAGAAGCAGAATATGTGGCAGCAGCTGAAGCAACGAAAGAAATTGTGTGGCTCAGGAAAATTCTTGAAGATTTGCAGGTAAAAAAAATACAATCAACTCCACTCATGATTGATAACACCTCTGCAATAAAGTTGGCCAAGAACCCAAAGTTCCATGATCGTACTAAGCACATCAATACTAAATATCATCTGATCCGACATCATGTTGAGGCCAAAACAATCCATCTCTGTCATTGTTCCACAAACGAGCAAATTGCAGACATCTTCACCAAAGTGCTTGGAAGAGAAAAGCTTGAAAGATTCAGAACGATGCTTGGATTCACCAACATCCCTTCAGATTAAGGGGGGGAATGTTGACACCTAATCCTCAACGGATGGGTGAACTGGAACGTGAACAGTCATCAAGAAGATGAACTGATCCGTCCCATTTATGTATATAAATGATAGTTAGCTAATGAATTAAAGAAATCAGTTTTCTTCTGCCCATTCTGGAGTTACCCTGGCCTGAAAAAATCCATGATATAAAGTTAATAAAGGAAAAATAAGACCAAGGTCAAGGGACACGTATTCGAAGATGAATGTTGGGAAAAACATCCTAGTGGATGTTAATTTGGTTTATTATGGATAAGGGGAAATTGAAAAAGGCAATGGAAAAGGCTTTGGAAAGGCAAGAGGCATTAATTGGCATTTTATTGATGGAAATAATGGAAAATAGGAGAAAAAGAAGATGAAAGGTCACAGGTTGCATGTGAGGAGGAAAATGAAGGAAAATAATGGAAATTGAAGAAATTAGAGGCCTCATTAATAAAAAGGCTTCTGAGGATCAGTTCACAAGCTTTTGTCAGTTCAGTTTTGGAGCTCTCTCTCTATTCTCTCTACTCTCCCATACTCTTGCACACTTAGAGTATTCTTGAAGCACTCTAGCATTGGAGAAAGGAATGCAAAGGAAGGACAAGGAAGGAAAGGGAAGCAAAAGATCAGGCAAGGAAGAGTTGGATCAAACGGCTACAACAGGATTAGTGCAGGTATCGAGTTGCATGTTGTTGAAAATGCAACAATATGATGGAGCTTAGTGAAAAGAAGTTGCCTTCACTAAGTGGGCCCGCAGGCTATTTTTGGCGTAAAGTCTATTTTTAGACTATGTCTATTTTTAGACATATGGATCATGGTCTATGAGTTGCAGGATGCTATTTATGGATGATTGGTCATGTTGGTGAAAATAGATGGACCTCTATTTTTAGACATATGGGCAGAGTCTATTTTTAGACTGCCAGTCAAAAAAATAGAACAGTCGAATATTATTAGATCTTAATAATATTTGGACTATAAACATTATCTTATCCTCTTGCAGCACTTCAGTTCGAGCTACAGATGTGGCACATGCAACTGCCAGAAGGAAATACGCTTTTCCTATGGGTTAGTTGAGCTATTGCATGATGGAATTCAGTTAGAACTCAAGTGATTGAGTTTGGTGGAGCTGATTGAGGAGTTGATGGAGTTGTGTTCAGTTTGACTTAGTTGAACTAGTTGTATTTAGTCTAACTACCAAATACACTAGTGATGAGTGATGTGAATTAATTATTAATTAATTCACTAATTATTAGCTCATAAATCAACTAAAGAATACATCAGTTAACTCAGTGCATGGACAGTTCAGTGGAGACAAGTGTTAGAGGTGGGTGAAAGGGTGAGACTACTATCAGTTGTGACTATAGCTGTGCATGAGATTTGCACAATCATTGATTGAGATTGCCAATGAGGATTGCGCAGTACAAGCCAAGGGAATTCGAACTTGGATCTGATCTATTCTCAACTTGGATTGCGCAATAGAGGCAGGCAAATAGTGGAGGAGATTTGAACCCGTGACTTGTTCAGATCTGAGCTAGTTTGTGTGTATCATGTGGAGATAGTACTGAGTACTTGTGAGGAGTATTTTACTATGTATTGTTACATGTTCTCTATCATTATAATATACAGATAGTTGGGGGTTTTCAGCTATATGCTTTCCCCATTACATATTGTGTTGATATGTGTGATTGATGTTTCAATGTGCGCATGCAATTGTTTTTTAATTCCGCAAATTGATGATCAATGGTAGAGGAGGTTATGTATTATGCATGCGTTTCGCAAATAGTGTATAATCAAGATAATCTCTGTGAATAAGCGTTATATTATTCAATTTTCTACATGGTATCGGAGCGAGGTTGATCATCAGATCTATTATTCAGAAAGTGATTACATTTTATTTCTTCAGGCAGAGTCTGTAATCGGTCCAGGTAGCCTCTGGATTCATCCTTCTTTTGGAAGGTAAGATATTCGGTAAATGCCCATACAGTCAATATCTATATGAGAAATAATTTGTTCTCACGAATTTTAGATCAGAAACGGTTGAGTTTTGAGCTGGTGGAATTCGAATTTGCAGCAGTGTTTTCTTGGTGCAAAGTTGAAATGTATTTCAACGGATTGCGATTAGAGTATGCCCTTGAAGGCAGCTCGAATTATATTGCATGGAAAGACAGGATGGAGGCGGTGTTAGATGAAAATGGTTTGAAGGAGTTCATAGATGCTGAGGTCCCAAAGCCTATTGATGCTGCTCAAGTTGAGGCTTGGCAAAAGAAGACAGCAAAGTGTCGAAGGATTCTGTTGGAGGGCATGAAGGATCACATTGTATCCAACCTGCATGGAAAGGCTTCTCCATACTTGATGTGGAAAGTGTTGACAGATTTATTCCAAAGCAAGAGCGACCAGAGGAAGTTGGCGCTCAAGGATAAACTCAGAAACATTAAGTGTGAGAAAGAAGACAGTATGCCCAAGTATCTCACGAAGTTCACCCAATGCCGGGATGAGTTGGGAAGTGTGGGGATGACTGTCAATGATGAGGACTTGGTGGGCTTGGCTCTCCTTGGTCTTCTGAAGAGTTGGCATTCCTATCAGGACTCTGTCAATGGTCGAGAGAAATTGCCAGGATGGGAGAGACTTTGGTCTAATCTTGTGCAAGAGGAGATCAGGCGGAATACTAGGGACGGATCTTCATCAAAGGCATCTGATGAAGAAAATTGCGCTTTGGCTGCCAAAGCAAAGAAGGGGAAGAACAAGAAAGCTTCTCATTCCGGTGCGAAAGGCAAGAAGCAGGACATGTCCAAGGTGAAGTGCTTTCACTGTCACCAACACGGACATTATGCCACAAATTGTCCGCAGAAGAAGAAAAATAAGCAAGCTACTGGATCTGCAGTGGGAGAGGCCTTAGCCTCACAGTTTGAGCTGGATTTTTCACTGATCGCATGCTTGGTATCAAGTGTGATGGGATCGGTATGGTTCTTGGACAGTGGTGCGCCTTTTCACATGACAGGAGATCGAGATTTGTTTTCTTATCTGGATGAGAAAGATCTTGGAGTGCACATCAAGATGGGCGATGATGGTAGATATAGTGCGAGTGGTATCGGTACCATTTCCTTTGGGAGGGAGTTTGGTAAACCCTTCGTATTGAAGGAAGTGATGCATGTTCTAGGATTGAAGAAGAATCTTATCTCTGTGGTGATGTTAGAAGACAAGGGATATGATGTTGTCTTCAGCGAGGGAAAGGCTTTCCTGTGCAATAAGACAACTGGAGAAACCCGGAAGATAGGGGTTCAAGTCAAGAACCTTTATCAATTGCATGTAGATGGCTACGTAGCAATGGCATGCAAGGTAGAAGGATTGGTGAGCCAGGATGATGGCGAGCTGTGGCACCGGAGATTGGGCCACCTTCACCATGGAGCCTTGAAGATACTGCAGCAGATTTCTAACTTCCTAAAGGCATTCTTACGCAGTCAAATCAGTGCAAGGAGTGCACTTTGGGAAAATTTGTGAAAGCCACCTTTCACGAGAAGGATAGTCGCGCCACGACGATCCTTGAGAGAATTCACACAGACGTGTGTGGACCTTTCTCAGTAGATTCAACAGCAAAGCACAAGTACTATGTGATCTTTGTTGATGATTTCTCTCGAAAGTGTTGGCTCTTCTTCATGCAAAAGAAGAGCGAGACATACTCAAAGTTCTGTGAGTTCAAAGCACTGGTCGAGAAGGAATCGGGGAAGAAGGTGAAGGCTCTTAGGAGCGACAATGGTGGTGAATTCATCTCTGGTGAGTTCAAGGACTTCTGCAGCGCAGAAGGGATCCGAAGAGAGCTCATAGTTCCCCATAACCCACAGCAGAATGGGGTTGTTGAGCGGAAGAACAAAACGATCATGGGCGCTGCATGGGTGATGTTGCATGATCAGGGCCTACCCCTTCACTTGTGGGCGGAGGCATGCAATACTGCAGTATATGTGCAAAACTGTTGTCCTCACAAGATACTTGGCATGAGTACACCCGAGGAGGCTTATTCTGGTAAGAGTCCTGATATTTCCCATTTGAGGATTTTTGGTTCTCCTGTTTACATGCATGTGATGAAGGATGCTAAGAAGAAGCTGGAGCCGACCGCAGAGGTTGGGATATTTTTGGGGTACACTGGTACGCCCCACAACTATCGTGTGTATTTTCCAGACAGTCGCAACACTGTTGTGCGACGGGATATCAAATTTCAGGAGGAGAAAGCCATGAAGTGTTCACTTGAGAGGGAGCCACACTTGCATGCAGATGAGGAGCTATTAGTTCCTAAGGATGAGCTTCAGGATGTGGATCAGCCACAAGATGAAGTTCATGGAGTGGAAGAGACCACTCATGCAGCGCCAACCATCAGAGGGCGAAAGTGCACTACAGAAGCTGAGCGACTGGCTCAAGATGCAGAGAAGGTTGTAGGACCACCTACAGCACAGCGCAGACAGAGACAGTCACCTGATCGGTACACTAGATACATGGCTCTTGTGAGCAAATGTGTCGTGACTGAGCCATCCTCTTTCGAGGAAGTTGTGGAGGATCCCGCATGGGTAGATGCCATGGTGGAAGAGTATGATTCGATTGTCAGAAACAGTGCATGGGAGATTGTCCCAAGACCGGAGGGGAAATCAATGGTGGGTTCGAGATGGATCTACAAAGTGAAGCAGGCAGCTAACAGGAGTGTGGAGAAGTACAAGGCAAGATTTGTTGCCCGAGGCTTCTCATAGATAGAGGGGATTGATTATGAGGAGACCTTTGCACCTGTCACAAGGTATTCTTCCATACGGACGATTCTTGCTCTCTCAGCGCAGATGGGGTGGCACATCCATCAAATGGATGTGAAGACTGCGTTCCTCAACAGATTCATTGAGGAGGAGGTGTACATAGAGCAGCCCGAAGGTTTCGAGATCTTCAGCAGCGAGTCGCATGTGTGCAGGCTCAAGAGAGCGTTGTATGGGTTGAAACAAGCACCTTGTGCTTGGTACACACGGATAGATAGTTATTTCACCGGACTTGGATTCTCCAAGAGTGAGGCGGATCCTAACCTATACCAGATTGTGGTGGAGGGTAAGTTGCTGATCATTGTACTTTATGTAGATGATTTGATTTTGACGGGAGATGAGTTGTTGATACTTTCATGCAAGGAGGATCTTGCTAGAGAGTTTGAGATGAAGGACTTGGGCCTCCTTCATTATTTCCTGGGATTGGAAATTTGGCAGTGCAGTGATGGACTATTTGTTTCTCAGGGTAAGTATGCCTGGGAGATACTGGAGAAGTTCAACATGCATGGTTGCAAGCCTATTGATACTCCTCTTCCTAGAGGTTGGAGGAAGGAGGATGCTACTTCAGCGGAGGTAGTGGATGCCACTGTTTATCGACAGTTGGTGGGGTCGCTTATGTATCTGGTCAATACACAACCCAATATATGTTATGCTGTTAACCAGCTTTCACAAGCTATGGTTAAGCCAACCAAGCTCTTCTGGAAGGCAGGCAAGCGTGTATTGCGTTATCTCATAGGCACATCGGGATATGGATTGTGGTATAGACGGGAGGATGAGGTGAAGCTATGTGGCTTCACGGATGCAGATTGGGCAGGGATCCCAACGGACAGAAAGAGCACATCTGGAGGGATCTTCAGTATTGGTGTAGAGCGATAACTAGGGTCTCTCACACCACCAATTATTCCACATTATTAAGTCAATCCGGGATCGTTTTGTTCTTTCAAGGAGTAACTCAATCCGAGGTTGTTCTATCCAAGTAGTGCTCGGTAGTACAGCGTTCTAATAACTTGAAAGGAAACAAACACTAAGTTGTAACTAAACCAATTCAGGAAATGAAATCACACAAGGCAAATGATCAGTCAAGGGTGCGGAACCAAAAGCCCTTCCCTTTAGAAACTGATAAAGAAAGAAAACCAAAGCATGGGCTTATAGGTCAGGGAGCTAGGCAGCGTCTTGCTGGGCTCACGACAGCCTTAGGCCTGCTATCACGCGAAAGCAATAAAGGCAAATTAGCGGAAGTAAAACGGAACAGCAATTCTTTAAAATGGAACAGCGGTAATGAAATGGAACAGTAGTAATGAAATGGAACAGCAAACTATCATAAACAGGAAACGTCAATCATATAAAATGGAACAGCAAACCCAAATGGAACAGCAACCCAAAAGGAACAGCAAATCCAAATGGAACAGCAAACCCAAAAGGAACAGCAAATCCAAATGGAACAGCAACTCCAAATGGAACAGCAAATCCAAATGGAACAGCAAACCCCGAAGTATGTACACGGTCTATACTACTGCAGCGATCCGAGAGTAATGTGTGATGTGACTGTGTTTCTGAACAAGATAATATTATCTTCAAGCCTCACAAATACTTATTTCATATGAATCCAATAATGATAACATTCATACCAATAACTTGCTGTAGAAATGGATGCAATTCGAATAGATTCAGTTTGTGTAATACAGAGACGTGAATTAAAGAACTTATTCAGATTCAAATATTAATTAAGAAGCATAGTCTATCATAGCAAAGATATATCGGATTATTGTAATGAAAGAAATAAGCAAACCACACAAATCACCGTATGATACAACAGCGAGTGACCGTCGGAGCTGGGCCCTTGGCTACGATGGTACACTGCTTAGAGTTACTTCAGATACAGAGACGAAGTGAACACCAAGTCCTTTATATTGATTGCATTAACAAAAGTATACAAAATCAGATCTTACAAAAGCTCAGTGATCAAAATCGTTCTGAGTTTTTAATTATAATAACAGTCATCCCTCCACGCTCGATGGCGTGGTACCTTTATATAACATAAATGACGGAGATGTCTAGATACAAAAGATAAGCTTTAAAGCAGCGATCCCTCAGGATCGAAGATCCTGAGGGATTCGCTAATCGTTCAGGTCTCCTCTTTCCTTTTTGCGTTCTCTGTCACGGTATCCTGCGCTCTTTTCCTGGATTATTCGGCTTCAATTTTACTTGATCTTGTCCGCATCCGGTTCCCTGTCAACGGGGCAGCAGTTACTTTCCTTGCGCTTCTCGTTTTTACTCGATAATCCCCTATTTCTGCGTCCTTCTGCATAGAAAACATCGATTATTAGTGATTGAGCTTCGTTTGTCCATTTTCACACAATTTACCAAAACCCTTATGTTTTTAGGCTCAATATGCAGAAAAGATTAGAAATAGTATTGAAAAACCACTAGATTACTTATCAAAAAGCATACCTTCCAGGTGCTCCACACACCCCCCTGCTTACCCTGTTTCATGTCCTCATGAAAACGTTGTAATTGACATGCAGGGCTGTGAGAGAGTAGGCCGGAGAAGGGATCTCTCGAAGAAGCCGACAACCATGATTAGCAACTAGATGGTCAAAGAACTGGTCTAACTGATCTGCAGGCATCTCATATAGAGCCGGATATCCAGGTGCAGGATGCCAAACAATTGGACTGCGAAATCGATACCCCAACCAAAATGGGCCTGCTCGCAGAATCCGTTCCCCATAGAGACTCAATCGACTGGCAGCCAATTCAAAATTCTCAAAGTTAAAGGGTTCCCTGAGCTGGATGTTTGGGTTAGAGGTTCGGTATCGAAACTTTGCAGCATGGAAGGCCTGGTCTTTAATAGTCAGGAAATACTCCAGACCATTTCGGATCAAGTCTCCATGCGTGGGACCTAATATCTTCATGACACCTGGGATCCTCATCATACTCCTATGCTCTCTCCATAATGCTGCTGGGTCCCTAGGTTCAGCTCGTACCCAAAGGTCTAAACTATTTTCTTGCCTCTGAAAGATGTTGTAAGATTTAAGCCATTTTAACTGATTCACCCCAAATGAGATAAAGGCTTGAAATTGTATATCGCCAACGAAAGGGCCAGGATTCAAATCAGTTTCCTGGTCTAAGACAAGATTGTGCAAGTAGAATTCACATAACAATCTTTGAACTTTAACTCCATAGTGCTTGCAGCAATCTATAAAATCATTAACAGTGTTGATATGGATGGGTGCTCCTGCCCTAACAGCTTTTGTTTTTAATCTCAAATAACATTCAAGCAAAAACAAAGCATAATTTTTAGCAGGGGCTCTACAAGTCAAAACATCAGTATACAAGGAACACAAGGTGTCCATCTGCTTAACAACACTATCTAGTCGACGAGTTACCTTAGCAACCTTTTCCTGCTCCTTCTGCCATCCTTCAAAGGCCTGGCTCTCAGACTGACTGATGTTTCGAAGTTGCTGTTGGAGCTCCTCATATCTTTCCTTGGGGACCGTCTGTTCTCGTAACTGCTCGGCCTCCTGCTGGGCTTCCTTCATCATTTTATGCAAGGTCCTGGTCTCCGGGTCTTTCTTCCACAGAGCCGTAGAAGCTGGAAGTTTAACCTGGACCTTCCTATTGCGTTGTTTGGAATTTAGGACCCGAATTACACTCGAGGGGGGTGTTTCCGTTTGAACCTCTTTGCTATCCGTCTCCTTTTTGATGCGAACAAAGGGTTGGTGTGGTCTTCCTACCACCAGAGCCTCTTGCTGTTCCATTGGAATTTCCATTCGTTCCTCCGGGCCAGATGGAACAGCAGTTTCCATTGGAACAGCACCCTGTTCCTCATTAACATTCGGAACAGCGGACTGTTCCTCAACAGTAGGTCTCCTGATGGGGTTTCGTCCTTCAAAACGAACCCTAACCCTCGGGGTCCTCGCTGCCGTGGTCCTTTTCTTTTGCCTTGCAGTTTTTTGTATTCTCAGACTGGCTTTCAACATTCTGATTTGTTGCCGAAGTCTGGCTATCGTGCCCAGCATCCTCTGGTGCTTCTTCTTCAATTTTGCAATTTCCCTAGCCTTGGCAGAGGGTTTGGCCTTTAATTTTACTTCTTCTTCCTCTCCTGGAACATCTTCCGGTGCCCTGGGGACAGATTGTCCCGAATTGATGTCTTCTGCTTCATTACCAGGCAGGTTTTCTTCCCCTGTTTCTTCTGCATGCCCTTCCCCAGGTAATTCTTCTTCTGCGGGACCATCAGGGATGCCTCCTGGACTGGAGGCTTGGCCGTATTCTCCCATATTGGCCAGAACTGCTGCCAATTCCTCTTCTCCTGGATGGTCTTGCAACGGGCTACCCATGGATTGTGCATTTTCTTCTTCAATTCCTTCTTCTGGCTGGTTAGTTCCAACCTCTAGTTGCTCAGCATTTCCTTCGGGTAATTCACCTTCCTCTTCCGAAGGTTCGTCCTCGATTTCGATTGGTTGGGTCGCAGTTTTCTGAATCTTTTCCAACCTTCCCCTTATTCGAACCAATCGAGCTGACTTCCTAGGTCTTTCAAGTAGGTTGGGAGTGCCAACAGGTTCTCTAGGTTCCTCTGGTCGTTCCGGTGTATCGGAGGATCGCTTCCGTTTCGACACAGCATGTTTTTCTGCCGCCGACTTCTTACGTTTCTCTGATTGTTCCGGCGTGCTAGAGGACTGCTTTCGTTTTGAAACAGCCTGCTTTTCTGCTGCTGGCTCCTTGTGTTCTTCTGAACGTTCCAGTGTGCTGGAGGTTCGAGGTAAAGCCAGTCCCATTTTGACTGTTTCAACCAATTCCTCCCAAGTGTCTTGCTGTTGGGCAAGATTGTGGCTTATTATTAGCCGAATCAGTCCGTGGTGGCTAACAACCGTCTCTGTGTGCTGAGCTTTCTTCAAACTTCGGGCCGCATCATGTAATAATGAATTTAAAAAGGCAGGGAGATTTACAGAGCATTTTCCCTTCAAAACAGCTAGAAGTTTTAAGTGACGAGCCCTTACCACATCTTTTCTCCCCTCGCAGGTGATATAGCTCTGCACTATTTTCGCCAGCTCGGTCCAGGGTTCCCCCAGTGTCGTCGGCAGAACTCATTTCCCTTTGACTGTCAGACTTTGGCCTTCGCTTTGGAAAATTTCCATTGCTTTCTGCAGTCTTTCCTTCTTCAGCTCCCATCTGGGTCCAACAGCTGGTAATCCTGAGATTGCTGCAATGATGTCCTCCGTGACTTCTATCCGCTTCCCTCCGACTATAGAGTGGTTTTCCTGCAGATTTTGCAGGAATTCCAACGCTACAGCCTCGTTCGATTCTTGCAGGCGGTTGAAGTAATTCAACCATCCTGCATTTTCCAGAATTTCGCGGGCAGCATCAGACGCGATCAGCTTGTGCGGTTCACTTCGGATTGTTTTCCCGCCCATAGCTTACTCTCAGAAATGAACTCGGGAATGGAACAGCAACTGTCCGCAGTATTTACCGAACAGAGAGGATACTCGATGCTATTTTAGGAAGGATTTTCGCAGAGCATGCAGCAAAGAGAAAGATCGTGGATGGCAGTCCGTAGAATGAGATCATCATACCGTTAAATCGTGTTATTATTTTGCCCGAATGATGTGCAGCCACGTAACCATTGGAGTAATGAGGTCACCTCCCCCCCCGCGATCTGATAGGCTGCCCCCAGCCGTCAAAGAGAGGAGCAGCAGCCAGTCGGGAGTCAAATCATAAAGTACAGCAGGTGGAAATTATGCCATGTTGTAAAGGACAATGAAGTACCGAAACCGAGGCAGAAAAATGGATCGCTTTTAAGATAAGCCAGTGTGATATAATGAGGAACCGAGGGTTTGACGTCTGTCAACTGTACCAAGTCTCCAGTAGTCATTGTCAATTCCGTTGTCATGATTGGTGATAATGCTCATGCGATAATTATATCAGGGTGTGACATATGATACATGCGAAGGAAATAAAAGACAAACAGACTTAATATCATACCTGTTGGTGTAAATATTATGACTCCAATGCCATTAACAGAGCTCTGCTGCCAACAGGTGTTCATAACCTTGGCAAAGTTGTTTATCTCACCCTCCGGAACCAATATCCTTTGTGTATCTACTGAAGAGTGCTTTGTCAAAATGCAGGCCATTATGCTGGCTTGGTGACCAGATAACCATAATGCCATTCACAAGGTAGGCACGAAACGTGGTCAGGCCGGCTCGTGATGAGACCTCCTGTTCCAAGGTTTGCTTGTTATTTTACCTTTGGACCATATCCCTGGTTTGGTGGTCGTAATGGGTATGCCACTTCGCTTCCATCCTTATGATCATTGTAGGCTAGCTCTGAATGAGACCCCCTATCCTGCATTTAACGATTTCATATCTTTATTTTTATTTTTTCTTTTGTTTTTCTTTTGCAGCACACTTCTTTTTTCTTTGTTCAATTACACATAAGGGTGGTTCCGCACTCCTTAAGAGTGGGGAATGGTGGAAGAAGTCTTACAATCCCAACAGACAGATATAAATGTTTGTTCATATTCCTCAATGATGATCAAAGAAGTTTTTAGGGAAATCGACATGATAAAAATTGTCAAACCATGGTTCGGGAACAAGATAATGACAGTAAAGACGAAAGTTAATGTCGCTCCTCTTGTCTTCTTATATCTGCTGACTGTTTAAAACAATAGCGATTTATGATATGCAGGTTTCGGTATAACATGCTTTTATGTTCATTGCATATTGTCATTGCTATATCTAAAGGATTTAGGAGAGCATAATCGCAAAACGTCCAAATAGATGGTGTCTTCTCTACACTGAGCATGTGGATGACTCATCTTGTGGAAAATAGCGGAATTAACCACATTCTGCATCTTGAAAAAAAGGAATATGCGAGTGCTGTTCCTTTTCGCAAAGGAACAGCAAAGCACAAAAAAGTGTTGTTCCTTTTCGCAAAGGAACAGCAAAAATGCACACGGGTTGTTCCTTTTCGCAAAGGAACAGCAAAAATCCACACGGGTTGTTCCTTTTCGCAAAGGAACAGCAAAAATCCACACGGGCTGTTCCTTTTCGCAAAGGAACAGCAAAAATTCACACGGGCTGTTCCTTTTCGCAAAGGAACAGCAACAATCCACACGGGCTGTTCCTTTTCGCAAAGGAACAGCAAAGCCAAAAAGTGTTGTTCCTTTTCGCAAAGGAACAGCAGAACAAAAAGTGTTGTTCCTTTTCGCAAAGGAACAGCAAAAATTCCAAAACGCCAAAGTGCTGTTCCTTTTTGCAAAGGAACAGCAAAAATTCCAAAACACAAACGTGTTGTTCCTTTTCGCAAAGGAACAGCAAAAATTCCAAAAGACAAACGTGCTGTTCCTTTTCGCAAAGGAACGGCAAAATAAAAAGTGTTGTTCCTTTTCGCAAAGGAACAGCAAAGCAAAAAGTGTTGTTCCTTTTCGCAAAGGAACAGCAAAAACAACAAGTGTTGTTCCTTTTTACAAAGGAACAGCAAAACACCAAAAGTGTTGTTCCTTTTAAAAAGGAACAGCAAAATCAAACGGGTGTTGTTCCTTTTAAAAAGGAACAGCAAAATCAAACCAGTGTTGTGCGAAATAAGGTAATCAAAATACTGCAAACAAAAGATGAAAAGAACATATGTACAGGATGTTATGTACAAATTATGAAAAACAAATTGCTTAAGTTATGAGTGAGGAAGATTTCACTTCCTCCCCTAGGATCTCCAAATCAGTATCTTGCTGAAGTTGTTGAAAAAAGGATTCCCGAGTAAGGGGTCTTCGATAGAGACGAACTCGGTGGCCATTTACTTTGAACGTATGTCCAGAACCGTCAATCGTGGTCAGAGTGAGGGTCCCATTGTCGTGCACCTTCTAGATCTCATATGGTCCTAGCCAGCGAGTCTGGAGTTTCCCCGGGAAGTCCTGGAATCGAGAATCGTATAACAGAGCCCAGTCTCCTTCATGGAAGACTTTATTCTTTATAAGTGCATCGTGCCACTTAGCTCGCTGCTGTTGGATTAATGTTGTGTTTTGTAATGCAGAGAGCCTAATCTCATCCAATTCGTTGATTTTTCGTAGTCGATTGATCTGTGCCTCATTCAGATCTAGGCCGACTTCTTGTGCAGTTTGTAGTGTTTGGATCTCAAATTCGATAGGAAAGATTGGTTGTTTCCCAAACACCAATTGATAAGGTGAATAGCCTGTCGTACTTCTCCATGTAGTTCTATAAGCCCACAGAGCTTCAGGTAGCCGAGCAGCCCAATCACGCCTGTGTGATGCGATGGTCTTTGTTAAGATTGACTCAATTATCTTGTTACTGTTTTCTACTTGTCCATTTGCCTGCGGATGGTAGGGGGTAGTAATCTTATGTTGGATATGATAATTGTTAAGTGTTGCAGCTAGTTTGTTTCCAACAAATTGTGGTCCACCATCTGTAATTACTTCTCTTGGAAGTCCATAACGTACAAACAAATGGAACAAAAATTGTATTACCGAGTCTTCTGTAGCCCTAGCTAATGATTCAGCCTCAACCCATTTAGTAGCATAGTCTGTTGCCACCAGGATGTATGTCCTTTGGTTTGATGGTGGATTAATGGGTCCGACGAAATCGAGAGCCCATCGTTCAAATGGCTCAATAACCAGTTGTGGTCTCAGAGGCATTTCATCAGCTTGACCAGGTTTTCCTGCTCGCTGGCAACTATCACAGGCCTGCACAAATTTTTTCGCGTCCTTAAAGATTGTAGGCCAATAGTACCCTGCCTGTAGTATCTTATGTGCTGTTCTCTTGTCGGCAAAGTGCCCCCCGCATGGTCCACTGTGACAAGCCTTTAAGATGTCTAGGATCTCATCCTCTCGAATACACCTTCTGATTTGCATGTCTGCCCCTGTATGGAATAAATGGTCTCCAATCCACGAAAATCGTGTGCTTTTTTGAACAATTTGTTTTTCGTTCCTGAGGGGTTAGGTGTTTTGGTAACTTACCCACTGCAAGGTAATTGGCGACATCAGCATACCAGGGTGTGCGAACGGCAATGGCAAACAGATGTTCGTCAGGGAATTGATCTTCCACGGCTACTGCTTCGCTTGATTTGGGTATTCTTGAGAGGAAGTCGGCTACAGGGTTCTCCTTGCCGGGTCGATCCTTAATTGTGATGTCAAACTCCTGCAACAGGATCAACCATCGAGTTACTCTAGCATTCGTGACACGTTTGTTTGCTAGATATTTAATAGCAGAATGATCTGTATATAACACAACAGGGTAACCTGTAATATAATGCCTAAATTTATTAATAGCATGAATTACAGCCAGAAATTCCTTTTCAGTAACAGTATAATTGAGTTCGGCAGAGGATAAATTCTTGCTAATATAGTAAATAGCGTATGGCTTCTTATCCTCTTCTTGTCCTAGGACTGCACCGATTGTTGTATCCGAGGCGTCCGATGAGATCTGGAATGGCAGATTCCAGTTTGATCCTCGAAGGACTGGCGCTATTGACAACAACTTTTTCAATTCTCTAAAAGCCTGGTCGCATTTATCTGTCCACAAAAAATCGACATTACCTGTCAGAGCATATAGAGTTGCTGCAATTCGTGAATAATGTTCTATAAAGCGTCTGTAATATCTGGAAAATCCAAGGAAACTACGTACCTCTGTTTGAGTAGTGGGGGTAGGGATGAGCAAAAGAATCTGAATTTTAGCAGGGTCTACCTGGATACCAGCTGCTGAAATGTAGTGCCCTAGGATGATTCCTTCCGTCATCATCATGTAGCACTTCTCGTGGCTCAGGCAGAGTCTGGTAGCAATGCAGCGTTGTAAAACTTTTTCCAGGGTATCCAGAGCTGGATCAAATTCATCCCCATACGGTGTAAAGTCGTCCATATACACCTCAAGTCCACCGTTTATTAGATCTGCAAAAATACTGAGAATAGCCCTTTGAAATGTAGCAGGGGCGTTACATAGGCCGAAGGGTAATACACGATAGGCAAACGTTCCCCAAGGGCACGTAAAGGTAGTTTTATCCTGGTCTTCAGGGGCAATTTGGATTTGGTTATATCCACTAAAGCCATCCAAAAAGGAGAAAAATTTCTTTCCTGCTAACGTGTCCAATACTTGATCTATAAATGGGAGGGGAAAGTGATCCTTTTGTGTAGCCTTGTTTAACTCCCTGTAATCAACGCAGATCCTCCATTTTCCGTTTTTCTTTGGTACCACCACAAGGGGAGAGACCCATTTACTGTCAGAGATAGGGTAAATAAAGTTAACATCTAAGAGCTTCTGAAGTTCATCTTTCACTATCTCTTTTAGGTGCGGGTTGAGTCTCCTTTGTGGCTGACGGACAGGTCTTGCGTCTTTCTCTATATAGATGTGATGGGTGCATAATTGAGGATCAATCCCCTTCATGTCGGGGTAATCCCACGCAAATGCATCTTTGTATTTTTGTAACAGATTAACAAGTTTTATCTCTTGATCTGGTGTAAGATTGGCGTTAATATTCAGAGTTTTACTAGGTTCAATTTCCACTACTTTAGTATTAGCAACAGCAGTTACTGGTATTGTCTGATCATGCGGATCTTTTAAGGGATCTTCTTCTAGCTCATTGTCAAATGCTGCCTCTATCATAAGACACTGCATATGTTTTCTAGCTTCAGTTTGACTAATAAAATTGTTAATGGCGTCGTCTTCTATCTAATCCTTGAAGTCTAACGCCTTCTGTATGGTTAATGGAGATCTGATGTTGTTAGCGAGATATGATACAGGATAAGGGTTAGTTTTAATCATTGGCAGGCTTGGCTGAGCTGGAGGGTACAGAATTAAATTTTTGACATCGGGTCCTTTAGCTATAGTCATGTTTCCCTGCCGGTAGCCAATGTAGGCATCGGCAGTAGCAAGCCAGGGTCTGCCTAGGATTGACGGATGTCCATCTAGTCGGGTTTTAGGATTAATTACCAGGAAATCTGTGGGATACTCCCATGAATCTACGGAAACCATGACATCATTCAGAGTACCTTCTGGTCGAACTACAGATCGATCTGCCAATTCTAACAGAGTAGAGGTAGGTTCTACTGACGTAATGCCAAGCTTTTGGCAGGTGGAGGTTGTCAAAATGTTGATTGCAGCTCCCAGGTCGACTAGAGCGTTAGTCAGGGTTTGGCCATAGATTTGAACGGTCACAATTGGGTTCCCGGGATCTTCATATTTGATAGGTGTCTCCTTTCCTGATAATAGGTCGGATAAAGTACCAACTACTTGGACTCTAGGGTTAGTATTTGTATTCCTCCTTGATTTTTTGATGCATAATTCCTTTATGGTTTTCGCATATATAGGAATATCTTGTATAGCTTGGAGGAATGGAATCTTTATATACAGATTTTGTAATTCTCCCAGAATGTCAAAGTCTGGAGGTTGTATCGGTCGAGATATGACTAATCGTTCTGGGAAAGGAGGGGAGGATGTGCTTTCTTGTTTATTATTTTGTTCTTTGTTTTCATCCTCCCGTTGCGGGGGTTGTTCTACAGGTAACTGATTTTCAATATGAACCATTTTTTCTCCCTCTGTTTCTACTATTCGTCCCGATCTTAACTGAAGATCGTTGCACTCCCTTAGGTCAGACTCAATCTTTGATGTGTCTATGATTTGAATAGATTGGACTGGCCTATTATTAGGGTTGGGATTAGGTTGGGCTGGGAGTTGCGGTCTCAGATTAGACTGGGGATTTTGTGGTAAAGCTGGCAGATTTGGTTGAGGGAGTGGTATTGATCCTGCTGGCTGATATGTCGGTCTTGGCCAGCTTGTCTGCCAGGATGATCTTTGTGAAGTGGAAGGGGTCCACTGTGGAGGATAGGAACTTTTTAAGAGATTGAGTTCGGATAATCCACAGTGTTCATCTTTTTTGTCGACGTTTCGAGTCTAGAGCACGACTCATCATCAGGATAGGAACTATTCTGCCAATATGGTGGAGGATAAGGGCATTTTGGCCAACCAAATTCGGACATCCAAGGATTTGGAGTAGGAAACATTTGAGGTTACCAATTTGAAAACGGGGGTTGGAACTGATTTTGCCACATGTTCTGTTGCTGAGTATTGAACTGCGGGGATTGAAAAGAAGAGGAGGGGTCTGAAAACATACCTAGTTGCCTAGGCTGCCATTGACGACGCTGGTTAACAAAATATGCTGGTTCTGACTCCTCTTCTGCTTCTTTGTATACTGCCTTCAAACCAGGCAGTGAAGGGCAGCTTTCGGTCAGGTGGTCCTTGGTACAGATAGCACATATTTGGACTGTATCCAGCGGGCATTCTTTGTGGCTGTGTTTCTTCCTGCATCGTGGGCAAAAGATGGCTAGATTCTTCTCTGCCTCGGCTTGCTTTTGTTTAACCTGCACAATGTCAAGTTGTGTAGTTAGTGTTCCCAGGATATCAGTTTTAAAATTTTCTAGCAAATTTCCAAGTTCTACCCGTGTTACTCCCTCTGTTAATGTTCTGTTATCTCTGGAGAAGCGATCATATTCCGCTGGTTTTATCCTCGTGCTGCCTCTTGAGCTCCTGATACACAGATCAATGATATCAGCAAAATTTTCCTAATAAATGTCTCCTTTCCCCATGATGTTTAACGTTTCGATCCATTGCTCTCTCATACCTCTAATTAATGCAGTTTTCAACACGTTGTCAGGCAGAGGTAGTAATGCATAAGGGGATCTTTGCAAGTTATATTGGAAACGTTCCACATATTCTTCTAAGGTTTCGTTTGGTCTGGCTGACATTTGAAAGATTTCATCTTTTAGTTCCCTCGATCTACAGTAATCTTGGTATTTCTTTAAAAAGGCTTCTTTCATTTGATCCCAATTGTTAATAACCCCACCACCTAAGCCCATAAACCATCTCAACGCAGCCCCTTTTAATGTAGAGGGGAATAGTTTCAGTTTCTGGGGATCGGTGGTGTAGTCGTATCCTCTACATAATACATCAAATTCGAACAAGAAGGCATCCGGATCTTCTGATGTGAGGCCATGAAATGTGGGAATATGCTGGAGAGGGATGGCTTTCATGGGCGCATTTGCTGCAGAATCTACTATCGGATATTGCAATGTGGAGGTCTGGGTGTTTGGCTAATTCTGCGCCATGGGATCGAATATATGCCAGTAATCTTCAGGAATTTCCAAGAGAGTGTTCCTTGGTTGAGGAAGGGTAGTCTTAACAAGGATTGTCTTGACACCACTCCCTTGATCAGGGATGATAATGGTCCCAACTGTCTGCGGTGAATTAATTCCTTCAACAAGGATTTTCGCAGCGCTTCCCTTGTCTGGGCTATTCAAAGGCTGGTTTAATTCAATAGGAGATCTAGGTTCCTCAATTTCCCCCGTTTCTCCTTCTCCTTCACAAAGGTTACTTTGGGTCCCTTCGTGCAATGGTCCAGGAGTCAAATTTTCAATTTCTTGAAAATCCTGCTCCTCTGTTCGACTGTGCACCTCAGCAAAAGCTTCGGATGGTGATCCCGAGGCTTGAAGGGAACTAGTAGGCTGTTTAGAATTAGCTTTCTTATATCCTACTAATGGCTGAGAGTCGGCTTTCTTGTAGATTTCGTCTATAAAGGTCATTCGTCCAAGGGTCACCGGCCCCTTGGCTTTGGATGGAGGCTTTTGATCTTTTTCTAACTTTTTCTGCTTAGTCATGCACTCCAATTAAACTGCTAAATCCTATTTAACCAGCAATTCTACTAAGAGAGCGGACGGTGGAGTAGGGCGTTTACATGCTCCGTACGCAGGTTCTTACCTTCCGTTTTTAAAATCCAACTCCCTCCTAGCAGATTTGCGCACTACTCTATAAAGGACAAATGGCTATTACCCCTTCCCCGGCAACGGCGCCAAAATGTAGAGCGATAACTAGGGTCTCTCACACCACCAATTATTCCACATTATTAAGTCAATCCGGGATCGTTTTGTTCTTTCAAGGAGTAACTCAATCCGAGGCTGTTCTGTCCAAGTAGTGCTCGGTAGTACAGCGTTCTAATAAATTGAAAGGAAACAAACACTAAGTTGTAACTAAACCAATTCAGGAAATGAAATCACACAAGGCAAATGATCAGTCAAGGGTACGGAACCAATAACCCTTCCCTTTAGAAACTGATAAAGAAAGAAAACCAAAGCATGGGCTTATAGGTCAGGGAGCTAGGCAGCGTCTTGCTGGGCTCACGACAGCCTTAGGCCTTCTATCACGCGAAAGCAATAAAGGCAAACTAGCGGAAGTAAAACGGAACAGCAATTCTTTAAAATGGAACAGCAGTAATGAAATGGAACAGCAAACTATCATAAACAGGAAACGTCAATCATATAAAATGGAACAGCAAACCCAAATGGAACAGCAACCCAAAAGGAACAACAAATCCAAATGGAACAGCAAACCCAAAAGGAACAGCAAATCCAAATGGAACAGCAACTCCAAATGGAACAGCAAACCCCGAAGTATGTACACGGTCTATACTACTGCAGCGATCCGAGAGTAATGTGTGATGTGACTGTGTTTCTGAACAAGATAATATTATCTTCAAGCCTCACAAATACTTATTTCATATGAATCCAATAATGATAACATTCATACCAATAACTTGTTGTAGAAATGGATGCAATTCGAATAGATTCAGTTTGTGTAATACAGAGACGTGAATTAAAGAACTTATTCAGATTCAAATATTAATTAAGAAGCATAGTCTATCATAGCAAAGATATATCGGATTACTGTAATGAAAGAAATAAGCAAACCACACAAATCACCGTATGATACAACAGCGAGTGACCGTCGGAGCTGGGCCCTTGGCTACGATGGTACACTGCTTAGAGTTACTTCAGATACAGAGACGAAGTGAACACCAAGTCCTTTATATTGATTGCATTAACAAAAGTATACAAAATCAGATCTTACAAAAGCTCAGTGATCAAAATCGTTCTGAGTTTTTAATTATAATAACAGTCATCCCTCCACGCTCGATGGCGTGGTACCTTTATATAACATAAATGACGGAGATGTCTAGATACAAAAGATAAGCTTTAAAGCAGCGATCCCTCAGGATCGAAGATCCTGATGGATTCGCTAATCGTTCAGGTCTCCTCTTTCCTTCTTGCGTTCTCCGTCACGGTATCCTGCGCTCTTTTCCTGGATTATTCGGCTTCAATTTTACTTGATCTTGTCCGCATCCGGTTCCCTGTCGACGGGGCAGCAGTTACTTTCCTTGCGCTTCTCGTTTTTACTCGATAATCCCCTATTTCTGCGTCCTTCTGCATAGAAAACACCGATTATTAGTGATTGAGCTTCGTTTGTCCATTTTCACACAATTTACCAAAACCCTTATGTTTTTAGGCTCAATATGCAGAAAAGATTAGAAATAGTATTGAAAAACCACTAGATTACTTATCAAAAAGCATACCTTCCATGTGCTCCACAATTGGGTCGACAGCAGTTTCTTGGTACAGTAGGAAGCAGAGATCCGTGGCACTAAGTTCAGTAGAGGTCGAGTATATGGCAGCAATTTTGGCTGCATGCGAGGCTATATGGATGAGGAAGATCCTGGTCGGGTTATTCGGGTCACACTTGGAACCTACTGTGATTTATTGTGATAACCAGAGTTGCATTAAGCTCTTTGCTAATCTAGTATTTCATGATAGATCCAAGCACATCGACATCAGGTACCATCATATCAGAGATTGTGTGCAGTGGAGAATCATGTTACTTTCATACATTCCCATAGAGGATCAGGATGCTGATATCTTGATGAAGGCGCTCACCAGGAGCAAATTCGAATACCACAGAGGCAGGATAGGGGTTGCAGATAATCCATATCTTGTTAAGAGGGAGTGTTGAAAATGCAACAAGATGATGGAGCTTAGTGAAAAGAAGTCGCCTTCACTAAGTGGGCCTGCAAGCTATTTTTGGCGCAAAGTCTATTTTTAGACTATGTCTATTTTTAGACATATGGATCATGGTCTATGAGTTGCAGGATGTTATTTATGGATGATTGGTCATGTTGGTGAAAATAGATGGACCTCTATTTTTAGACATATGGGCGGAGTCTATTTTTAGACTGCTAGTCAAAAAAATAGAACAGTCGAATATTATTAGCTCTTAATAATATTTGGACTATAAACATTATCTTATCCTCTTGCAGCAATTTAGTTCGAGCTACGGATGTGGCACGTGCAACTGCGAGAAGGAAATATGTTTTTCCTATGGGTTAGTTGAGTTATTGCATGATGGACTTTAGTTAGAACTCAAGTGATTGAGTTTGGTGGAGTTGATTGAGGAGTTGATGGAGTTGTGTTCAGTTTGACTTAGTTGAACTAGTTGTATTTAGTCTAACTGCCAAATACACTAGTGATGAGTGATGTGAATTAATTATTAATTAATTCACTAATTATTAACTCATAAATCAACTAAAGAATACATCAGTTAACTCAGTGCATGGACAGTTCAGTGGAGACAAGTGTTAGAGGTGGGTGAAAGGGTGAGACTATTATTAGTTGTGACTATAGCTGTGCATGAGATTTGCACAATCATTGATTGAGATTGCCAATGAGGATTGCACAGTACAAACCAAGGGAATTCGAACTTGGATCTGATCTATTCTCAACTTGGAGTGCGCAATAGAGCCAGGCAAACAGTGGAGATAGTATTGAGTACTTGTGAGGATTATTGTACTATGTATTGTTACATGTTCTCTATCATTATAATATACAAATAGTTGGGGGTTTTCAGCTGTATGCTTTCTCCATTACATATTGTGTTCATATGTGTGATTGATGTTTCAATGTGCGCATGCAATTGTTTTTTAATTCCGCAAATTGATGATCAATGGTAGAGGAGGTTATGTATTATGCATGTGTTCCGCAAATAGTGTATAATCGGGATAATCTCTGTGAATAAGCGTTATATTATTCAAATTTCTACACATGTGTGATTTCCTTGTTAGATTTAGCATGCATGGTACATGCATGTGTGTATTTGGTTCTCTTGTTGTCATTGGCATGGGTTTTTCCAGGTGTGACAGTGGTTTTCAGCCTTGCCTTTCCATTTCTGGATAGCCATGGTGTGATGGGGTTCTCTTACTTGGTTGATTTGGATTGCCAAATGTTTTTGAAACTAAGTGAGGTGGTCTCAGGAAAAATCACAAGGCCTAGGAATCCCTGGACCGGTAAAGGTGGGATTGTGGTAAATCTTGGTTTTGTATATCGTCATTGGGCCTAGGAATCCTCAACCGGTAAATAGCAGGATATATGGTAAAGCTTAGAGGGTGAAGACGAACAAATTCCTCACAATTTAGGTGGAGAGATCTAGAGGCATCCATGCTTGTATAGACCTAGTGATACCTGGACCAGCGTATGGTCGGATTTGTAAAAAAATTTGAATCTAACACAACAAAAACCCCTACTTCAATATCTGGTTTACTATATCCTACATGTTCTTTACATTAACAAGTTATTTAATAATATAAACATCGAAGTAAACACAATTGAAGCCTTCACAAATATACAGATCAACAACTGAAATAAACTAATACAACACAAGCGACACCATTATTTTTGGACAACTATCCCCGGAAAAACCCAATGTGGGAAAATCGATGTAGCATATATGAGGGTTTTATTAATAAGCATATTTCTGAATACAACTAGGCTGCCATAAATGGCTCACCCTTCAGAGAATTTCCTTGGCAGTAGTACCTCTCTCCCGAGAAAGATATTCTGGCAAATCAGCAACCGGATGATCAACCCAACAGTGACTCTGACTGGTCCTTGTGCTAGACAGTGAAAGCTACTCCAAGCACTCCTCTAGAACTACGTAACCCTCTCTATAACTGCGTCACCCTCTCCCGGCTAATCTGCTCTCAGTCTACCCCACAGAACCTCCTCAGTGCAGCCTCTTCAGCGAAACATCAGCCTCTACAGCTCTCTATGTTGTCTGTGTTAGCCTCTACGGCTTTCTACATCAGCCTCTGCATCCTATGTGTCTGCCTCTACGTCCTTTGCGCTGGCCTCCTTAGCCTCTGCGTCAGCCCTCCTAGGCTCTGTGCTGCCTTTTTTGGCACTTTGTTGCCTCTCTGATATGTATTATTTAGCCTTGGATCAAAATCCCTTGCTAAATTTCCCCTCACTGCAATTGATCTCTAACTCGATTTCCTCAGCAAACCCAATCCCAGAAAATCGAATTCTTAATCTTTATTGGTGTGTCTCCAACTGACCCTCAAGCCTCCTCTTATAGTTTTCCTCTTAACGAATCAATGACCGAAATTAAGGCCCTAATCAATAACTAATATTAGATCTAGCTTGATCCTCGTCTCTTAGAACTTTCTCATCCATTTTATATTAATACACATTTATATTTTAATTTTCCTAAGTTTAGACTTAGGAACCCCATTAAAAATATTAATTATTTGAATATCTCTTCATCCGGGTGGAATTTCTCCAAACTATTTCTGGGTCTTGGAGATCTCATGCACCTTAGCCTCTCCACCAATTTTCATGGATAGAGCACATCCGATGCTACCAAAACTAAATGCTCCCTCTTAGCGAGGAATGTGCTCTAGCAGCGCTTCACCATAGAAGCATCACACTGATCCTCCACATCGGTACCTATGATGATGTTTGGCCTGTTGCCTCACATCCCCTACACTATTTCTTCCTGTACTGCTACCCATGACACTGCCACTGCCACATTTGTACTACAGCTCCCTCTCAACATTCTACATCATGCTTCCCATAGGACTGCCATTACTAACAATGCACTGCAACTCAGTAACCGAGAAGCAAGTAACTGAATTCACCCAAATACTAACATATTGGTCAGTCTAGAAGCCTCATGATGTTGAAGACACCTTTTCTGCTATTGTGTGCTCCCTCTGCTGCCACTACGTTGTTGCAACCTTTACTCTTCCTCTCACATTGTTGCAACCTCCACTGCGCTGCTACAGACTTCTGCACTCTAGCATTCGCTTACCACTCCATCACACCTTTCTCCACCTGACACATGTCATCATGCCACTATCGTTAAGGGCTCCTGTAGCCGTATGTGATCCAAGAGTTTGGGCACCTCAAGGATCCTACCCTTGCATGTAGTCCTCTCGACTATAACTCTATGTCTCCCCACCTCTTCTCTAGAGGCATACGAGCACTCATGGCATAATCGTCATCAGTCTCAACATCCTTCTCGGCCTTTGTCGAAGCTACCTTTGAGTCGGAAGCTTCTCTCTTGCCTTTCTTCCTGGGGCACTCAGAGGCATAATGTCCCAGCTCCCCAAAGTTGAAGCACTCGACCTTAGAGATGTTTCTTTCTTCCTCTTCTAAACCCCCTATTGTTCCGCAGATGCTAGAGCCGCATCCTCCTCCTCCTCTTTCTTGACTCGAACTCCCTTACCGCTACTCCCTGCCTTGGTCAACCTCTTGATCTCTTCTTGTTGAAGATTTTCCCACATCTCCTCCCAATTGGGGAGAGTCGCTCTGCCCAAGATTATTTGGAAAAACGTCTCCCATTCCTTGGATACTGCATTCAAAGCAGTCCTGGCCATAAACTCTAGATCCAATGTAGACCCCACAGAAGTAAGCTAGTCATGAATTCCTTGCAACCTAAGAAGGAAGTGATCTATCTCCTCTCCTTTATGCATCTGATATTACCTCAACTGATTTTCCAATAACATCTTATGTTGCACTGAAGATCCCTAGTATAAGGTGGTCAGGTTCTCCCACATCTCCCTTGTTTTTGACTTCTCAGCAATATGTGGTATTACATGATCCTTGACCTCGTATAGGACCATGCATTTCTCCTTTTCCATGGCCTCCTCATACTTCTCATTTTCATTAGGGTCAACTGGGACATCTACGGTTTTCAAGGCATAGTCCTTGATGCGATGTTTATCCAGGATTGCCAGGATCCTGGCCTTCCAGATGACAAAATTGGAAGACTTGTCCAATCTGTCATGATCCCTCAATATGTTTACTGCCATCTCTTCTCCTCTTCTAGACTCACTCTAAGTCTCAACTTCTCTCCTGGAAATCCTTTGGACAACTATCGAATCGCTCCTCTCCAATCCCCCTTTGTTGCTACAACTCGGATCTGGATTTTTTGGCTAGAAATTCGTCGAGGTAGTGCTTCCCTCTACCTTGGTTCTGTCTCCTTAGATGTTGTTCTGTACTGATAGAACCAGCATCCCACCAGCTCCTCAAATCACAATCTACACAGCTCCCTTAGCCTTGCCCACTGAAGAACCTGAGCCCTTCAGGCTCTTTATAATCATGGTGTAGGTTGAATCCGCTCCTCCTGGTCAACTGCATCAATCCTTCCTGGCTGAGAAGGATGACGTGGCTCTACATGAGTCTTTTCTGCCCCTCTCTACCTATGCGTTGGCCCTTCTCCTAGCTCAGAATGTTAACGCAGGCTTTGCGTGAGCCTCTGCGTCAACCTATTTGCACTATGTCACTTCTCCTCTTGCCTCTTCAGCTCTGGAACAGCATTGTCTCTCGGGACAGCTGCTTCTTTGCTGGAAATTCTCATATTTATTCAATTGGTGTCTTCAGTCCTCTTTGATTTGGAATCACTTCGATACCATGTGAAAATTTATGAATCTAACACATCAGAAACCCCTACTACAATATCTGGTTTACTATCTCTTACTTGTTTTTTACATTAACAAGTTATTTAATAATATAAACATCGAAGTAAACACAATTGTAGCCTTCACAAATATATAGATCAACAAATGAAATCAACTGAGACAACACAAGGGACACCGTTATTTTTGGACAATCGTCCCTGGAAAATCCCAATGTGGGAAACTGGTGCAGCATATATGAGGATTTTATTATTAAGCAGATTTCTTAATACAACTAGGGTGCCAGAAATGGCTCACCCTTCAGAGAATTTCATTGGCAGTAGTGCCTCTGTCTGGAGACAAATATTCTGGTAAATCAGCAACCAGCTTATCAACCCATAGTGACTCTGACTGTTCCTTGTGCTGGACAAAGAAAGTTGCTCCAAGCACTCCTCTAGAACTGCATCACCCTCTCTAGAACTGTGTCACCCTCTTCTGGCTAATATGCTCTTAGTCTACCCCATAGAATCTTCTTAGTGCAACCTCTTCAGCCCAGCTTCATCCTCTACATCCCTCTGCATCAGCCTCTGCGGCTTTCTATGTTAGCCTCTGCTTTTGCCTCTGCGGCCTCTGTGTCTTCTGCGTTGGCCTCCTTAGCCTCTACGTCAGCCTTCCTAAGCTCTATGTTGCCTCTTCCAGCACTTTGTTGCCTCTTTGATATGTATTCTTCAGCCTTGGATCGAAATCCCTTGCTGAACTGCCCCTCACTGCAACTAATATCGAACTCGATTTCCTCAGCAAACCCAACCCCAGAAAATCAAATTCTTGATCTCTCTTCGTGTGTCTCTAATTGACCCTCAAGCCTCCTCTTAAACTTTTCCTATTGACGAATCAACAGCCGAGATTAAGTCCCTAATCAATTGCTAATAATAGATATGGCTTGATCCTCGTCTCTTAGAACTTTCTCACCCATTTTATATTAATACACATTAATATTTTAATTTTCCTAAGTTTAGACTTAGGAATCCCATTAAAAATATTAATTATTTTAATATCTCTTCATCCGGGTTGAATTTCTCCAAACCATTTATGGGTCTTGGAGATCTCATGTGCCTTAGCCTCTCCACCAATTTTCATGTCTATAGAACATCCTATGCTACCAAAAATTAATAGTATTGTGGTAAATCCTAATAGTGTATGTTTTTTGTTTGGGCATAGGAATCCCTTGGTGGGATATAAGGTAAAGCCTGGTTGTATTGGTTCTTGAATTAGGCCTATAAATCCTTGAATGGTTTGGTGGATATGTGGTAAAGCCTGAGAAGCATGGTCGGTTTTGTTGTGAGTCCCACACTCATGCTTGGAATATGGCACGGGGGTGATTAGCTGAAATAAATATTTGGTTCAGCCCAATCTATGGTCGGGTGGTAGGTGGAAGTACCTGACTTGGTTGGATTTTCATATGTTAATAAGAGTTATTCTCTTCTTGTGTATTATGTAAAAATGTACTTGTTGTTATGTGTCTTCAATGGTTGTTCTATCATTGTTATTTTGTTTGTTATATGTTGGTTATAAGCATGGTTTATGATAGACTTGAGTTATGTCTCTCATCATGTTTTGATTAGTAAATGAAATTTCAATGAATGTATGACCTAATAGATGATAATGAAGCTATTGTGAGAGGGAATCATACCTTCTTGACGAATCTCAGATAAGTATGAGGTCCCTATGTTCATATGTGTTTTTATGACATGTACATTACATGTTCATGATGTGTTTGACGAAATACCTATCATCATTAGGATGAGTCTAGTAAGTACCTTGTTCAAGTTTTACATTAGAGGCCTTTTCTTCTTGTTATTTATCATTCCTGAGAGTTTCATCAAGTTATGGGTAGAGGCCTAAGTCCTAGCCCTGAAAAAGTGGCTCAGATTTCAGGGTGACTGGCACAAAACTGCTTGAAAAAGATTGCAATTGCATGGAGGCCTTGCTATGGGAGTGAATGAAGGGTTTCAGTCCCATGGAGCTCTACTCATGGGAGTGAATGAGGGTTTTAGTCACATGGAGGGATCGTTATGGGAGCGACTAGGGGGTCTAGTTCAGTTAAAAATCAAGTTAACTCAAGGTTTGGGCACCTGGAGTGGTTAGATAGCCCCTAGGGGTCCTATAGCTCTTGAGGAAGGTCATTTTGGATTTTTTTTGTCGATTCCACTTTCTTAAATGTACTTGGGGAGTTGAATCATATCATAGTAACTCTTCATTACATATTTACCCTGGTGGACCAGTTAGCTTGGGTAAGTGTGGGAGGAGGGTGTTACTGAGTTATCAGAGCATGGTTCACCCCTTGGATTGGATGGGAAAAATGTGTTTGTCATGCATGCATGTAGGTTTTATATGTGCTTGATATGTATGCATGGTGATGGTCATTGTTGTGGTGGTGTGGTCATGTCGAAGTTGAAGGTGTTGTTGTTAGGATGTGTTGCCATGAATGCATGTCGGTTGTATATGCATTTGTTAGATCTTAGACTTTTTTGATCCATATTGATAATAAGTTTGTATTTCGGATTAATCACATTTGTTATGCATGTCAGTGTTTATATGTTGTTATGCATGCATCATGTCCAGTTGATGTTTTAATCTGTGACATCATGCATGGTAAATGGATGATGATTGAGATGATGTCCATATACTATTACGATTATGATTATACATGTATTGTGCTAATCGGGTTGATCTTGCAGACGATATATCCTCCCCTGAATTATATTGAGGTGTGTTGATTATGCTTATATTTGGTTTAGTTGGCATGGTATGCTTGCAGAAAGAAGAAGAAGAAGATCAAATATGACTAGCAAAATGGTGGATTATAGTTCACAAGGTTCTCCCTATAGATCAAATGAGCAGCATGGTGATGGGTACTCTCCTAACATAGCAGACACTTTGAGAAGTTTGAAGGAAGAAATAAGAAGTCGCAAAGTATATAATGACAAAATCATTCAAGCACAGGAGAAACAAGCAAAGGTTAATGCAGTTATCCTTCAAAGTTTGTCATACTTGTAGAGACAAAGATCGCTTAGGATCATTCAAGCATAGGAGAAACAAGAAAAGGTTAATGCAGTTATCCTTCGGAGTTTGTTAGACTTGTAGAGACAAGGATCGCTTAGGATCATTCATGGACATGAGGAAAGGAATAATGGGGCATATGGCAGTAGGTATCATGGTGGGCATAGGTTGGATAGGGATGACACGATTAGAGATGGAAGGTTATTGGATACGCCAGATAGGAGAGGTGATGGACACATGTTCTATTCTAGTTTTGGTTCTGACGAGTACCATGGTCATCATCATTATCATCCTTACAGGAAGAATGGCGAGGTTATTTTCTAGATGAGTTCAAGAAAGCCAATCCACCTACCTTTGATGGAGATTTGAAGAATATGGAAGATGCAGAGGCATGGTTACTTGGGATGAAGAAATTCTTTGAGTTGCATAATTACACAGAAAACATGAAGGCCATAACAGATATCTTTAGCCTCAAAGGGAAAGTAGACATCTGGTGGGAAGATGTGAAGTGGGTTGGAGACATCATAATAGAGGATTTGAGTTGGCATGAATTCAAGAGACTTTTTAGGAAAAATTACTTGTTATAAAGGTACTATGAAAATAAATCCAAGGAATTATATGAGCTAAAGATGGGTTCAATGACATATGAGGCATATACGACCAAGTTCTTGGAATTGTTGAGGCATGTACCATATCTTAAGGATGAGAAAGCCAAATTTTAGATATTTTTAATTGGATCATCGTTAGCATTTAAAGATCGTATTGAGTATGATGAGCCTCAATCACTTGAAGACATAATTGGGAAGTTGAAGCATCGTTATGAGAAATCAAGGCGTAAGACAGAATCTCAGCAAGGTTGGAAAGGGAAAGACAAGAATAAAGGTAAATGGTAGTTGAAAAGGACAAGACCTCAAGATGCAGGTGAGAAAGAGAATGTTATACCTTACAAGAATTTTGATGGACCTTAGCCTAGAGAACAACAAAATAGGGTGACGGTACAAGACAGTTGCAGTGTCAGACATGTGGTAAGGAGCATCTTAAGAAAGATTGTCCACAGAATTAGGGTGGCAGGCCTCAAATCTACAGTGCACAAGAATCAAAAATAGTTGGGGATATTGGGCAGAGCATTCCTCGGATATATGCAACACTGGATAACAGGTAGGCAGACCATCAGGCATTTATTATCGAGATGGACGGTAAGCTTCATGATCAATTTGTTTCTATTTTGATTGACTTATGTAGTCCTGACATGGTCGATAAGTGTGGTTTGAATAAAGTACATGCAGAGTCTTGGTTAGTGTAGTTGGTTGTAGGTACAAAGAAAAGAGTTCATCATTGGGTAAGAGCTTGTGCATTTGAATTGAATGGTATGGTTGTATCAACGCATCTGAATGTACTTTTGTTTGGATTATATAGTATGCATTTGGGTATGGATTTGTTGTACCTTCACATGACCAAAGTATATTTTAATGACAAGGCTATTGAATGCTTGGATGATAATGGAGAACAAAGAATCTTGTAGGGTAAGAAGAAGACTACATCAGTTAGAATGGTTACAGCTATGTAGACAAAGCACAACTATAGGAAAGGGTGTGTGTTATTTGTAGTACATATTTCCAGTGATAAAAGTAAGGATGTTGAGAATGCAGAAGTCTTGAATATGTACCCAGTTCTTTAGCAGTTTCGGGATGTGTTCTCAACAGAGATTTCAGATTTCCGCCTCACAGGGAAGTGGACTTTTCTATTAAGTTGGTACTAGGGGCAGCACCAACATCAAATGCACCTTACAAGATGAGCACTCCATAGCTAGTGGAATTGAAGTTGCAGTTGAAGGAAATGCTTGAAAAGGGATACATTAGGCCAAGTGTATCGCCTTGGGGTACACTAGTTTTGTTTGTGAATAAGTAGGATGGTACTCTCAGGTTATGCATTGATTACAAGCAGTTGAACAAGGTGGCGATTAAGAACAGGTATCTGCTGCTGAGAATTGAAGATTTTTTTGACCAATTGAAGGGAGCAGTAATGTTCTCAAAAATTGATCTAAGATCGGGATACTATTAGGTACGCATCAAAGAAGAGGACATCTTCAAGACTACTTTTCAGACTAAGTACAAGCATTATGAGTTTGTTGTAGTTCCATTTGGTTTGACTAATGCTCCTGTTAATTTTATGTGCTTGATGAATAGTGTGTTGTGTCCTTATCTAGACAAGTTTTTTATTATGTTCATTGATGATATATTGATATATTCTAAGAATGAGGAAGATCATGTAGAACACTTAGCAGCAGTATAGAAATTTCTAAGAGAGCATCAGTTGTATGCCAAGCTTAGTAAATGCACTTTCTTTTAGACAAAGGTACATTACATTGGGCATGTTGTTTCCAAGGAAGGCATAACAATGGATCTGAAAAAGATAAGAGATATCATGGAATGGGAATCTCCTAGGAATGTGGATGAGGTAAGGTCATTTATGGGATTATCATGTTACTAGAGGAGGTTCATCAAGAAATTCTTGCAAATTTCATATCCCATCACATCATTACAGAGAAAAGGGAAAAAATTTGAATGGGAAGAGGAATGTGCCACAAGTTTTGAGCAATTGAGATAGTTTCTGACAAATGCTCTAGTTCTAAAGATTGCATATTCGGATAAAGAGTTTGTGGTGTGTACAGATGCTTGCAAAAGAGAACTTGGTGGATTCTTGATGTAGGAGAGAGAGTTTTTGTGTTATGAATCAAGGAAATGGATTGAGAATGAGCAAAATTATGTTACGCATGGTCTTGAGTTGGCAGTGATCATCCATGCTTTGAAGATGCGAAGACACTATCTTCTTGGCAGGAAATTCATATTGATGAGTGATCAAAATGGATTAAGGTACCTATTTAACCAACTGAATCAGAATGCCAGGCAAGGTAGATGGTTGGCCACAATCAATGAGTTTGACTTCGAGATCAGGTACATTAAAGGGAAAAAGAACAGGGTTGAATATGCTTTTAGCAGAAGAGTACAGGTAAATCACATAGCAGCTATGAACTCATACGGGACAGATTTATAGGATCAAATATGACAGGTAGGATAGCAGTATGATAGGTATAGATAGCTTAGGCACAGGTTATAGCAATAAGGTATAGGTGATCAGGATGTGGACTATAGTCTCATAGTAGATGGTTTGATCATATTTAGGGATAGGATCTATGTGTCGGATAACAATGAGCTCAAGAATATTATCTTGAGGGAATTTCATGCTAAGTCGTATTCAGGTCATTCGAGATATCAGAAGACTCTAACAGTGGCGAAGAAGTTCTACTATTGGATGAATATGAAGAAGGAAGTGGCAGAGTTTGTGGCTAGATGTTTGGATTGTCAACAGGTAAAAGCATAGTGTAATAATCCAGGTGGTTTACTACAGTCGACTCCAAATCCAAAATTGAAATGGGAGGTCATTTCCATGGAATTCATCACAGGTTTGTCGAGGACATAAAGACAGCATGATTCCATCATGGCTATGGTGGACAAGTTGACAAAGGTAGGTAGCGCACTTCATTCCAGTGAAGTCTATGTATTTAGCTAGTGACGTAGCATAGGTCTTCATCAGAAATATAGTGAGGTTGCATGGTGTTCCAAAGTAGATTATGTTAGATAGGGATGCTAAGTTCACTTCCAAGTTCGGAAAGGATTTATTTGTAGGTTTGCGTACAGAGTTAGCCTTCAGTACAGCTTATCATCCGCAGACAAATGGATAGACAGAGAGGGTCAACAACATTTTCGAGGACATGTTGAGAATGCATGTTATGCATCAGCAACGAAAGTGGGAAGAGTATCTACCTCTGGTTGAGTTTTATCACAACAATGGTTATTAGGACTCACTAAGGATGAGTCTGTTTGAGGCACTCTATGGGTAGAGTTGCAATACTCCCAACAGTTGGAGTGATCCAGTGAACAGGGTATTGATAGGGTCGGACATATTGGAAAACATGGAACAGGAAATGTAGGTTATCAAACAGAATCTAAAGGAAACACAAGATAGACAAAAGAGTTATGCATATCAACATAGGGAATTTAAGGAGTTCTAGGTTGGGTAACATGTATACTTGCGCATCAAGCCCAAGAAGAGCTCCTTAAGGATTGTGTCATGTGTGAAGCTAACACCTTGATATTGCAGGCCTATTGAGATCCTTGAGAGGATTGGACCAATTTCCTATCGACTTACACTGTCTGCAATAGTGAAAGTCCATGATGTTTTACATGTTTGATTGCTTAAAAGATATGTAAAGGATGTTGATCATGTTATTGATTGGTTTATATTGTAGGTGGAACCAGAACGATAATTCCAGGTGGAACCTCGGTACATTTTTTAGATAAATATTCTCATGCTTCGGCATGAAGCAATTGTGCAGGTTAAAGTGCACAGGAAGCACTCTGGACTCAATGAAGCTACATGGGAGATGGTTAATCAAATGCGGGCTATGTATCCTTCATTATTTGTCGATTGAGGCAAAGCAATTTTAGTATATGTATATATGTATATGTATATATGTAAATCGATGTAAATATCACAATAAGCTATGTTATAAATCTCCAATAAGCGGTATGGTTGTTATGATGTTAGGTTTGTCATGTTGGTATTTCTTTTCAATGGGTTGTTCATTGTAAATACTTCTTCAAGCTAAGTTATAAAGCTCCATGGGTAGTATGTTTTGGTCTTCAGCTGTTTTGTTGGTTGTAGGTGTCATTGAACACTGAGGACAGTGTTCCCCTAAGGGGGATGGGTTTGTAACAGCCCCGGGTTAAAAATCCATGTAATAATGTTAATAAAGGAAAAATAAGACCAAAGTCATGGGACACATATTCCAAGTTGAATATTGGGAAAAGCATCCTAGTGGGTATTCATTTGGTTTATTATGGCTAAGGGGAAATTGGCAAAGGCAATGGAAAAGACTTTGCAAAGGCAAGATGCATTAATTGGCATTTTATTTATGGAAATAATGGAAAATAGGAGAAAAGGAAGGGGAAAGGTCATAGGTTGCATGTGAGGAGGAAAATGAAAGAAAATAATGGAAATTGAATAAATTAGAGGCATCATTAATAAAAAGGCTTCTGAGGATCAATTCACAACATTTTGTTAGTCCAGTTTTGGAGCTCTCTCTCTATTCTTTCTACTCTCTCATACTCTTGCACACTTAGAGTATACTTGGAGCATTCTAGCATTGGAGAAAGGAAGGAAAAGGAATGACAAGGAAGCAAAGGGAATCAAAAGATCAATCAAGGAAGAGTTGGATCAAGTGGTTATAGCGGGAGTACTTGCAGGTATCAAGTTGCATGTGTGATTTCCTTGCTATATTTTGAATGCATGGTACATTCATGTGTGTATTTGGTTCTCTTGTTGTCATTATCATTGGTTTTCTGAGGTGTGACAGTGGTTTTCATCCTTGCCTTTCTATTTCCAGATAGCCATGGTGTGATGGGGTTTCTCTTACTTGGTTGAGTTGGATATATAGTAAAGCCTAGAGGGTGGAGACGAACAAATTCCTCACATATTAGGTGGAGAGATCTGGAGGCATCCATGATTCTATAGGCCTAGTGATCCATGGATCAGTGTATGGTGGGATTGTTGTAAGTCTTGGTAATCTATGTTTCTTGTTTGGGCCTAGGAATGTTTCTTCTTTGGGCCTAGGAATCCCTTAGCGGGATATACGATAAAGCCTGGTTGTATTGGTGCTTGCTTCATGCCTAGAAATATTTGACCGGTTTGGTGGGATATGTTGTAAAGCCTGATAAGAATGGTCATTTTTGTTATGATTCCCACACTCATGCTTGGAACATGGCACAGGGGTGATTGGCTGAAAGAAATATTTGGTTCAGCCCAATCTATGGTTGGGTGGTATGTCAAAGTCGCTAACTTAATTAGATTTGCATATGTTAATAAGATATCTTTTCTTCTTGTGTATTATGTATAAATTTTCTTGTTGTTATGTGTCTTTAATGGTTGTTCTATCATTGTTATTCTACTGGTTATATGTTGGTTATAAACATGGTTTATGACAGACTTTTGTTATGCCTCTAATCATGTTTTGATGAGTAAATGAAATGTAAATGAATGTATGACCTAATAGATGATAATGCATCTATTATAAGGGGGCATCAAACCTTATTGACGAATATCAGATAAGGATGAGACCCCTATGTTCAGATGTGTTTTTATGACTTGCACATTACATGTTCATGATGTGTTTGATGAAATACCTATCATGGTTAGGATGAGTCTAGTTAGTTCCTTGTTCAATTTTTACATTAGAGGCCTTGTCTTCTTATTATTTATCATTCCTGATAGTTTCATCAAATTCTGGGAAGAAGCCTAAGTCCTAGACCTGAAAAAGTGGTTCAGATTTCAGGGTCATTGGAATAGAACTGCTTGAAAAATACTATAGTTGCATGGAGGCCTTGTTGTGGGAGCGACTGGAGGGTTTCAGTTGCATGAAGGGTTTGTCATGGGAGTGGGGCCTAGTTCAGTTAAAAAGTAAGATAACTCAAGGATTGGGCACCTGGAGTGGTTGGATAGCCCCTAGGTGTCTTGTAGCTTCTGAGGAAGGTCAGTTTGGTTTTGGTTTGTCGATTCCACTTCCTTAACTATACTTCGGAAGTTGAATCATATCATAGTAACTATTCATCACATATTTAAGCCGATGAACTAGTTATCTTGGGTAAGTGTGGGAGGAGGGTGTTACACAAAATCTACTGGTGATCCAAAGCTCTACCAAGTAGGGAACTCACTTCATCATGGTATCGAGGAAATGGAAAAGGAAAGGTTGAACACTACTGTCAATCTAGGAAATTCCCATGCCAATGAGAGTAAAATAACCAGTAAACTAAATGCATGAACCATGCATTCAAATCCCAACAATATAATCACATATGCAACTTGTTACCCGCGAAATCCTCTTGTTGGCTACTCTTTCTTGGCATGATTTATGCCCTTGATTAATGTTGTCAAATTCCTCTTGTGAAACTCACTTGTTCCTTTCTTGCTTGCTTGTGTATTCCTTGTGTCCGAGTGTTCTCTCCCTCTCATTGTAGTTGTTATCTCCCCTTTTCCTCCAAGTGAACCATGCTAGAATGTCCAAGACTGTGTTAGAATTTTCTCTCTTTTCTTTTCTTTTCTTTTTCCTTTCATTTTTCTTCAATTTCCCTTGCACGCATATTCTTGTCTCTTAATTTTCCTTTTCTCCTATTTTATTTTATTTATTATATTAAATTTCCATTTACTACCTTTTTCCTTTTTCCAATGCTAATTTCCATAGCCAATAAATAATTAACCACAAGTGATGCCCAATGTAATGTCTTTCCCTCATTAAGCTTGGAATGTGCATCCAATGACCTTGGTTTTATTTTTTCCTTTATAATGTCCCTTTTATTACATGGAAACTTAACCTGAGGCTATTACAGACTTGCACTCCCAACAATAGTTCTTTGTGAGAGTCAAAGAATAATTTTACAAACTTTTGAGTTTTGAAAAAGTAAATGCCTAAATCACTTTACAAAGTCTTGATACTTAAGCATAAAAGTAAAGGTACTCATCCCTAGGGGAACTGGATTAGACTTTAATGGACCAAATAATATGATATTACATTGAAGAAAAAGAGAAAATAGATTTAGGGATCAACTTTAAAAATATATAAGACAATCCATAAAGTTGGATGATCAAAGGTTGGGGACAAAAAACTAGAATTGCTTCAAAACAAGATTAAGGACACTCATAAAATTGTTGAAGAATTATTTTTAGAATGACTCATCTCTCCCCCTTAACAACTACTATTATTAGAGTATGTACTGGATTTTGAATATCTATTAATCTAACCACTATTGTTTTTATTTCATGATTAACAATTTTGATTAAGGATTTTCTAAGCCAATCTTCAATGTATTCTTTCATTAGTGGGACGACTATGTCTTGCTTTAATCTTAGTGCAAATATTTTCTCCTCTATATCCTTTGCATCTAACCATAGTTATTGAATATTTGCTTAAAAATTATCATTGATGAATGTAACGAACCACTTATTGATCTCATACTCCAGAAAATCAGTCAATTTGTTGAAACGACTAGCTCATGATGCTTTAATAATATTCAACTCTTCTTGCCACATGTCTTTTTGAATTAGCATAGAATATCTAATTATTTTGGGCCCTCCTTGATTCAGTAGCATTTATAAGTCAATATCGCCTTTGACCCTGTTATCACCCTAAGAAACTCTCCTAGGTTGTATATCAGAGATGCTCAGGAACATTACAAACTCAATAAAAGTGTTGGAAAATGGTGGATGAATGAAAGAGATGCTGCATATTCAAACCAGATAACCACTTCTACTATGCTTGACCACAGACATGGGTGAACGCCCCCAGACTACAAGGCTTTATACCACCAATTACTCACAGTTTTAAGGAAAATTTGATGATGGAGAATACTGATCACACCAGCAGATGCACAGGACCCTATGATGGCCGGCTGCAACGAGTTAAAAGGTCTGTAAATCTATTTCTTAATGCACAGACAGGATGACAACTCTCTGGCATTAAAACAACAGAAACCTACATACATATTCAATAATACATGCTAAATTCTAACACATAGGTGGATGACAGCCCCTCTAATGCTACACATCAACAGCACATGAATAAATGCATAACAGGCATAGCCTGGAACAAAGAAGAAGAAGAAAGTGAGCAATTAACAGCAAAAGAAGCTTGTATTAGCTGAAAATGAAGACCAGACGCTGCAGGTATCACAATAGTTACAGTCTCCAAAAAGTTGAACCTTACATCAAAATAACATTCATCAACCATCAACCTCTTCTTTGTGGGTATATATGGAGGTTGAATACAAAAAAAATCTCTACTAACCTATGCGTGGAGGGGTCATAATTGACCACCAACCGCATTTACAATTAGATATGGTCTCTGATACAATTTGATTGTTTTAATGGATCAATTTGACATTTACTGGTACTTTGTTTTCCTTCCTGAACAGGTGAAGTATTATTTGAATGAAATTCAATAATTGTTGCAGTCATTGAACTGCTCGAGGATCGTCCTTCTTGTCCTTCGGCCATTCTATTGGTTAATTGCAGTTGTTGAAGCTTTATTACGTATGGTACAAGTATCTGGCCTCCTTCCTTCTCTGGTAGCAGAGAGCAGTTGAGAGTGATACAGACAGTATGGAAGGAGCAGACCAAACAAAAGAACCAATCTCAGCCATCGGATCGCACAGATTAACGGTGGAGATCGCTAGATGAGGAGTATCGGGAGTTAGTAGATGGGAAAAATGAATGTGAGTCATCGAATCGCGGTCGGGCATATCCGACGACGATCGAGCACGAAAGGAGCATGGAAGTTAACGGCCTGGGGACAGGCGGTTTCACGAGTGGGCGGTATTCCCCGCACTGCTTTTGGACCGACGGTGGTTTTCGTATATGAATGTGCGATCCAATAAGAATACGACATGTGGCGAACGAAAACCGCCACCCCCGTGGGTTAACACCCGAGCAGGGCTTGCTACTACCGTCCGATCATTCGACGGAAGGTCGGATGGCGAGGAAAGCGCACGATGTTTAACGTGCGGGCGAAAAACACGGACACTGTTAGATCAGGGCGATCAATGGTGGAGATTAGAGAATGACGAAGGACCGAGGAAGGGCGGAGGGTTACGATGGCGCAGGTTTATGTGTTAAGTGCCCAGGATGAATAAACATGAGTTTACATGGGTTTTTTGGAATAAAATAGAAACGGCAGGGTAAAAGGGAATTTAAGGTTTACAAAGGATTTTGGAGTAAAATAGGGAACAGCGGGAGTGAAGAGAATACAAGGGAAATGAAGGAGGAGGGAGGAAAAGGCTATTGCAAGCTTTCTTTAAGCACCAACAACACTGCCAGACAGTCTTTGACCCAAAAAAAAACCGAATTATGTAGCAGAGCTAACACTGGCTCCTTCTGGGGATGAGATCCTCCCTGTGAGGTCTCAAGAACCTGCAGATCAATGCCTTCATACAAAACAAGCTTCCAAAACATTTCCTAGTATCCATTGGGCATGGAGTCAAACCAAGTCTATGCTAAAAGAACACAATTATAACATTAAGGCTAGAAAACTTAAAATTTCAAAAACTACCCATCTGCTGGGCCATCAAAATTGTTGCCTATCATCCGGTTCATCATAGATCAACAAAACAGGATTTATTTGATCCTCTACCTCAAAGAGTTTAGGAGATTTGACCTTGATAGGTAGATAGGGATCAAATTTCATTCCCCTTCTATGTGCTCTCCTCCTTGGATGTTCTTCATGGGAGCCTTTGTATACCTGTTGGATAACCATGAATGTTGTGTATTTATCTGTGTCATCTGCGATCTGCATAACTAATATGAATGATGAACCATCAATTTCTTGTGCAGGGGACATAGAGACATCATCTGCTCCTGAATCTTTGTTTAAACAATCCTGATCCAAGGACGAGTTCCAAGACTGTGCATCTTCTTCCTCTGTCATCAGACAAGCTACCTTTTCAATCTGTGTGGAGGCCTCCTGGGCAGGCATCAAAAAATCAAGACTGAGATGATCATTTTCAGCCTTGAACATTAGACTTTGTTCTGCCTCAGTGTTTGATGGGCAACTTAGAGGGATTGTTTTTTGAGCAGACAGAGGGACAAAAGATGATGGGGAGCTTTCTTCTCCCTTCATGATCGTTGGTCTGGGGACAAAAGCAGGCTGGCTGATTTGCAGATCTACATAGTCATGTGAAGATGAGCCGGCTTCAAGCACAGATTCTTGGAGGATAGTAGGACATGCTGCTGATTGCTTCTGCTAATCAGCTTGTTGTTCTACAGCTACAACAAACTCACGAGCAGTACCTCTGGATAATGCTTCTTCATATGCAGCTCTGGTTAGGAAAGGAGCACCTTTCAAACCATGGACCTCCTCATCTTCTTCATATTGCTCTACTTCCATGACTATATTCTGTAAAAGGGGCCTCACCCCTTTGTCTTCATTTGTAATCTTATTTCTTTGCAAAATCTGCATCTTCTCCTGTGTTCCTCTATATGGATTTGGCTTTGGAAGAGAAAAGTCACAAGGAACTCCTATTTCTTTAGAATATTGCTCAGATTTTAGTTTGGAAACTTCAGAGGCTAAAAACTCAATCATCCTAGCTAATTCATCTATTTCAGAATCATAGGATGATGAGGATTCACCTCCCTGTCTTCTCCTTTCATCATCACCTTCGAGTCTTTCTGCAACAATAATGTTTGCTTCTACTTCAAAGGCTGCAGTTTGCATATCAGCCAAAGAAGTGCATCTTCTTTCTCTTAACAGCAGGCAGAACTGAGAATCGAAGGCATTAGCATAAGTAAGCATGGCAGAAGTAGGGGTGGGTCTTACTTCAGCTGGCATTCTGCTGTACATATGATTGAACCTGATGTTGAAATCAGACAGCAGCTCACTATATTCTCTCTGCAAGTTCCCAAATTTAGTATGATAAAAGAGCAGATCTTCATTATTCCCCCAGTGCTTTAAAAACACATCATCTAAGGCCTCAATGTCTGCAATAGACCTAGGGGGTAATTCTCTAAACCATTTTCTAGCTTCCCCATCTAGGCTTTGGACAAAAACCCTCATCCAGACATCCTCTTCATTGATATCTAGGTTATCAACATAGCAATAAAAAGATTCAAGATGTTGTTTAGCTGATATTCCTTCTGTACCAGTAAACTTAGGTATATATTCCTAATAATCTCCTGCAGGCATGGCGTTCAAAGGGGTAGGCAAGAGTAAGGGTCCATACCTAGCAGCAACTATTCGTTCTATCTTCATAAGAGCTTGCTGGCTTGCCATGACTGAGGTAAGGTAAAAGGATACTGGTAGGCTGAGTGGTATGAATCAATGAAAAGAATGACAGCAATAGAGGAATATGATGGACAACAAGGAATGTTTCTTTCAACTGTGGTCTAAAAGGGAAATGAATGACAAAGGAGCTTTATGAATCTCTGAAGGTGACTTTCACTAGCAGAGATACATGGAAATTTTAAGGCTTACCTGGTCCTGATGCTCCTTACTTCGATATTTTCTTCTGCTGAACGATCTTCTCAGGATCAGGCACTGGTTCAACTGGTGATTTCTAAAGATATCTCTGAACATACCTCACAAACTGAACCAATTCTGCAATGTGAAGTCACCAAAGGATGGTCTTCCTCTAGTGGAGTCACCAGATAGATGATTACAACCAAAATATGTGCCCAGACCTTGTCTATCATCAAAATCTGGAACTGTGTCGTTCTCCCACGGAAGTTGAGCTTCAATTCTCCTCTCCCCGGCAACAGCGCCAATTAATGTTATCACCCCAAGAAACTCTCCTAGGTTGTATATCAAAGATGCTCGAGAACATTACAAACTCAACAAAAGTGTTGGAAAATGGTGGATGAATGAAAGAGATGTTGCATATTCAAGCCAGATAACCACTTCTACTATGCTTGACCCCAAACATGGGTGAACACCCCCAGACTACAAGGCTTTATACCACCAATTACTCATAGTTTTAAGGAAAATGTGATGATGGAGAATACTGATCACACTAGCAGATGCACAAGACCCTATGATGGTCGGCTGCAACCAGTTAAAAGGTCTGTAAATCTATTTCTTAATGCACAGACAGGATGACAGCTCTGTGGCATTAAAACAATAGAAACCAGCATACATATTCAATAATACATGCTAAATTCTAACACAGAGGTGGGATGAAAGCCCCTCTAATGCTACACATCAACAACACATGAATAAATGCATAACATGCACAACCTGGAACAAAGAAGAAGAAGAAAGTGAGCAATTAACAGCAAAAGAAGCTTGTATTAGTTGAAAATAAAGACCAGATGCTGCAGGTATCACAGTAGTTACAGTCTCTAGAAGTTGAACCTTACATCAAAATAACATTCATCAACCATCAACCTCTTCTTTGTGGGTATATATGGAGGTTGAATACAAAAAAAATCTCTGCTAACCTATGTGTGGAGGGGTCATAAATGACCACCAACCGCATTTACAATTAGATATGGTCTCTAATACAATTTGATTGTTTTAATGGATCAATTTGACATTTACTGGTACTTTGTTGTCCTTCCTAAATAGGTGAAGTATTATTTGAATGAATTTCAATAACTACTGCAGTCATTGAACTGCTCGAGGATCGTCCTTCTTGTCCTTCGACCATTCTGTTGGTTAATTGTAGTTGTTGAAGCTTTATTACGCAAGGTACAGGTAGCTGGCCTCCTTCCTTCTCTGGCAGCAGAGAGCAGTCGGGAGTGATACAGACAGTATGGCGGGAGCAGACTAAACAAAAGAACCAATCTCAACTGTCGGATCGCACAGATTAACGGTGGAGATCGCTAGATGAGGAGTATCGGGAGTTAGCAGACGGGAAAAATGAATGTGAGCCGTCGAATCGCGGTCGGCAGAACCGACGGTGTTCAGGCGTGAAAGGAGCACGGAAGTTAACAGCCGGGGGACAGGCGGTTTCACAGGCGGGTGGTATTCCCGGCACCGCTTTTGGACCGACGGTGATTTCCGTATATGAATGCGTGATCCAGTAAGAATACGATGCGTGGCGGACGAAAACCATCGCCCCCGCGGGTTAATGCGCGGACAACTCGTGCGAGCAGGGCTCGCGACTACCGTCCAATCATTCGACGGACGGTCGGATGGCGAGGAAAGTGCACGATGTTTAACATGTGGGCGGAAAACACGGACACCGTTAGATCAGGGCGATCAACGGTGGAGATTAGAGAATGATGAAGGACCGACGAAGGGCGAAGGGTTACGATGGTGCATGTTCATGTGTTAAGCGCCCAGGCCGAATAAACATGAGTTTACACGGGTTTTTTGGAATAAAACAGAAACTGCGGGGTAAAAGGGAATTTAAGGTTTACAAAGAATTTTGGAGGAAAATAGGGACAGCGGGAGTGAAGAGAATACAAGGGAAATGAAGAAGGAGGGAGGAAAAGGCTACTGCAAGCTTTCTTTAAGCACCAACAACACTGCCAAACTGTCTTTGACCCAACAAAAACCGAATTATGTAGAAGAGCTAACAGACCCTTTTAGGTAAAAGCGTCATTTATTAAGGGATTCGGTTCCCTAATTTATTTTGCAAGGGAATTTAGGCTTCCTAAGTCATTTAATTTGTAATATCATATCTATAGTCTAAAAGGAACCTAATTTTTTAGGGAGTTAGTCTAGTGTCATTTGACTTCTATGTAAAAAGGATAATCTAGTCAAATTTGGGATTTTGTTAAAAAAAAAAGAGGAAACATATTGAGTTTTTTAGATTGAACAAGAACTCTATCAAGAGAGTGTCATATGTGATTAAGTAGTTGTGTGTAGACCAAAGAGCAAGAGTGAGATTGATTTTTATAGGTAAAATTCCTTTGTAATATTCCTTTGAGTAAATTATCAGATCTTGTGGTTTCATGTATGCCATTGTGTATAAGCTATGCCTTTATATGGTTCTTTGTGTTTATGATTGGTTGAATTTGTGTTTATGATCATGGTTAATCCTTTATAGAAGTGCTAGAATCTTGTAATTAGTTTAAGGAAAACTCACGAATCCACTATGCATAATCCTAATAAGGATTCATTCAGAATGGAGCATAGAAGTGATGGTAGATTTGGACCAGATTTAAGTTTTAACGTTGAATCCATCAATAGATGGAGTTATGAATTATTCCATCAAAAAATCCCATCAGCTCGAATTAAGGAGATATCCAACTTTTCGCATATCTAACTCGACTAAGGCATGTAACTAAATTTTAACCAAATCCATAAATGGGTGGATCCCAATTATTTATAACATATCTAGTGGGGGACCCACATTCAGGCTAATCAAAAGAAATTTAGGCTTGAGAGATATCATATTCACACAAGAGACAGCAGCCTTGGATCATCTAGATTACCTAGACTCCTAAATATATCTGGTCATGAAATATATTTGGATTTGAATGAATAAAGGATATCGTGACTTCAATACAACGAAATTAAGGTTTATCATTGGATTGCCAATTAATGGGGATGTGAAAATTTGCATCAAAGGAGTCTATCAATCCAACCTCAAGTCGTCTATCTAAGTCAAGGTGAAAGTAATCAAGAAAACCCCCAAATCCCTGGGTGAGTTGGATCAAAACCTTTACCGTGTGTGGACACCATTAGGGAGGAGAAGACTTCGAGGTTCATGGTTCTAGATTAAAGTTCCAACTAACAAGTAAATGGTTATATCTGGAAAGTTGCATCTGGCCTCTTTGAAAGGTGGTCACCTCTACTATGGGTTTTAACCCCGTACAGAAATTACCTGCATACGAATTCTAAAAACACAGAAAATAAACAATGCGAGAGCATAACACATAAAACACATATACACAGAGATTTCCCCTTGGATCCCAAAACCGAGACTACTAGCTTGATTTTTCATTATATTCCTTTCAATGTTACAATACATATTTATACATGCCGAAGCATCCAATACCATGGACCGAAAACCATCGCATCCAAAACCATGTGCGAAAAATCATTCACAAAACCATAGGTAGGTTCGCCCAACCTAATATAGGGTCCAAAAACAAAATTTTCTGGGGCGTTGCCCCAAACCCCATAGAGTGGGGTTACATGCACCCCTCAAACCCCTTGTGACTCCCCCCGCTATGCAATCAGTGCAACGAAAGGGGGGCTCTGCCCCACTTCTACCCCCCCCGGTTAACTATATGGGCTAGTTGTGGAAAGAATATAACACAACCCAACATTCTCCCACTTGTTGTTTTCTTTCCACAGGGGGCCATAAGAGAGCTTAGTCATTTATCCAACCCTGCAACGCCCATTGTTTCTCTACACCAAGAGAACTTCTCAGAGCTCACAGATTTTCTCAATGCATCTGCAGTATTCTTCAAAGTGTCCACCTTTACCAACAACAGCTTTTTGTCTTCTATCATATCCGTCACAAAGTGATACTAAACATCAATGTGCTTTGTCTTTGAATGATATGCAGGGTTCTTTACCAAGAAAATTGCACTTTGGCTATCACAGTCTATCCTTATAGCTCCCTATACTAACCCCATACTTGAACACAATCTCTGCAACCAAACTGCTTCCTTGCTTGCATGAGTGGCTGCCATGTATTATGCCTTTGTAGTTGACAGTGCCACTACAGATTGTTTCTTACTCATCCAACTGGCTGCACCTAAAAATAGGTTAAACACATACCCACTTATACATCTTCTCTGATCCATATCTCCAGCCTAGTCTACATCAACAAAGCCATGAATATCCAACACTCTGTCCAATCCTGGTCTTCCTTGGTAGTACAAACCATAATCACTAGTTCCACGCAAATACCTGAAAACCCGCTTCACTGCTTTCTAGTGCTCCTTCCCTAGTTTTGACATAAACCTGCTCAATACTCCCACTGCATGTGCAATGTCTAGTCTATTATAGACCATCACATACATCACGCTACCGACTGCACTTGCACATGGAACACGGGACATGTCCTCTTCCTCTTCTTGTGTCTTGTCCTCTTCTTGTGTCTTGTCCTCTTCTTGTGTCTTGTCCTCTTCTTGTGCCTTGGGACACTGTTCAGCAGATAACTTTACACCTACAGGAATAGGAACCTTCACCGATTTACTATCCTGCATTTTAAACCTCTGCAATATTGTCTCGACATACTTCCTATGGTTTAATCAATGCTTCCTCTTTGTCCGATCTCTTTTAATTTCCATGCCCAAAATATAGTTTGTAGCACCAAGATCTTTCATGTTGAATTTGGAGGACAAACGGGTCTTCAAATCCTGGATAATTTCTTTGCCATTTCCAACCAGCAACATATCATCCACATACAAGACCACATAAATAACACGATCACCAATTAATTTAAAATACACACAGTGATCTTCTTTGCTTCTGGTGAAGCCAAGTCCCCGTATAAATGTATCAAATTTCTGATACCACATCCTTGGTGACTATTTTAACCCATACAAAGACTTCTTTAACTTGCATACCAATTCTTTCTTACCCTTCATCACAAAGCCTTCAGGTTGCTTCATGTAGTTCTCCTCTTCCAGATCCTCATGAAGAAATGTTGTCTTCACATCCATCTATTCTACCTCAAAATCAAAAGAAACAACAACAGATAAAAGTAATCTAATAGGAGTTACCTTAGCAACAGGAGAAAAAATATCACCAAAATCAATTTCTGACACCTGGGAATAACCTTTTGCTACCAACCGAGCTTTGTATTTCTCCACCTTTCCTTCTGCATTTGTCTTCCTCTTGAACACCCATTTGCTGCCAATGGGTTTCCTTCCAGCCAGCAACTCCACCAGATCCCAAGCCTCATTTTTGTGCAAAGATACCATTTCATCAACCATGGCCTCTTTCCAGAGTTTTCCATCCTCTGAATCTACTGCTTCCTTCACATTTCTTGGATCATCATCAGTAATAGATGAAGCAAAATTTGAACAAAAAGTAGATGGACTATACCTTTCTGGTTGCCTTCTTTCTCAAACTGATCTTCTCACACTCGGAGTTTGTGGCTCTTCATCTTTTGATTCCTCCTCTGTTGTAGAGTCTGATTCTTCCTCCTTTAGCTCAAACTCTATCTTCTCAGGTTCTTTTGGTTGGAATTCATGTTTAATAACATCTTTCACCTCTCTGAACACCACATCTCGGTTGTACACAACCTTCCTTGTTACTGGGTTCCAAAGCTTATAACCCTTTAAACCATCCTTATACCCAATAAAGATGCACTTTTCAAATTTACTATCCAACTTGGTTCGTTTCTCCTTTGGAACATGTACATATGCATCACATCCAAATACCCTTAGATGTGAAAGAGAGGGTTTCTTACTAGTCCATACCTCTTATGGAATCCTATCCTCCAACGCTGATGAAGGTGATCTATTGACCAAGTAACATGTTGTCTCCACCGCCTCTGCCCAGAATTCCTATCCTAACCTGGAACCACTAAGCATGCTTCTTGCCCTTTCCATCAACGTCTTGTTCATTTTTTCCACAACTCCATTTTGTTGAGGTGTATATGGAGTAGTCTTATATCGTGCTATACCACACTTCTTACAGAATTCTTCAAATTCCTTACTGCAAAATTCTCCATCGTTATCTGTCCTCGGCACCTTTATCTTCTTCTCTATCTGGTTTTCCACCAGAGCCTTAAATTCTTTAAACCTCTCAAAGACTTTATATTTCTTCTTAAGGAAATATATCCATGTATTCCTTGAGAATTCATCTATAAATGATACATAGGACACAGACTTACCCAGTGATGGAACCTTCAGAGTCCAAACACATCACTGTGCACAAGCTCTAATATTTGTTTCACCCTCTTACCACCAGAGGGGAAACTCACCCGATTCTGCTTCCCATATGCACAATTTTCACATAAATCAAAATCCAGAGAGCTATTACTCATACCTTTACCATGAAGTATTCGAAGGCCCTTCTCTCCAATATGTCCAAGCCTTTGATTTCACAACATGGTCTTCTCTCCAAAGACCACTAGATTTTTTGCTCCACTTTCAAGAACCACGGAACTGTTGCACCCATCAACAACAGTGCTACCTTGAAGCTTGTACAAAGTTCCAATTCGAACTCCCTGCATCAATACCAATGCCCCCCAAACCATCTTACAGGTATCCTTCTCGAACATTTTTTTTACACCTACATCATCCAACTTACTTACAGAAATCAGATTTCTGGCTAATGCAGGAATATGCAGAACACCCAGAAGTGTTCTAACCCTTCCACCTTGCAACTTCAACTTTACTTTTCTGCGACCAATGATTATAGCCTTCCCGTCATCCCCCAAGAAGAAATCACCACCATCATATTTATCATACTCATAGAACCACTCTCTATGGGGAGTGAAGTGAAAGGATGCACCTGAATCAATCAACCATGCCTCATGATCTACATGTTTACTTGAAGAAGCCAAGTACACATCCCCGCCTTCATCTGAGGTGGTTTTCACCTCTGTAGAAGGAGCATCATCAAATCCCTTTCCTTTATCAGGAGCTTTAGATTTACAATCCCTTTCGTAGTGCCCTTCCTTTCCGCATTTCCAGCACACCACCTTTACAGGGTTTCCTAGAGATTTAGATCTCCCTCTAGATTTAGATCTCCCACTCAATGACTTATTTTTGTTTCTGTTCTGGGACAATCCTCGTACAGGCAAGGCATCACCATTCTAGTTCTCCATATTTTTCCTTATCATTTCCTTCGTCAACAAGGATGAGACTATTTCATCAAACTGCAAGGCAGTTGCATTACTACCTATTGCAATAACCAGACTACCCCATGAATTTCGAGAGAACACAACAAACTTATGCACTTATCTTCATCTGAAATTTTAATATCAACAGATGATAACTGACTTACCATAGTATTAAATGCGTTCAGATGCTCTGTCACCGAGTCTCCATCTTTCATCCTCATGTTATACAGCTTTTTCCGTAGGAACAACTTATTCACCAAAGACTTAGATTGGTACAAAGTCCCTAACTTGTCCAACAAAGCCTTCACCATAGCTTACATTGATACATTCAGCAATACTAAATCTGAGACACACAATCGTATTGTGCTCTTTGCCTTCCGATCGAACTTCTTCCATTCTTCATCGAACACTCCCATTGGTTTAGTACCTGGATCTATCGCGATCCATTGATCTTTATCCACCAACAGATCCTCCATCTTGAGTTTCCACAACTCAAAACCCTAACCATTAAATTTCTTGATCTCTATCTTTCCACTACTTGCCATCTTCTTTCACCACCAAAATCGATCTCGTAGATCTCCCACTGAACAGGGTCTACCACAGGCCCGAGCAAAACCCTTCAGCAACAAAGGCATCCCCTTGAAGCGAAAACAGCTCTAATACCAAATGTAGGTTTTAACCACGTACAGAAATTACCTGCATACGAATTCTAAAAACACAGAAAATAAACAATGTGAGAGCATAACACATAAAACACATATACACAGATATTTTCCCTCGGATCCCAAAACCGGGACTACCAGCTTGATTTTTCATTATATTTCTTTCAATGTTACAATACATATTTATACATGCCAAAGCATCTAATACCATGGACCGAAAACCATCACGTCCAAAACCATGGACCAAAAACCATCGCGTCCAAAACCATGTGCGAAAAATCATGCACAAAACCATAGGTAGGCTCGCCCAACCTAATATAGGGTCCAAAAACAAAAAAATTCGGGCGTTGCCCTAGACCCCATAGAGTGGGGTTACATGCACCCCTCAAACCCCCTATGACTCCCCCCCTATGTAATCGGCGCAACGAAGGTGGGGCTCCGCCCCCCTTCTAACCCCCTTGGTTAACTACATGGGCTAGTCATGGAAAGAATATAACACAACCCAACACTTACTAACTCCTTGAGTCTGGATACCAAATAAAAAAAATTACACTAGGAAATAATATGGCCTTGAAAGAATATTCATCCTCAAAGAAGTGGTACATCCCCGAATTAATATGAACCCCTAGATCTTTGGGATTTCTTAGTAATAATGAGATCATCGGCATGAAAAAAATTTGGTATCAAAGCAAAGCATAGTGTTTCTCTCATAAATGTCAGAAAGGTGAAGAGGAGTAGCTTAAGGTGCAGGTAGAGGGAGGCTTGTAGCAAAAGTAGCGTTAAAGATAGAGATGAGATGTCTTTAGAAAATATTAGAGGTAATGGAAACTACCCAAAAGTGAAGAGCTAACATGGAAAATGTCAGTTAGGTAGAAGAAGAAGAGTCTCCTAGTAAGGAAGAAGGAGAAGCATTCATAGAAGAAAAAAATTTAATGCTAAGTTCTTGGCATTAAAGCTTAAGCCCTTGGTTGGTCGTACGGAGTCCTTCGTAAAAGACTCTGCTTCCTTCATTAAGGAGCTCGAGAACATCAAGCTTGACCCTGGTGACATTCTTGTTAGTTTTGATGTTGTTTCCCTCTTCACTTGCATCCCTATTAGTGAGGCCATGGAGGTGATCAACCGCCTAACAGATCCTGACACTACTAAGTTGGTTGAAATCTGTCTCACTTCTACGTTTTTTTGTTTTGAGGGGGAGTTCTTCGAGCAAACCTGTGGGGTTGCCATGGGCTCTCCTCTTTCCCCTATCGTTGCTAATCTTTTCATGGAAGATTTTGTCTCCAAGGCTCTAAACTCTTCCCGGCTCTTGCCTAAGCTTTAGAGAAGATATGTGGATGACACCAATGTTATCTGGTCTCACGGCCAAAAAGAATTGGATCTCTTCTTCAATCATCTCAATAATCAATCCTCTTTTATTAAGTTCACTATGGAGCAGGAGGTCGATGGTTGCCTTCCATTCCTCGATATTCTTATTTCTAAGAATAGTGATGGTTCCCTCGGCCACCAAGTTTTTCGGAAGAAAACGCATACTGAGCAGTATCTTCATGCCAGTTCCCATCATTTCCCAGCTCAAAAGATGGGTGTTCTCAATACCCTTGCTACCCGGGCTCTAAGGATCTCGAATAAGAAGAGTTTTGAGAAAGAAAAATCCCATCTCCTTGATGTCTTTGTTGAGAATGGTTATAGTAGATTCATCGGTCAGAGGGCTTTCCTTAAAGCTTCCAAGAATTCGCTGTCTCAACGGGAACCAAAGGAGCGAGTTCCTGGTGTCCATCTTCCTTATGTTCAGGGGACTACTCATAAGATTGGTAGGATTCTCAGGACGCATAGTGTCTCTGTGACCTTTAGGCCCCTGAACACTATTCGCATGTCCCTCCGATCAGCTAAGGATCCTATCGACCCTAAAGATATGAAAGGTGTGTACTTGATCCCCTGTTCCTGTGGGACCCCCTACATTGGGGAAACTGGTCGCTCCATTAATCAGAGGATTAGTGAGCATGCAGCAGACCTTAAGCATAGGCGAACTAAGTCTTTCGCTTTAGCTGAGCATGTTGAGAAAACCAATCATCATGTTTGTATTGAGGAAGCTAGTGTTATTGCTAAGGTTTCGCGCTTCCATCATCGGAAATTTAGGGAGGCGCTGGAGATTGAAAAGAGGCCGAATAATCTCAATAGAGATGATGGCTGGAAAATCAGTCGGTGTTGGGTCCCAGCACTCTCGTCCTAGTCATTTTTCTTCTTCTTTTTTATTTTTTATTTTATTAATTTATTTATTTATTTATTTTTTATTTTTTATTTTTTATTTTTTATTTTTTATTTTTTTTAAATTAATTTATTTATTTATTTTTATTAATTTTAAATTTTTATTTATTTATGTATTTATTTAATTTCATTTAATTTTATTTTATTTTATTATTATTATTATTTATTTATTTTTATTTTATTTTATTTTTAATAAAATGTTTTTCATTAATACCTTCTCTTTCTCTTATTTATCTTTATAGTCCTGTTTTTAAATCCTCTATTACTAATTTAACTTACTTTCTTTTCTTTTCTTTTCTTTTCTTTTTTAATAATAATTTTTAACTAACTATTATCATTAAATTATTTTTTTATTTATTTTATTGCTCCCCTAGGGTAATTTTGTTTATTATTATTATTATTATTATTATTATATATATTTATATATATATATATATATATATATATATATATATATATATATATATATATATATATATATATATATATATATATATTTATTTATTTATTTATTTATTTTAACTAACTATTATCATGAATTATTTTAATTACTAATTTAACATAACTTTGCAATTATTTAACTAACTATAATCATAAAATTAGTTATTTATAATAATTTTACTAAATTAATAATTATTTATTAATAATTTTATTCATAAAATTATTTTTATTTAATTTATTCTAGGGATTGGTCCCATGAGGGTAATTTTCTCCCTTAAATATAATTTTTAATTATTTATCTTAACTAACTATTATCATGAATTAATTTTTTACTTATTATTTTAATTATTTATTAATTTTTAACTAACTATTATCTTGATATTATTTTAATTTATTTTATTTTAAGGGATTGGTCCCCTAGAGTACCTTTTTCCTTAAAAAGGGGTTTTGATCCCGGTACCCAGTGCAAAGTAGTTGTTGGTTTTTTTTTTAGCCGTTGGAGGCTCTGCTCTGTCTATTTAACTTGCTAAGCTGGATCTGTTTCTTCAACTTTTCCTGACGATGAACCACACTGGTTGGTTCGAAACGCGTCGACAAATGTCTCTCTTTATGTGATTTACGCCGAAGCTCTTCGTATTAATATTATGGATCACAGAAGCCTCAATTCAACAGCCAAGATGTTTGCCAAACCAAAGTTGGAGGTACCTACCTATGAAAGTAACCTGAATGTTGATGAATTGATGGACGGGATCAATGTTATGCATAAGTACTTTGACTATGAAGATGTTGATGAGGAGAAAATGGTGAAGTTTTCAGTCACAAGACTTAAAGTACATGCAGCCCTATGGTGGGATAAAGTACAAGCAAAACGAAAGAGGAAAGGAAAATCTAGAGTCAAAGGCTATGACAGAATGGTGGAAAATTTTAAAAGTAAATTTATGCCCTGGGATTATCAAATCAATATTTTTAGACAATTACAAAACCTCAAATAGAAATCTATGATAGTTAAAGAATACACTGAAGAATTATATAGGTTGAATATAAGAGGTGGTTATACGGAGGAGTATGCTAAGAAAGTTGTAAGATACATTAATGGTCTAATATTTGAGATTCAATATGAGATCAGTATCTTATCCTTGAGGATAGTAGAGGATTCCTATCAAGCCACTTTAAAAGTAGAAGAAATAACACCAGGAAGAAAAGTCAAAGGAACAACGAAAGAAACCCTCCAAGAGGCAAAGGACAAGTAAGGAGCATATGGAAATTTAAATCTCCAAGAGAAAAAAATTGGAAGTTCTCATAGAATTTCACTAAGAGGAGGTGATTTCATAGGAATAAGATATTTCTCCAGAGGCAGGGGAAGAGGTAAAGACAACTAGACCTGATGTTACAAATGTGGAAATTTTGGACACATGTCTTGGGAATGCCTAGAAAATAATCCAATGGGTCAAAGAGATACACATGTTGCAGAAGCCAAAGAAGAAGGTGCAGATGTAATACCAAATGAAGAAGTTATTAAGGTAGGAGCATCATTTTTTATGAAGATAGTTTTGATTGAATTAGAAAAAGAAGCAAAGGAGCCAAAAAAAAAAAAAAGCTAGTTTAGAACAACTTGCAAGTCAAAAGGTAAGTGTTGTAAAATTGTAATTGATAATGGTGACACGGATAATCTTGTTTCTACTGAGATGGTAGAGAAACTAGGTTTAAAAAAGACAGCACACCCTATTCCTTATAAAGTGTCTTGGTTGTAAAAGGGTCATCAAATCTTAGTGTAAAGTAGAATTTTAGATTGGGATGTATAATGATAAAATATCATGTGATGTAATGCCCATGGATTTTTACCATATCTTGTTGGGAAGGCCATGGCAATTTGATCGAAAATCTATCCATGATGGTAAAAGGAACATGTACACATTGGAAAAATGGGTAAAACATACATTACTACCTTTACTAGATGAAGGAGTCAAAGAGGAAGATGGTCCTACTGTATTAATAATGAGTGGCAAGGAATTGTTACAAGAATTCAACAAAGAAGAGTTAATTTTTTCATTGATTGATAAGCCCAAGGTAATTCTTACTAATACTAATCTAAATTATTTTCCTAAAGAAGTCAATTTTATGTTGGATGATTTTGTTGACATAATTGTTGATGAATTGCTAAGAAACTTGCCTAGTATCAGTTATCATATATATTTAATTATAGGAGAAACTCTTCCAAACAAGGCATCCTACAAAATGACTCCTTAAGAAAATGAAGAGATAAAGAGACAAGTGCAAGAGTTGTTAAAAAAGGGTCTTATCGGGGAAATTTTTAAGTATGTGTGTTGTTCCAATATTTCTTAGTCCAAAGAACGATGGTGGATGGAGGATGTGCACCAATTCAAGAGTCATCAATAAAATAAAAATCATATATAGATTTCCTCTCCCACACACTGATGACTAGATTGATTGCTTGAGTGGTGCTAAATATTTTTATAAAATTGTTTTAAAGAGTGGGTACCTCCAAATCCAAATAAGAGAAGGGAACGAGTGGAAAATAGCGTTTAAGAAAAAAGATGGACTATATGAGTGATTAGTGATGCCTTTTAGTCTTACTGATGCTCCCAGCATGAATGAGGTCTTGAAGGAGTTCACAAGTAAGTTCATCATTGTTTATTTGGATGAATTTTTAGTATACAACCAAATAAAGGAAGAGAATATGAAACATCTCAAGATAGTTTTTTAAACCTTGCATCATGAAAAGTTGTTTATCAATTTGAAGAAGTGTACTTTTATAAAAATGGAATTAGTATACTTAGGATTTGTCATTTTTGAATATGGGTTAAAAATGGATCTAGAAAAGGTTAGAACAATTATTAATTGGCATGTTCCAAGAAATATTTTTGAAGTAAGAAGTTTTCAAAACATTGCAATTTTGTATAGAAAAATCATTAAGAATTTTAGCAACCTTTGTAGACTCGTTGTAAAAGCCATCAAAGAGAGTACCAATCCATTCAGGTGGATTGTTGCAGCATACGGGAATTTTAAATTGTTGAAGCAAGAGATCATATAGAAGCATGTTTTGGCCGTACCAAAATTCAATTAATTTTTTCAAGTTGAAATAGATGCAAGTGGGGTTGTTATTGGAGCAATTTCAAGCCAAGAATGGCAACCAATTGCTTATTTCAATGAGAATTTAAATGAAGCAAAACATAGAGACTCTTCCTATAATAAATAATTTTATGCTATAGTTCAAGCTTTGAAGAAATGGAGACATTATCTTGTACCTGTGGAATTTGTTTTGAACATTGGTAACCATGCTCTGCAATTTAATAATAGCCAACCAAAGTTAAATCATAGGCATGTAAAATGGATTGAATTTCTACATAATTTTTGCTTTTTAATTAAACATACTAGTGGTTCATCAGATAAAGTAGTTGATGACTTATGTAGAATTTATTTAATTCTACAAGAATTTCAAGTGAATGTTTTAGGATATGATGAACTAAAGGAGATGTATAAGAATGATGTAGATTTCAAGGAACCATATGTAGCTTGTGAAAATTTAGTCGGTGTAAACAAAACTTGATGGTTATGCTATATGATTCAGGAAGATTTGGTGTTCAAATACAATAATCTTTGCATACACAAATTCTCAATGAGCACCAATTTGATCAAGGAGAAACATAGTAGAGGATTGTCAAGACACTTTGGGACTAATGAAACCTTGTCTTTGTTAAATTCATTTTATTATTTGCTAAGTTTTCAAGTTGAGGTAAAAATATTTGTTGAAAAGCGCAGAGTGTGCCAACATGCAAAGGGAAAGAAGTTAGAATACAGGATTGTACCAGCCACTTCCCATTCCAAACAGGCCTTGGGATTCTATGAGTATGGATTTTATTTTTGGATAGCGTCAAACCCACATGTACAATGATTATATTTATGTTGTTGTTGACAGGTTCTATAAAATGGATCATTTTATGCCTTGTAAAAAAATTACTGATGCAACTAGTGTTGCAAATTTATTTTTTAAAGAGGTTATAAGGTTGCATGGTTCCCAAAAACCACCTCTGTTTTTCCATCTATCTGTGGGTGGTAAGATGAACTAAAATTTAAATTTGTGCTTAGTTTATTCCATAAGTTCCTTTAGAAATGACCTACAAACCTATTAGTGCACATCCTCCATCCACCGTCCTTTTTTAGACTAAGAAATGTTGGAACAACACACATAATTAAAATTTCCCTAATAAAACCCTTGTTTAACAAGTAAGTGTCTTGGTTACAAAAGGGTCATCAAATCTTAGTGAAAGAACTAGATTCTCTATGATCTCTTGCTTCAACAATTTAAAATTCTCGTATGCTGCTATAATCCACTTGAATGGATTGATACTCTCTTTGATGGTTTTTACAATGGGTCTACAAAGGTTGCTAAAATTCTTAATGAATTTTCTATACAAAATTGCAAGGTTTTGAAAACTTCTTACTTCAAAAATATTTCTTGGGGTTGTTGTTGGAGCAATTTTAAGCTAAGAATGGCAACCGATTGCTTATTTCAATGAGAATTTAAATGAAGCAAAACATAGAGACTCTTCCTATAATAAAGAATTTTATGTTATAGTTCAAGCTTTGAAGAAATGGAGACATTATCTTATGCCTATTGAATTTGATTTGTAAATTGGTAACCATGCTCTGCAATTTATTAATAGCCAACCAAAGTTAAATCATAGGCATGTAAAATGGATTGAATTTCTACATAATTTTTCTTTTTTAATTAAACATACTAGTGGTTCATCAAATAAAGTAGTTGATGCCTTGCATAGAATTTATTTAATTCTACAAGAATTTCAAGTGAATGTTTTAGGATGTGATGAACTAAAGGAGATGTATAAGAATGATGTAGATTTCAAGGAACCATATGCAACTTTTGATAATTTAGTTGGTGTAATAAAACTCGATGGTTATGCTATATGATTCAGGAAGGTTTGGTGTTCAAATAAAATAAGCTTTGCGTACACAAATTCTCAATGAGCACCAATTTGATCAAGGATAAACATATTAGAGGATTGTCAAGACACTTTGGGACTAATAAAACATTGTCTTTGTTAAATTCATTTTATTATTGGCCATGTTGCAAGCTGAGATAAAAATATTTGTTGAAAAGTACAAAGTGTGCCAACATGCCAAGGGAAAGAAGTCAGAATACAGGATTGTACCAACCACTTCCCATTCCAAACAGGCCTTGGGATTCTATGAGTATGGATTTTATTTTGGGATAGCCTCAAACCCAAAGGGACAATGATTATATTTATGTTGTTGTAGATAGGTTTTCTAAAATGGATCATTTTATGCTCGTACAAAAATTATTGATTCAACTAGTGTTGCAAATTTATTTTTTAAAGAGGTTGTAAGGTTGCATGGTTCCCAAAAACCACCTCTGTTTGTCCATCTATCTGTGGGTGGTAAGATGAACTGAAATTTAAATTTGTGCTTAGTTTATTCCATAAGGTCCTTTAGAAATGACATACTAACCTATTAGTGCACATCCTCCATCCACCATCCTTTTTTGGACTAAGAAATGTTGAAACAACACACATACTTAAAATTTCCCTGATAAGACCCTTGTTTAACAAGTAAGTGTCTTGGTTGCAAAAGGGTCATCAAATCTTAGTGAATGAAATAGCTTCTCTATGATCTTTAGGATTTTGGAGAAATAGTGAGATTATTGGAATCACTTGTAATTAGTCGAAAAATTTTATATCCTTGATGAAATTATTGCTTCTACAATCATAAATACATGAACATTCATAAATAGCATCATCTAGCATTTTAATCCTTGCATGCAAACCTACCTTGATCTGCTTGATTCTCTTCCCTTATGGAAGGCTTGATGGTTCTTTTGGAAGTCAATAAGAGCATTGATTTTATTAATAAAATTCATTAAATCATTGAATTGTTGATCATGATCCAAATAATTAGAAAATGAAGCAATTCTCTTAGACAAATTCCTTTAGTGTAAATAAATTTCCTACACTTCCTAAATCATTCCTAGTCACTTATTAATATTTATTGCAACATAGGATGTGATAATATTTAACAATTTTGTTATTTTCTTAATTTTTTAGGGTGTTTCAAGGGTGATTACTACTATAGCTTTAGGTCCTTTAATAGCTAAACGGGGTATAAATAAATATTTGGGACTAATAACTTCCTCCATCTCACTTATCTTTCTTTTTAACCTCATGTTTTCAACCTCTTTCTCAGTAATAGATCTAGAAAGTGCATCCCTTACAGTCCTTTATAACTACAGGAGTCCAATAAGTCCTACTCCTACGATGTCAACTTCTAACTTCCACTTTCTAGTCATTTTCTTTTCTTTTCACGTGCACCTTGTCAATTTGAGATTTTTTATCAGCCTTGTTGTAATGGGTGTTATGCATGGTCAATGATTGTTCTTGAAAAGTGACAAGTTATTTAGTTTCCAATTCTTTGACTAACTTCTAACTCTCAGCTAAATGTGATTTTATCCAATCCAGGATGGTTGCACTATCCACTTCCATTTTTGTGGGTCCTTCTATTTGTGTGATCTTCTTTTATTTGAACTCTTACTTTTATAATAAATAACAATATGGTACCTTTCCAAGATGACATGGTGGGGTGGTCCTTCTCCATCATTTGCACCTAATTGTATTTCATTACTCCCTTTTGATATTGTAATGTTTTTCATGTCTTTTGTGGGCTAAGTAGGAACTCCAATGACTCTATAGAACTAAAGAGATTTTGTGCAGTATTAGGGTTTTTTCCTCTTTTCTTGGTCTTTTCTTCAAAATTGGTTTTGAATTCAAATACTAAATAATCATTAGGTATTTTTGTTTCCTTTTCCATCTATGTTTTCGCTTCATTTTATTCACTTCCTTTAGTAATAATTGTGAATAAATTTCCATATCATGTAGTCATTAAATGCCATGAAAATATTCCCTGAAGATCAAATCCTTAGGTAGGTTGAACTTTATTTAAATTAAAAGGCCTTAATACTTTAGAAAATTCTACGAGATTTGTATAATTCTTCACTGTAACATCTCTGACAATAAATGGTATTGAAATAAATTGTTTCTTATTTTTCTTGTCAAATAGAATTGACCTTGAATGGTATTATATACAAACTTATACAAAAAAAATACTTTTCTAATATAAACATGGGCAACAACAATGGTCTATCCTCCTACCCATAAACCCTAATATATTTTTCTTTTTCTTGTTTCACATGCACTCCTCTTCCTCTAAGAAATGTTCGATCTCTTAAAGATATCCTCTAGGGATCATTTCTTGTTAGCATGTGTCCAAAGTATCTAACAACTTGTCCTAGATAAGGAAAAAACGAAATGGAGCCTTGTGTCTTTGTAGAATAGGGTACTAGAATTATACTAGTTCTGTTTTGGGTTCATATTGCTCTTAGGGGGTAGGGCATTGGATAAATTACAAAAAACAATGACCATCACTAGGTGATTTGTCATGAAAAAACTCTAGGTCTTGTAGAAATTAGCCAATTGGAAGGAAATTTCATTAGCAATAACCCCCACCCATTTAAAGATAGCATCCTTTTAAAAAGAGAAGTATACTATATACAAAATTGACCTATATACATGAGAATTTGATCATGACCCATGACATGAGTGAACACCCACGAGAAGTGTCTATAGGGATCTTCTAATAATGAAATGTCAATACAAGAAAATTTAGTTGAAACGTGTGTAAGATGGAGAATGAATTCTCAAATGATATTTATTCCACCACCCTAAGAATCAATGAATGCATTGGATCCATACAATTTGAGTTGCATGTTCAACACTGGAAACCTCTACATGTTTCTCAAAACCTTAGGTAATGAACAAGGTAATTCTTTTACAGAGAAAGCTTAATAGTTTTGGTCTTGCAATCAAATTAATGGGTGTACCAACAAATGATTTCCTTAATATCAAAGACTTATAGAGAACATGTAGCATTATCTAACCTAGTATTCCAAATTCTCTTATTTTGTTTCTCCATTGGACTGAAATTCAAATACCATTGATAGGTGGTTGACCAATGGAAGTTCATATTCTATCATGCAAGTGAATTAGTTGTATCCTCTCAAATTACCTCCTTCTTTCTTTTACTTCCGATATTTCTTATTTTTTCAATGCATTTAGATATATGTGATGGATCAATGAGGCTTTATGGAGCTCTTAACCATATAAACCTAAATTTAGAGTAGCATTTAATAATACATCCCTTCATCACATACCATCTTCATTTTATCATGCAAGAATGATAACAAGAAGTTAATAACCCATGATTATGCCTTGAAGTGTTGTACTGGAAGATAACTCACAAAGTACAATATAAACACCTTTTCATGTCAAAGATCTTACTTTATTAATGAACTTTCAATCAGCCTCAAAAGGAGAAAACAACTTATTTTTCACTAAGTATGGAGTATAAGTGGAGAAATCACTTTGACAGAGCATATGGTATGCCTTGTGTGGAAACTTTATCTATGTGGATGAAAAGATGTGCGCGAGAAATGTATGTGTGGGAGGAATGGGTTGTGTGGAAGATTAAGATGTGTGAAATATTGGGTTTTGTAGGAGATCGAGCATACATAAGAAATGGGTGGGTGTTTCTTTTGTACACTTTCAAAAATGGCTAACTATGGAGTAGTGTGGAGGTGAGCAATGTGTGGAGTGGGGAATGTGAAAAAGGTGGGTAGGTGTGTGAAGTATGGGGTCATGAAAAATTTATGCACATTACATTTTACAAACATGAATAAGCATGAAATTTGGGGTAAGGACAAGAAATATATGGTGGTGATGATGGTACATGAAAATAATCAATAGGATTGTAGGTTTTATTCCAATATAAAATGAATTAAAGTCAATGGGAAAAGATATGATGGAAGAATGAAAATGAGTATCCCCATCAACCAATATGAATGCAATCAAAAGGAAAATAATTTGGAAGGATTCAGATAAAATATTGTAAGGACCACTACCATGTATGTCTCTTTCATGCACTAGATTGAATAGTACATAAAGGAGACCCTTTGTAAAAAAACAATGATGAAAGTTGTTGACTGAGCCAAGGAACACCACCAATAAGGAAAATGGAACCCAAGGAACTACATGGATTCCAATGTCTGAAAATGTAAGCTAACTTTGAACATAATGGAAACCACTCAATCGAAGACCAATGATGAAAATCACTATTGAGAACAAGGTCACCTATTAATGGTGGAAATAGGGCTAGGATGTTATTCTAGGTCTAACTCTTAGAGCAATGTGTCATAGTTGACAAGAGAAGACCCGTTAATAGGAATTTAATGGGAAAATTACATACTGCCATGAATACATGACAAATATATTTCTAATATTGAAAGTCCCTTGAAAATTGGGAATGGCTAAAATAATATGTCAAGAGATAACTTGCATAATCATCAACACAAATTTTAATTCCCTTGAACATAATGATGATTTGGGTAGCATATTCTCAAGAATGAAAAAAAGATATAAGTCTGTGATACATGATGCATCAACAGATTCTCCATATAATTGGAAGAGTAATCAATTGGAGGAGTAAAAACTCAAAAAAAAAGGTTCAACTTCTTAAGTTCATACTATAACCCAACTAAATGAGAAAGAGACTCATAACTTGGTGCTTTTTTCAAGGGAGACACAACTCAAGATTGTTTCCAATAAAATATTGAAGAGACTCATACTTCGTGCTTTCTCTTTATACATACATGTATGCACACACACACACATATAGATGTGTGTGTGTGTACTCAAACACAATAAATGCAATGCAAGGCTTAACAACAACAAAGAATACATGGATGAATTTCTCTACGAGATCAAGTTGAAATTGGCACTAGGCTCAAAAGCAGAAGCAGGAAAATGTAATGTAACAGTAAAACTTAACATTGGGATCCCCTTAGGAAATGTCCAAACAAATATTTAATAGGAAGTATGTGACTTCATTAAGTGTTGTGGTGAGACTCAAGAGGAATCTTAACCTACGGAAAAATAGAAACTTAAGCACTAAATAGCAATAGGGTACTATCTAGAGCACCCATGAAAAGGAAGGCCCTACCACACAAATTATGACATGTATGAATAGAGAGAAGGTTTCATGTCAAAATCTGGTTGGAACAATCCTAAGGCAAAAATGGAATAGGAAACTAATAATGCATAATGCAAGGTGGTGAACCTAACCTATATGCTAGTTTTGAGATCCAATACCTTTTAGAATGAATCAACATAGAAGATACCTAAAGAAGATGTCTTCAAAAACCTGTAGACATGATTATACAAATTAGGCCAAAGTTAATAAATCCAATATATAAACCTCTAATAAAATCTTGTGCTGGAATACAAAACATGAAAACAACAAACCTAATATGTACATTATAGCACAAATAATCATGCAACCTTTCAATCCACATATTGTAGTTATTTAGGTCAAGCCCCTTGCGAACCTCGGGTCAAGGACTTATTTGGTAACAAAACCACAAAACCTCTAGTTCTAGAAGAAAATATGATCAATGATGCATATCTTCCCATGATCTAGCAACCATAGTCATGGCTTCAATGAAATCCTTCTACTAACGCAATTCAACATCCTAAAAGTCATAATAACTAGAAGGATCAATAAGGGGAACTAAGGGATCCCATGCCCCATTAGAGAAATCACTTGATCAACTATTGGGACCATGTAACGAGAAGGTAGACATGAGCATAAAGTCACTTTCTCATAAGTAATGGAACTCTATGGATATGATGCCATATAATTCACCCATGGTAGGGTAGAGTCCAATTTAATAATAGGAACATTTAAAAGGGTTTCCTAAACTAAGGTAAAAATAAGATGGTGATTTTTAGATAAAAGCTAATCATTAGTGGCAGTGCTTTCATTGTGAGGAAAATGTACCACTCCAAAGAGTTTAGACACCAAAGAATTTATAAGATAGAAATAGTTATGCCCAAAAAGCATATTAATATCCAATAAGTCATCTATCACAAACATTTCAACTGAGATAGTCTTCCAACCTAATGTAATAGCAAACTAAGGAAGAATAACCAAAGTTTTACTAGGTCTTCTATCAAAAGCCAATAATTGACTAGTATTTGTCACAAGCTTTTGCAAACACATAGCTTTGCAAGTTAAGGAGGATAAACTACTTGCAAGGGATACCTCATCCACTATACAACAATATATGTTTTTTTAGTAAACTCCAACCTTTATTTGAAAAGGTGTAGAAGAAAGGAAGGTAAGGATCAAAAATATTATTCTAATTGTAGGAAAACACCCCTAGAACTTGGATAGGGTACGTTGGAAGTGAGTGGAATGTCCCCTTTTCTAGAATTATATAAATTAGAAATGTAGAAAACTTGGTCAGTAGACACTTCACCCACAAAAGGAGGAGTGGGATCAACCAACGATTACATTGGCTCAACCAATTCATCAATCAATGGTTGGGTAAGTTGCTAAGAATTAATAGGTGGTTTAGTAGTAGAATAACATTCAAACAAGGAGCACAATATTTGTACCAATGAAATTTCAAGGAAAAATAAGTGAGGTGATCTCCCTTGCAAAGCCTAGAAGGGAACTTAGGATTAAATCTATTATGTGTGGGTATCTCAGTAGTACCAATGCTCATAACATGACTCACAGTATCTAGTTACATACCCCAAAAATGACTTGCAGTAACTAGTTACTCATGTCTAATAAGACTCGCAGTGTCTAGTGGTTAGTCTCCAATATGACTCACAATTGTTGGTGACTTATTGCTAACATGAATCACAACCATTGGTGACTTATATCTAACATGACTCATAGTGGTTAATGAGCCTTCTCCAAGATGACCAACATTAATTAGACTCGATCCCCTAACATGACTTGTGGGGTAAGTCTCCAACATGACTTGTAGTTCTTGGTGACTTGTCTCCAATGGGACTTGTAGTGGTTGGTGATTTGCATTCAACATGAATTGTAGTGGTTAGTGACCATTCTCTAGTATGAATAGCATTTACTGGACTTGTAGCCCCAACATGACTGACAGTAGTTGGTTACATACCTCCAACATGACTTGCAATGGTTTGTGGTACATCCCCAATGTGACTTGAAATGGTTAGTGACTTCTTTTAGCATGGCTAATCATGACTGGACTTCTTCCCCCAAGATGACTCATAGAGGCTAGAAACTTATCTTTAAGACCTTTCTTATTTAAGTATTGGGGGGTTTTCGTAGTGGATTATATTAGATATCATTTTTGGGATTCAACTACGTTAAGTAAGTCATTCATCTATGACCATTTCCATGAGAGGTAGTCGTAACTGATTAGTTTCTCACGATTTTTGAATATTCCACTTAGCACTCATTGCATCGGGTGATGCTCACAGGGGTGAAGAAGTGGGATTGAAACTAGTGAAATGAATCACATAGCATCAATCATCACTTTCGGGGCTTGCACCTGGTAACTAGGACTTCCCGAGAGGTCACCCATCCAAATCGCCTCTAGCTCAAGCGCACTTAACAGTGGAGTTTTCCCCACAATCAAGCCCACTTAGCTTGCTACCCCATTTGCAAAACCTTAGCAAGTATTGTGCCTCATGAACCATTCAAGTAGAGTTCCCTTTCTTATTCTTTTTATTATTCATCTTTCTACTCCTTTTAGACTTCTAGTTGCTAGTACCTAGACAATCACTAAATGGGGCAGAAAAAGGGGGCACATATTTCATTGCAAAAGAAGATGAAGGGGTAACATCAATGTGATTCCCTTGAAATAAGGTGATTATTTGAGAAAATTCAAGAAAATTTGGAATATTTTGATTGGACCACAACCAAACTAAGGGAAGGATCCATGCATCTAAGTGCAAATTCTACCAACAACCCAAGTTGAATCTTCTTAGTTTCTAGCTTGCACACTTTCTTCTAGAGTTCCATGGTTTTCTTAGCCTCCTTATTCGATTTGATCTTTCATTGATCCCATATACGTTTGTGGACATCTAAGTATTTTGTCCATCTTTCCCTGAGATTTCTAAAACATTGTTGGTGTTCCATGATAAGAATTAATCCCTCTTTATAGGTAGTCATCACCTCTTTCCACCTACATTTCATATCATTTTCCCACTAGTATTGAAGGTTTACTTGAACAACTTGATCCTTCATTGGACTAGGATATGTTAAGTGGAAATTTATAATAATTCAAGTGCTTGATTCTCTCTTTGAGAAGCTTTATCTTGGGTTTCTTTTTCGTGTATTTTTTTTTGGGATATCTCCCCTATCTCAAGAAGAGGTTCCTCCTCACCTCATCTCTCAAGGAAGCTTGTTTCTTGAGCAAGGAAATATAGTCCCTCAAGGGGTAATTTTTCTCTAAGTTTAGCTTCTAAAATATTGATTTTCTTTTGCAAGTTTCTAAATTCTATTTTTCTTGATGAGAGATGAATACAAGGATGTGAGAGAGAGTGCACCTACTAACTTCTCCTTTGGATTGTAAACCTTCTTCAAACTCAATTCACAACACTAATATTCTAAGTTAAAACTTTCTCTTGCACCTTTGCCTCGACCTACTCTTCATCTATTTTCTCTTCTTGAGTTGCAACAAAGTCGATTCCCAGGTCTCCTCCTACTAGTTCATGTAGTTCATCAGGTTCTTGTTCTTCCTCAATTACCCTATTGGTTCTTGTGTAGTAATAGGGGGGCTCACCTTTTCTTCACTTTTCTTCTGAATAGAAAATTCCTCTATCATTAGAGTTGAAAGAGTAGTGTCTCTTCTTAAACCTCAACCCTTGTTAATTCTTGTGTTGCAATAGGGGTCATAATTTCCTCTTAAACTTATATCCCTATCATTTCTTGTGTTGCAGTAGAGGTTGAACATTATTCTTCAATTTCTACCCATGTTAGTTTTTGTGTTGCAGTAAGGGTTATAATCTACACATGAGGGCATTTCCCTTCTTATGTGGTGTACCTAGTTGTCTTCTTTTTTAAGATGGTTGCATATGCAAGCCTCTTAGTTTTATTCCTCATACATTTTGTTATAGGTATAGTTCATGTGATTTCTAAGTCACTTTCAAGGATTATTACTTCCTCTATCTCTAGTGGTTGCATGTCAACCTCTGCCCCTACTTCAAGCCCTTCAATAATTACAGTAGAGGGTTTATTTGTCACACAAACTAGTGGAGTTGCAATAGAGGGTTCTCGTATGTTACAACAACAACAACAATCAATGGATTTGCAGTACATGGTTCTCCAACATAAAGTGCAACTAGCACCTCTCCCACTATCTCATTTCAAGTGCAAACCTCTTACTGGAATCCTTTCTCCTCTAACAATTTGATGAATCCAATGTGTGACAGAGAATCCTTGGGTCTACTAGAATATTGCATATTGATAAAACTATGATTCCTTCCTTGATCCAACAGCCTTAGATGAGGCCAATACATGACTCCATGGTGCCCCTCACATGTGGAGTACCTTTATATAAGAAAAACTACATCTACCCATGGTGTTGGTAGAGATTTTCTATCAACACTACTTCCTTTGTTTCTCAAAGCCTCCCCTGGCTCAAGTGATTGTTGTTTAAAATGCGGCAAGAAAATCTCAGTTTGACTTTGCCTTGGTCAAACTAGAGAAAATTTAAATTTCTATTTTAGCAGAAATCTTGGAGGTAGTTAACTGAGGTGACATGGCACTTATGACTCAATTAATAATTAATTCGAGTTGGGGAAGCCTGGGTTCAGTTCAGTATGATTGATTGCTAATTTGTAGAAATTTATTTCAGTTAATTTGAGTTATTAAGAGTTAAACTATTTCTAACTATCAGAAGATATACTAGAGGTCAAGTTGTGGAAGTGGAACTTCAACCACACTCAGTGAACAACTAGTTAAATGATCAGTCAACCCAAAATAATTGTTTCATGAAGAGAATTCAAGTTACCCAATTGAAATGGAGATTCCAAGGTAGTTTACTATTAGTTGTAGCATATTCCAATGTGTATAGATGGTGTACGTAGTCAGAGGAAGGACCTAGATGAATTGCACAATTCAATAGAGGGAATTTCTTAAATAATAGGGGCTAATTTCCTCAAGGAACAATGCAAGGAAATAGGATCTTGGATGGCTTGAAATTTGGCTAAGTGTTGCCCAGGGTCAGTTAGTTAGATAGAGGGATAGACTATACACTTATAGGGTTTGCTTAGGCTTGAGAAAGAATATGTATTTTATCTCTATTCTCTAATTAATGCAATATACATAGGAAGAGGTTTTGTGTTATGAAACTAGCTCACAAAAAGATAGAAAAGATAGATCAACTCCTTAGAATTCAACCTCTTCGAGGGGGTAACCTCCTTTACATTATATAAATGAACAATTCTTGGATGATACAAATGAAAAGACCTCCCTTCTATATATAGGAGTCTAAGGGGTCATAATATAATTAGAGCCGACATAACAATAGTAATGTAAGGGCACAATAATAACAATAGTGGGCTTCTATGGGGCACAATAGTAAAAATATGGGCACTACATGGGTACATCAATATAATAAGGGGGTTGTATTAATAACTATAAGGGGTTACACTAGTAGTATAGGGGCCTAACATGCCCCTCTCCTTCAAAAAGTGTTGTCCTCAACGCTTGAGTAGTTCTTGATGCTTCTGTATAAAATACTTGTCCTCTCATGTGGAATCTTCAACGAGTAAGTTCTTCCACTTGATGGGATACTCTGAAATTGATCGATTTTGTAGCTGTCGGGTTCTTGTTTCTGTGACTGCTCCAGGTTCCAATATGATTTTTCCTTCCTATTCAATTTCTGGCAATATTGTTTGAATAGGGATCTTTTTCAACTTTTGAATAAGTGGCCATACTTCTTCATCCTTCTTCCATTCATCCCTTGCTTCATTTATCCAATCTAGTTGGATAATAGAAATAGCACAAAACAATGCTTCCACATCCTCATCCTTTCTTGAGAGTGCATCTGCAACAAAATTTTGCTTCCATTTTCTATAGATAATGTCAAAGTCATAACCCAACATATTTGTGACACATTTTTTCTGTTCTTCTAAAGATAATAGTTGTTCTAAAAAGTATTTAAGACTATCATGATCCATTTTTACCTTGAAGTGTCTTCCCATTCGGTAAGGTCGCCATTTCTTAAGTGCATGTAGTATTTCCAACATTTCCTTCTCATTAATAGCTTGCTTGAGATGTAGCAGTAAAAATACCCATTCACCTACATCAAAACATTTTTCACTACGAGTTTGATCTACCTGTTGTTTCATTCGATTTTGCACCAAGGTGGCGTTATCCTTTAAAAGTTGGAGAACTTGTTGTTGATGCTCGATGTGATCTTTCACTGCTTGAACCTTTTTCTTCTTGATATGTCCTTCGATCTTTAGAGTTTGAGGAGTGGTAATTTCTTCCAATCCTTTACAAAATATGGTCGGATTCATTTCGTGATGCTCGATGTGATCTTTCACTTCTTGAACATTTTTCTTCTTGATATGTCCTTCTATCTTGATAGTTTGAGGAGTGGTAATTCTGACCAATGAATTACAAGATATGGTTGGATTCATTTCTTCTTTCTCGATGTGATCTTTCACTTCTTACACCTTTTTCTTCTTGATATGTCCTTCTATCTTGAGAGTTTGAGGAGTGGTAATTCTTGCCAATGCTTTACAAGATATGGTCTAATTCATTTCTTCTTTCTTTGGGGTTGGGTCCTGGCATATATCCTCTTCTTTTGATGTTTCTTGATCCTTTTCTTCCTCCTCTTCATACTCTATGTAAAATAATTTGTTCTCCGCACACTTATGACCTTTAGTGCATTTTTTATCACAATTGTAACAAAGCCCTTTGTTGGGTCGTGAATACGACCACTTTTTAACACTTATTTCATCCATTTTTACTCTTCTTTATCATGTCATTTATTATAATTTATTATATAAATCCATTTTATAATGATTTATGCTCTTATGAATGAATATTATTTATTCTCCTTTATTTCTAATAAATTGATGATTATGTATGATTTTATCAATGATAGTTTTAATAAATTGGTTGTAAAATTATTCACCATTCACCATTTTTAGCCTCCAATACAATTTCCAGATTGAAGATTTGATCATCAAATATTCCAACTCAGAAATTCGCTGGAATAAGAAGTTACAGTTTTGCAGTTGAGATTCTGGGCAAATGAAGAAGAATCTGGAAAATCCGAAACATGGGTTTTGTCCAGAACGGACCAAATTAACTTTAATTATGAACGGTTTGCCCAAATTCAGCTTGTACTGAGAGAAACATAAGGTTCTTTGAGCACGATTTTCTCAGATTTTTTGTTGCAGCCATCCTCCAAATCTCAACTGCAAAGCCAAATTCGCCTTGCTCTTGTTGATCAATTGGTTAGAAACAATCCAATTTTGTAATAGAAATCATGTTGTAATTATCTCTATTGTAACTGCTCGTTGCTCTCTCTCTATTTAAATGAAAACAGAGATCAGAGAGGGGGATGAAGGTTTAGAGATTCAGAATTGAGGATGGCTAAGAGAATATAGAATTGGGAATGATGGATTCATAATTATGATTTGAGAATTAAAAATTCAGAATTAAGGATTCATTATTCATGATAGGATAGAATAGGAGGAAAAGGAGATTGTTGCATTACCATTTTAATTCTCAAAGCTTCAGCTATTGTAATTATTTCACAGTTTGATGATTAATATATGATTTGGGAGTTGTTTATTCTTCTCATCTGAAGTAGCCCAGCAGCATCCGCTGGCGGCTAAGGGCCCAACCTCTAGTGGATTAAGCTGTTGTTGTATTATATCTTTACGATTCATGTGTGGTTTGATTTCTTTCTTTTACTCTGCTCAGTAATCTGAAGCGCTTTACTATTTCACATATCGGTTCTGTTATACTTGATTGAATATTATTGTTACTTACAAAGAGAATGCTATGTTACTATTCTAACCCTGCATCACATTTATTTTGTCAAATCATATAGCATCATTGTTCCTTACAGATTACAAGTTAACTATGTTGTATATTCTTGAATTGGTACTACCGTATGATTTATTCTTAAATCGTGACTATTGTTTATTTGGAAGTGTCATTCTATTATCATTGCTGTTCTGAAACAATTGTTGTTTCGTTACAATTGTTGTTATTTCATGGCCGTGATTCATGCATATTGTATCAAATCTCATATTACTATCCCTTTTAATGGTAAGTGTGTTGCGTGCTTGACTTGGGTTGCTATACATTCAGATTTAATCCGCTATTCTATACTTTACCTTTGATAATCTGCTGTTCCATTTCTGTTTGCTATTCAATTCAAAGGTTGTTACTTAATTCTTGAAGATTATAATTATTGCTGCATTTATTTACGTAGGATAGAGTTTTGTTGTTCAATCCTATTTATAGAAGTAGATGATGTTCCATTTCTTAATTATTGTTCCATTTCCTGTTATTTGCGTTATTGATTGCTTTGGTGTGCAAAACGATCTGAAACTGTAGTGGGCATTGGCATTTGTTGTCTAGTCCCCACGTTGATGAACTGTTCCTTGATTACTTTTGGTTACATCAATTTCCAAAGGGATGAGTTATTGTTACTGGACCCTTGACTGACACATTGCTTATTTTTCCGAATGAATGATTTAGGCTTCAAGGTCTTTTGTTGTAAGTAGATTTTCTTTTCAAGCATCCATTTACTTCTAAAGCACTATACTGCAAAACATTAATCTTGAATAAATAGCCGCCTCAGACTGAGTACACTCTTGAAATAAAAAGTCGTCCCTGGGTTGACAATTAATGTGAAGATAATTGGGAGTTAAAAAGACACCTTTTTATCGCTCGACATTTTGGCGCCGTTGTCAGGAAGAGTGTAGCCATTTTTAAAGAGTAGTGTGCATCTGATGAGTGCCTGTTAGGAAAGAATTGGGTATTAAAAACGGAAGGTAAGAACCTGCGTACGGAGCATGTAGAAGCCCTGCTCCCCCACCCTGCTTTCCAACAGAATTGTTAAAGAACTTAGGGTAGAAATAGATGTTTGAATTTCTGTGTGAATGACTTAAAAAAATAAAATAAAAAATTTGAAAAACAAATCTCATGATTTCTCTCAAGTGGTGATGTAAGCACCACCCATTTCACTAACTGATTGACAGGAACATTTGAGGAAGGAGCCTCGAAGAAACACATGAAGAACATCTTCTATTATGATAAGAAATGGCTCACATTTCTACTTTTGAATTTCCTATCAAAGATCTAGGAGGAGTGACACAAATGCACATAATTCCCCCATCTTCTCTACCAAATTTTCATGGTTTATCAAATGAAGATCCAGATACATTCTTATTTGAGTTTGAAATACTTTGTAGAGGATATGATTATTACACTAATGATCAAAGGTTGAAAGTGGTTTCTCTTACTCTAAAAGGAGTAGCTTTCCGATGGTTCATGAGCCTAAGTGGGAACTGCATTCAAACATAGGAGGACATGAAGAACATATTCTTGAAAAAGTACCAAGACTATTGCATGGCCGATGAAGATATTTTCGATATGATACAAGGGGAAGATGAAAGCTTGGAGGACTATGTAGATCGATTTCAATACAACCTTCAAAACTCAAAACATAAGCATTTGGAAAAAGAGATCTTAAAAACACTCCTTCTTAAAGGAATCAAAGATGAATTTTTAGAACTCTTAAATCTAATAGGAAAAGGTGATGTTTTTCAATTATCATGTGATGATGTTTTTGAATTGTGCATAAGGTATTCAAGAGGAATCTCCAAGGTTGGTAAGAATCCTAGAGATGTTTGTTCTTTCTTTTCCAAATCTGCTACAAGAATAGGAGACATAAGAGCTGAAATCAATGTTTTATTTGAAAATCTTAAAGTTGATTTTATTAGCTCTCTAAATGAAAAATTGGATGTTTTGCAGGTTCATAAAAATCAAGAATTTGATAAAGTGTTTTTCCCTCATGACTGAAAGGAGCATACCATAGATGGTTATTCTTCCTTATCTAATTTGGAAGTGGCATATCAAAGAGATGGGGAAGTTGCAACAAGGTCAATAGGTATGGTTCAAAACACTTCCTCTTCATTCTCTTACTTGCATAATCCATTATGGAATACTAATGTGTTAGGGCAGCCATGTCAATTTCAATATAACCACCAATCTTGTCTACAAGTTGGGCATGGTTCACCTTATGATTGCATGACTACTCTCCCTCATCTTGTAGCACAAACATATTCTCCATATTTTTCACCAGCTCTTCCACAACATCCTGCTTGCATATCAAAACCATTCACACAACCCAATCAACCACATCATCAAAATGCTCCATTCCATACACAATTGCCTGCTCAACTAATTCCACACCCTCGCCACAATAAACTAGTACAACATGCTTACAATGTTGAACTGCAAAATTTACCCACCCTTCCCACCCATTCTATCTCACATGCACTATTAGAGAAAACTTACAATGAGATTCAAAATGTTTCAAATTCAAAAGTTGTAAAAGTTATGGGAAAAAATGAGGTTTCTTTTAGTATGCATCAACAAACCATTTTAAAAGATCAAGAACTTCATGGTATGATGGCTATGGGAAATCAAGAAAGTAGAGGATATATTGAAGATTGGTTTCACTCCATCATTTGCTTGCAGCATCACTCCATACTTCAATAATTTTTGACACCATCTTTTCAAGGGAAGTTGGCTTCTCATACCCTAATTTTTATCAACATGCATTTCTCAAATTTGGGTATGTGCATACATGAGGCCTTATTTCTAAAATGGTTCCACTGGAAATAATCTTATACATAAACATATGTGATTCTCAAACAAGAGTAGTATAGTGGAGAAAATAAAATAAATAAATAAATAAAACAAACACATATTTTATTTTTGTAAAATTAGTTGTTTTTTTTTTGTTGCAACACGCTATCGAAATCAACAACGGTGATAAATGTTTCAATTCATTTGTGTATGTAGATGATTTATAATGAAAATAATAGTTTTACAAACACTCATATTCATTTTTATCACTAATTTGAAAAAATTCTTGAATATCATTTTTTTTGGCTTGCGGGCTTGATGAACTTTCTGGAAAAACAGTCGAGACAGTCATGTTTTGAGGGGCCAAAAGGGAATATTTTTAAAACCTATTTCTACCCTAAGTAGCCCTTGATTTCTACTTTCCAACCCAATTTGAATCACTCAATTTTAATTTGAAACAAAAAAGTTAGAACCAAAACATTGACCGGATGTCTAGCAGGCAGCTCAGGAACAGAGTTGGCACAGTCGGTTTTTGGAGGCCTAAATGACCATATTTTTAAAACCTATTTCTATGGTAGATTCCCCTATGAATATAGTTTAAAATTCAATTGGAATCACTCATTTTCGATATCGTATGAGGAAGTTATGATCAAAATACTGACTGTCTATCGTAAATCAGCGCTCTTAAAACTTTGTCTTTCCGGCTGTTCCTTACAGTATTTGACCTATAAATTCTTCTTGTCTTCAAAACCTATTTCTATTTAAAATAAATAAATGAATCTACTTTCATTTCCAATTTGAATCATTCAAATCCAATATCAAACGAAAAATTTATGCTTGAAATATCAACTGTTGGTCTAAGTTGGGTAATCGAAAATGACTATGTTATGAAGGTTGTTCTAACTAAAATTGACATATCATATCATTGAATTTTTAAAACCTGTTGCTATTGGAGATAAACCTTTGAATTAGCTTTCATTTGGCTTTGGAATCATTCAATTTGGACGAAAAACAAAGAAGTTGTGATCAAAACACTGCAGGTTAGCATGATTGGCAACTGCTCTCCCGCAAGTGACAAATAAATTTTACTTTGTTATTTTCTCTATGGATTTGTTATACAGAGAAACTACTTGTTGTTTTTTTGCATAATTGTTGGATTAGGGGAGCCTACGCACCTTTCTTTCTCCATGATTTAATGTTTTATTGTAGGTAGACACTCGTTTTTTGCAGGTCCTGGGAAAATAAAGAAGGTCAATTTATGGACGAGTGATTCTTGAAAGAAATTTAATGAAACAAAGGAATATCATCCAACTCATTACCCAACAGATTCATAACAGAAGAAATGAAGAATTGATTTCCATTTGAAGATTCATGTCTTGTCACTACTGCCAAAACATTTTTCAAATAGATCATTTTTTTCATAACATCATAGCTATTGTAACTTAATTTATTTATTTACATACTGTTTTTAAATAAAATGTTGTTTCTTTTCTGATTTCTCTTATATTTTGTGTTTCAGGTGTTGCTTCATTCAAATTGTAACCCATCCTCAGCATCAATACAGTGAACAACTAATTCATTCTTTGCGTGCTTGCATTTTATGCTTGTGCATTTTGTTGTTCCTTTTCTGAAGGGACGGCATTTGGGTGCACTTTTGTTGTTTCTGCTGTTTCTTTTCCAAAGGGACAGCATTTTCATTTTGTTGTTCCTTTTTCAAAAGAACAACACCTTTTGTGTTAGTTATTCCTTTTCCACGGTACATTTTGTTTTTTCTTTCCCACGGTTCATTTTGTTGTTTCTTTTCCACGGTTCATTTTGTTGTTCCTTTCCCACGGTTCATTTTGTTGTTTCTTTTCCATGGTTCATTTTGCTGTTCCTTTTTCACGTTTTATTGTTCCTTTTCGAAATGGAACAACACTTCTACACTTTCACATTTTGCTGTTCCTTTTCGAAATGGAACAACACTTCTACACTTTCATGTTTTGTTGTTCCTTTACGAATGGAACAGCACTTCTGCACTTTCACGTTTTATTGTTCCTTTTCGAATAGAACAACACTTCTGCACTTTCACAATTTGGTGTTCCTTTTCGAATGGAACAACGTTTCTGCACTTTCACGTTTTGATGTTCCTTTTCGAAATGGAACAGCACTTCTGCACTTTCATGTTTTGCTGTTCCTTTTCGAATGGAACAACACTTCTGCACTTTCACGATTTTCTGTTCCTTTTCGAATGGAACAGCATTTCTGCACTTTCACGTTTTTTTGTTCCTTTTCAAAATGGAATAGCACTTCTGCACTTTCACATTTTCGCAAAGAAACAGCATTTTCACATTTTTTTTATCATCTTAAGGAACAACACTTTTTCACATGCATTTTTTCGTTGTTCCCTTCAGGGAACAACACTTTTCGTGTGTATTTTTGCTTTTTTTGTGTGCATTTCCTTTGTTGTCCCCTACAAGGAACAACACTTTCTTGAGTATTTTTTGTTGTTCCTTCAAAAAAACAAAAAACAAAAAAAACAACACTTTGGGAGTATTTTCGAGAGCAACCCTTCCTTCCTTTTGTGGGATTATTCCTAGTTCATCTCAACCACATTTTACTGATTCCCTTTCATGGCATGAAGTACACTATTTTTATGAGGACAAGAATTATGGATTCTATTGAAGTGAGTTAATATCATTCACGTTATGATCTTTAACAGGACAGCTCCTTGATGATAGATTCTTTTTAAAAGTGACACAATTATTTATATACTACTTTACTGCATTGTTTTATGTTGTACATGATACTGATTGATTATCTTAATACCATGTTGGTTCCATCCTTCCTGGTTATAATCTTCTCTATCTATAATAAATGAGATTATGGGTATATTTTTTTCTATTGACATGTTCAACTTCTTCCACCATCCCTGCTCTTAAGGAGCACCGAGCCTCCCTCTTTTTATCATAAAAATGTGTAATAACAGCAAAAATTTGTTCGCAAATGGAGGATAGGGGGTCTCATTACGAGCCAGCCTACCATGTTCATAAGGCTGTAACAAAGTGACATTCCCATTATGGCCACCACACCAGGGTTATGATCCATTGGATAGCCAAATTATCCTTGGAACAGGAGGTCTCATCACGAGTCGGCCTGATCACTTTTGCTACATCCTAGTGAATGGCAGTGTGGTTATCTGGTTACCACGCCAGCACACTGATCTCTTCTGTAGAACAACACTGTAACTCTCCATTTATAAATTGAGGATCCTGGCTCATATGGGTTAAAAAGCAACCCTGCCGAGGCTATGGACGCCTGCTGGCAGCAGAGGCTCTGCTTATGGTATTGAAGTTATATCTTATCGTCAATTATTACTATAATACCCTTTTCTTATTTTTTCTTTTTATCAGAGAAATTATTTCCTTAAAAAAATTTCCTATTTTGAACCTTTACGCATGAAAAATTATTTTCAGCTCAATCATATCATTTTCATCTAGAATACCGTCAGTAAAGCATCTTTTTGGCATATTGTTGTTCTTTTTCTTTTTTGCATCACTTATCATCAATCCAAAGCATCCTATCTCTTATTCATAACTATCTTTGCACACTCTGCTCTCATTATAACCATAACTCTCGTTGTCCTATCATTGATATGTGTACTCTGCTTCATTCACTGTCGTATTGTTCATTCCTTTGTCTTGCCGTCAGCACAACACCTTTCATATGCTTTATGGTCATGGAATCCTTTTTTTCAATTGGAGGATGGAATGTATGCATTATGGGATAGCATGCGATATGATTACTGCACTCTGCCATAACTTGTTGATTTGACAAATTTGCATGTATACAAAAGTTTTTCTGTTTGAAATTTTTGCATGCATCATAATCTATTGTAATTCAAAACTAACACTATGGATTCAAGAACATTGTATGCAAAATAGTGATTTGTTTATAGGAGAACAACAAGTATGAGGGGAAATTCTATTCGCAGCATGACCACACTATTGCAACTAACAGAAGAGGCTCGAGCAACTCGCGAATACGCACAATTCTTCAAACATGATGTGCTTGCCTGAATTCCACCTTTTGCATCTTTCAGCACCAACTCTACCTACATCAGCTTCAACAAATGCCAGTGCATATATGTCATTTTGGAGGTAAAACTTGAGGTAAAATAGCATAATTTTTTGATTTATTATGAATTTAGGAGAATTTAATGAAATCCATTTTGAGCATTATTTATCATCCTTCATTTCACATCTTTACCACTTCCCATTTTTCAGCGACATATCATCTTTCAGTTTCGGGGAGTGTTGCTTTCATTCATTTCTTTCTTATGACCATGTCATTCATATTCTTTATCATCCATTGATATTCTTATTCCTTCTCAACACCTCCCTTATTCCATGTTGTTTTACACCAAGCATAGAATTCAACAGATGCTAGCAACCACCTCTATTTGTTTTCTAGCATCGCATGAGGGCATGCTAATTCTTCAGAGAGAGGGAGGAATTGCTACGCATGATGGATGTTTTCTACTTTCTTTCTCATTTAAGGCATACAATTTCTTTTTTATATAGTGCAGAAATTGATTTCCACATATTTTTAAAACTATGAACTCAATTCTTGAGATTTCTAGAAAACACAGACGTATCATTAAAATACACAAACCCAGATAATTTCAAGTTAAATTGGTTCATAAAATTTCGGAAATCATGCACTCTCATTTACAGCCATTTTGTTTATATCTTATGATCCGTGCATCAAAACAATCTGATTTTTGGATCATAGAAGCATTATTATAGTAAAAATCTACTTGCAAAATTTCAACAAAATCTGGTTTGTAGTTTTGAGAAAATGGTTAATGAAGTTTGTTGTTACTTATATCATATTTCGCTGCAACTTCATATAGTTGAATGTCAATGTAAAAATTGTTATGCCTTCACCAAGATTGCTCAAATTGAATATTCATTAATTAAGGAAGAATTCATTTGTTCTATCCATTTCATGCGCTGGGATGAACAAATTTTTATTGCTTGGTTAAGACATGGGTGTTGTCTTTGGGTTGCATGAGGACATGCAATATATTCAGTTTTTTGTTGCATGAAGACATGCAATATGTTTGGTGTGGCGGTGTGGGGGTGTGTTGGGCCGTGAATACGACCACTTTCTAACAGTTATTTCATCCATTTTTACTCTTCTTTATCATGTCATTTATTATAATTTATTATATAAATCCATTTTTAATGATTTATGCTCTTATAAATGAATATTATTTATTCTCCTTTATTTCTAATACATTGATGATTATGTATGATTTTATCAATGATAGTTTTAATAAATTGGTTGTAACATTATTCACCATTTTTAGCCTCCAATACAATTTCCAGATTGAAGATTTGATCATCAAATATTCCAACTCAAAAATTCGCTGGAATAAGAAGTGACAGTTTTGCGGTTAAGATTCTGGGCAAATGAAGAAGAATCTGGAAAATCAGGAACATGGGTTTTGTCCAGAACGGACCAAATTAAATTCAACTAAAAATGGTTTGCCCAAATTTGGCTAGTACTGAGAGAAACGCAGGGTTCTTTGAGCACGATTTTCTCAAATTTGTTGTTGCGGTCGTCCTCCAAATCTCAACTGCAAAGCCAAATTCGCCTTGCTCTTGTTGATCAATTGGTTAGAAAAAGTCCAATTTTGTAATAGATATCATGTTGTAATTATCTCTATTGTAACTGCTTGTTGCTCTCTCTCTATTTAAATGAAAACAGAGATCAGAGAGGGGATGAAGGATTAGAGATTCAGAATTGAGGATGGCTGAGAGAATGTAGAATTGGGAATGATGGATTCAGAATTATGATTTGAGAATTAGAAATTCAGAATTAAGGATTCATTATTCATGATAGGATAGAATAGGAGGAAAAGGAGATTGCTACATTACCATTGTAATTCTCAAAGCTTCAGTTGTTGTAATGATTTCACATTTTGATGATTAATATATGATTTGGGAGTTCCTGTTTATTCTTCTCATCTGAAGTAGCCCAGCAGCATCTGCTGGCAGCTAAGGGCCCAGCCTCTGGTGGATTAAGCTGCTGATGTATTATATCTTTACGATTCATGTGTGGTTTATTTGATTTCTTTCTTTTACTCTGCTCAGTAATCTGAAGCGCTTTACTGTTTCACATATTGGCTATGTTATACTTGATTAAATATTATTGTTACTTACAGCGGGAATGCTATGTTACCATTATAACCTTGCATCACATTTATTTTGGCAAATCATATAGCATCGTTGTTCCTTACAGATTACAAGTTAACCGTGCTGTATATTCTTGAATTGGTACTACTGTATGATTTATTCTTAAATCGTGACTGTTGTTTACTTGGAAGTGTCGTTCTGTTATTATTGTTGTTCTGAAACAATTGTTGTTCCGTTACAATTGCTGTTATTTCATGGCCGTGATTCAGGCATATTGTATCGAAGCTCAGATTATTGTCCCTTTTAATGATAAGTGTGTTGTGTGCTTGACTTGGGTTGCTGTACATTCAGATTTAATCCGTTATTCTATACTTTACCTTTGATAATCTGTTGTTCCATTTCTGTTTGCTATTCAATTCAAAGGTTGTTACTTAATTCTTGAAGATTATAATTATTGCTGCATTTATTTACGTAGAATAGAGTTTTGTTGTTCAATCCTATTTATAGAAGTAGATGATGTTCCATTTCTTAATTGTTGTTCCATTTCCTGTTAATTGCGTTATTGATTGCTTTGGTGTGCAGAACGATCTGAAACTGTAGTGAGCATTGGTATTTGTTGTCTAGTCCCCAGGTTGATGATATGTTCCTTGATTACTTTTGGTTACATCAGTTTCCAAAGTGTGATTTATTGTTATTGGACCCTTGACTAACACATTGCTTATTTTTCCAAATGAATGATTTAGGCTTCAAGGTCTTTTGTTGTAAGTAGATTTTCTTTTCAAGCATCCATTTACTTCTAAAGCACTATACTGCAAAACATTACTCTTGAATAAATAGCCGCCTCAGACTGAGTACACTCTTGAAATAAAAAGTCGTCCCTGGGTTGACAATTAATGTGAAGATAATTGGGAGTTAAAAAGGCACCTTTTTATTGCTCGACACCCTTTATCTCTTTTTTCTTCCAATTGTTGTGGTGTAACCCTTGTAGGTTGTGGAAGGCTAGGAGAAACAACACTTCCATCTTTATACTTGTGAGGGGTAGACTTCCTTGTTGCCATAATTTTACTTTCCATTATATAGCAAAGCCCTTTTACTATTTCCAATTGTTGTGGTGTTGCTCTGAAGAAGGTGTTGCTCTTCGTATCCTCATAATGTGCTATCATTTCCTTCGTGAAAATTGACCACGTAACAAGTTGTTTACAAGAATAAAGCCCTTTATACCATAAAAATTGATCTGGTTCTAAATATGAATATGCAATACATACCTTTTGTAACAGTGGTACACCATGTAGATCAAAATATTGCTCCATCTGAAGTATCCAATTTACCGGATCCCTGTCATCAAACTTCCTCATCTTGTTTTTTCTTTATTTTAGGAGCTCGATCTTGAAACGACTGTAACTCTATACTTTCAGATCTTTAAGCTATGAAATTGCGATCTACAGTAACCCTCTACATCCTCTTTCTAATGCCGCCAATCTGATCCAAATTGGATTCTCCAAAGAAGAGTTATGCCAAATCTCCCACAGTGACCTGATTATAGACTAGTTCAATAGAGCTAACTTGTACGACGTGCCACATGTCACTGTTTCGACCTTTGGCTCAAAAAATATATATACAAGAAACTATAGTTCGTCCTCTTTCTGTACCTTCTTACGAAATTTCAATCTGATGCTCAGAGAGAAAGTTATGACGATTTTCCCCAGGTCACCTGTTTGGAATGTAATTTAGGAGTCTACAAAAAGACAAACTTCCTCAGATCATATCTCCGCAAATATAGCGTGAAAAGCTCTGAAATTTAGACCCGAGGTTCAGTACGATTTCGTCTCAAATGGGTTTTTTTTCTCTTCTAAAATGTCGCAGAAAAAAAAAAGTTATAGCGAAAATGCCACGATGACCTATTTAGAGCAGCGAAACCCTAGAATCCAAAGCTCTGATACCAAATGTTATGAAACCAGCTCACAAAAAGATAGAAAAGATAGATCAACGCCTTAGAATTCAGCCTCTTCGAGGGGGAAACCTCCTTTACATTACATAAATGAACAATTCTTGGATGATACAAATGAAAAGGCCTCCTTTCTATATATAGGAGTCTAAGGGGTCATAATATAATCAGAGCCGACATAACAATAATAATGTAAGGGCACAATAATAACAATAGTGGGCTTCTATGGGGCACAATCGTAACAATATGGGCACTACATGGGTACATCAATATAATAAGGGGGTTGTACCAATAACAATAAGGGATTACACTAGTAGTATAGGGGCCTAACATTTTGAGTAGTTGCCTTCCCTTAGATAAATATGTGTGCATGTGTGATGTTTCATTTTGCATGTCTATGATTTTTGTTCTAGATGGTGAATTAACTTTCGAAAATCAGTAGAGTAGCTTTAAGTCTTGTGATTTAGTAAATTTCATGAGCAGTTTCGAATCTACGCATTAATTTCTACATGGTATCAGACCAAGATTCACTGTAGAGCATAGATTTCGGAGTTGTTATTACAGGAGGATCTGATTTACAGGATCAATTCTTTAGAGCTAGAAGGATCATTTTCTATGCACTAAGACTCGAGTATGCCCTTAACAGTAGCTCAAATTATGTTTCTTGGAAAGACCGCATGAAGGCAATGCTACAAGATAATGGGTTGAAGGAATTCATCGATAATGATATCTTAAAGCTAGTAGCATCTTATACTTGGGATCTAGCATAATGGAAGAAGTGTGTAGCCAAGGTGAGGATAATCATATTGGATGGAATATGAGACCATATTGTCTCTAATATCCACGGGAAAGAGACTTTGTAGACAATGTGGCAAGAATTGAAAATTTTGTTCTAGAATAGTGGTGACTGCAGGAAGTTGGTGCTCAAGGATAAACTTCGAAATATCAAGATGCAGAAGAACGAGAATATTCCATAGTGCTTGATCAGGTACACACAATGTTGTGATGAACTTGGTCAAGTTGGTGTTACTGTAGTAGAAGATGATTTGGTAAGCCTATCCCTTCTAAGCCTTCCCAAGAGTTGGCACAACTACCAAGATTCGATGAATGGGATGGAGAAACTACCAAATTGGGAATGACTATGGTTTTATTTTGTAAAGGAAGAAATAATGTTGAATACCAGAGACGGGACTTCATCCAAGGGCAAGGATGAAGAAAATTTTGCCTCGGCTAGAAAGGAAAAGAAGGAGAAAGGGAAGAAATCCCAATCCAAAGCAGAATATAGTCAAGGGGGCAAGAAGAAAGACTTGTCCAAAATCAAGTGCTTTCATTGTCATGAATTCGGGCACTATGTCGCGAAGTTTCCACAAAAGAAGACAAGAAAGAAGACCCCAGGAGTAGCAAATGAAGCTTTGGCTTCATAGTTTGAGATTGATTTTACTCTCATTCCATGTATGGCCAACACAATGATGGGGAGCATGTGGTACTTGGACAGCGGTGCCCCGTTCCATATGACGGGGAATAGAGATTTTTTCAGTGATTTGGAGGAGAAATATCTCCAGATGCACATCGATGTGGGAGATGATGGAAGGCATAGCGCGACCGGGATTGATATAGTCACCTTTCAGAGGGAGTCGAGCTCCCCTCTCAGACTCAAGGATGTGATGTTTGTTCTAGGTGTAAAGAAGAATCTTGTATCCATTACAATTTTAGAAGACCATGGTTATGATGTGATATTCAACAAAGGAAAGGCATTCCTGAGGCACATAACCACAGGACAGGTGAAGTAGATTGGGGTTCATGTGAAGAAACTCTACAAGTTATATGTGGAGGATCATGATGCATTGAGCACAAATAAGGAGAAGGTGCAGAGTTGCGATGTCGATGAAATTTGGCATATAATATATGGCCATTTGCATCATGGCACTTTGAAGATTATGCAACAGTTATCCACAAGCCTCCCCAAAGAAGTAATAGAATAGCAGGATACATGCAAAGGATGTACCTTGGGGAAGTTAACAAAAGCCACTTTCCATGATCGGGACATCAGAACACATGCATTCCTAGAAACAATCCACTATGATGTTTGTGGACCTTTCTCGATAGCCTCCACTTCTAGGCATAAATATTTTGTCATTTTCATTTATGACTTCTCACAGAAGTGTTGGATCTTCTTTATCTAGAAGAAGGATGAGACTTTATCTATGTTCATAGAATTCAAAGCACGGGTTGAGAAATGAACAGGAAAGAAGGTGAAGGCTCTCAAGATTGATAATGGAGGTGAATACGTGTCGAATGAGTTTAAATATTTTTGTGCGAAAGAAGGCATTCAATGAGAGTTGACAGCACCCCACAACCCATAGCAGAATGGGGTGGCTAAAAGGAAGAACCGCAATATTTTGGGAGCTACAATGGTGATGTTGCATGACCAAAGACTACCTCTACGCTTGTGGGATGAAGCATGCAACACAAAGATCTATTTACATATCAAGAGTCCTCATTGGATTCTTGGCATGATTACATCAAAGGAGGCTTTCTCGAGGAGGAAGACAGATGTGTCACACTTTAGGATATTTGGAGCCTTTGTTCACTACCATCTCTCCAAATAATCAAGGAAAAAGTTGGATTCGACATCAGAATTCAAGGTATTTGTGGGCTACATAAAAACTCCCCACAACTACCGTGTGTACTTTCCATCCATCAGAATGACATTTGTGAAGGGATGTAAAATTTGATGAAGACAAAGCCATATGATGCTCTCTTGAGATGGAACTTCAGATCCCACCATAGGAGGAGTTTTAGCTCCAAAGGAGGAGCCTCAGGATGTTGTGGAGCAGCCACAAGTTGAGAAGCAAAGAGTTGAGACAACCACTCAAGAAGAACCATCCAGAGAAGGTAGGAAAAGGACCAGATAAGTTGAGAGACTTGTGCAGGTTGCGAAGGAGAATGTGGGTTCTCCTCCAAATTAGTTATTATAGGCCATTTTGTCACATCTGGTCAATAGGCCTGCAAACCAGATCAATCATCAACCATGAATATGTTGTCATTATCCCTACACAAAACCCTAAGCATGACCTTTCCAAATAACTGAGCTTTTGGGTCTAACTACCAAAAATAAAATCTTTTAAGCCCTAGTGCACCCTGCCCCTTTGGAGACCTATGTTCAGCAATAGGTTTCTCCTTTCTACACCAACGTTAATTAGCAGTAGCTTCCTCCTTGCCAGGGGTGCACTGATTCTATAAATTCAGGAAAATTAAAAATAATATCAAACGTTCCTCTTCCAAAAGCTTCCATGGGTTATGTTGTCGCTACTACAACACCCTCCAAAATTTTGGCCTGCACCAAATTTCGGAGCCTACCTTGGTCTTTCATTTTGTCGTCGTAAACATTGAAGCCCATTTCTTGTGTTTTCTTTAAGTGATTTGGTCCCTTTTTGCAAGAAAGGAAAAACGTCATCTTTTTTCATGTTAGTTGTCGCATAATGTATGGAAGATTTTTTTGGTGGTTCCAACGGGTTATCTTTGTGTTAATTAGATGATCTAACCATGTAAATATTTGTTGCACTCATCCCCAAAGCTTTAAGCATTGTCGCACAAGTGTCATCATGGTTGTCGCAAAGTGTATCTTTGGTGTCGCACTTGTTGTAAGTCATCACAAAGTTGTCACGCTAAGCTAAGTGTCTGGTTTATGCATCACAAATTATCTATGTTTTTGTGTTGTCAAGTGTTTAAGTGTGGTCACAGCTAATTCATGTCACTGATCACATCAGTTCACTAACCCCACACTTAGCTAATTTTCAAAAATTTCCTAGAAACTTAGCCTCATCCAGCCTTCCCCAACTGCGCATTCCGCAGTTCCAACCCTCAAGCTGCATTCTTGTCCCTTTCCAATGTGCAATGCACAATTCTGGCACAATTCTTGCCTCCCAGAATTGTGCATTGTGCAGTTCTAATTTTCAAGCCCAGACCTTGGCCCCTAGAATTACACAATCCAACCCTCCATCCTGGCCATAACTGCGCATTACGTAGTCTCTGAGCTAGATCTTAGCCCTTGAGCTCTTGATCTATGAAATTGTACAGTCACCTAGCCTCCTTTACCTCCTAGAACTGTCCAATGGGCTTAACATTTGCCCATCCCCTCATCCTGTCACACTGATCTCCCAGACTGCACAGTTTCCTTCCTCGGTCCATCCTGGATTGTGCATTATGTAGTCTCAAGGATCAAGATTAACCCCTGAGCTCCTGAACTGTGCAATTGCGTAGTCACTGAACCTCTCTCCCAACATGCAATCCAGTTTCAGCTTAGTTAGTGGATCAACATGTGCCATCTTAGAATATGGTTTTTATTGGACTAATGTCATCTTGTCATGACTGAATTACAGATGTAGGTACTCTATCATACCATGACAAGATGATAAAGAAGGAGATGGAGAAGGGAACATGCTGACAGGAACTTGTGTAGTTGATTCTCCAAGTTGATCAATCAAGAGAATACCAAAGGGCCATCGGTTTGCAACCATATCTCAATACTTGATATCATTAAAGACTCCTTACTGCTAAGTCGTAAGAAGGTGGATAGAAGAGCATCCTTGAGAAGACATGGAGAAAGCAGCAACAGAAGTGGCTTTACATTTTCATGTCATCAAGCAGTCCATGTCAACAATGTCATGTCATGTCATGTCATGATTTTTCATATGCCAAATCATCATTGTGGATTATGTAACTATCTACTTAAAATGTACTATAAAATGAAAGTCCAAAGGACACATTCTGAATATGAAGAGTCATGTAAAGTCAAAAATTCATAGGGATTCAAACAGTCATGAGGGTAGTCAGAGAGTCACAAGGAAGATAAGGCATCACCTCATTGGTTATATATACACCCTCATTATATGAGCAAAGGACTTTTCACCTTGGCTCCTCCCGCAAAGCATTAGAGAGACAAGTTATTTATTTTGGGGAGCAAGGAGTGGCTCCAATGCTCCACTATTGGAGCTAGTGGTTTTCATTTTATACATGTGTCTTGGAACTTTTACTTAATATAAGAAGCCTCATGGCCAGCATGTTCTTCATGCATGGATTATGAATATTTGTAAGATTATTCTGTGGATGTTTGTAATTCATGTTTGCTTTCATCTGTGCTAAAGTAGTTGAACTATTTCAGTTATTTTAGTACTTATGATATTGAGAATGTGTTGTAATGGTTATTATTGTTGTCACATCCTTGTGGACTATTCCACTAGATATTAGACAAATATCTCTTGTTGATTAGTTGTATTGATAGTCGCATCTTTGTGGACTATTCTGCTAGATGTTAGACACATCTTTCTGGGTTACGTGTGTCTCTTCTAGGGTGGTACTATTACCTCTCTCTTAGAAGCTCACTGTATTTTCTCCCTCCGTGGTAGAATAATCTTGACATACTTACAACCGAACACTCACTAGGCAAAGTCACTTGCTTTTTGAAGGCACATTTATGTTCCTCTCTCTTGCTGATAGTTAGAACCAAGGAAAACATTTAAGAAACCGACAATTGGGCCATATTATGGATGGGGATCCTATTCCAAATTGTGTGAGGTCTAACTGGGACCACATATCGGGGAGACCCCTTGAATATTAGCAGGTCTAGCACCGTCAACATTTCTACGCTAGATGGAGGGCAGCCATATTTTTATGGGTAATAACCTCATCTACCCAAATCCTACTTCCTTCAGTCAAGGCAATAATATCTCCAACAACTCCCCTGTGCATATTCTTGAAGTCGGTAATTTTTCTCATCCCAAGACTGCAAAAACTTGTGAGATGTCTTATGACTAGATCCAGATTGTTTTCCCTATCACCCGTAAGTTTGGAAGAGTTATTGGATTGATACTCATAGTACATAATCTTCCATATTTTCCAAAGAAGAACCCAACCAACCCCACTGGGATAGTGGTCTCAACAGTTGAAGATTTGGTTCTTGCCACTCTGAAGAGAATACACAAAAACTAGAGCAGCCTCCATCCTTCAACGATGGTGGCGTGATAACGTAGTAATCTTGGATGATAATATCTGTGGGTTAGGTGGTGAAGCATAAAAAAAAAAAGGACTAATCAGATTATGATGAAGAGGGGGAAGTAGTGACAAACACATGGCGGACTAAGATCTACACTGGATGACTCAGATCCCACTTGCACTACCAGGTGTGTTAAACAAGATGTCAAGGCACCTAGAGAAGTTGTTAACAACTTATGACCCTGACAAAGCAGTGAAGGTGAAGCACCACTTGGACAACTCTTACCTGCATCTGCAAATTCTTGAGGTACATTACGATGATGTTGCATGTATACTTTTCCTGTGTACCTTAGATGGTGGAGCAGTTGTATGTTATCACAGCCTTCCTCTGAAATCGATACAGAATTAGAGGGGTTTTAAGAAACTATTTCTAGAGAAATTTGTTGATGATAAAACCTCCGCCATGCTTTTAAGAGATCTAGGCATTCTTAAGATGGACCAAAAAGATAAACTAAAATATTTCAATGAGAGGTTTAACCTTATCTTAAATAGATTTCTGGCAGACACGAAACATAATTCCATCACCATCGATTATTTCACATCTTCCTTACCAACAAGCATTGTGCAGTTCGTCAAAAGAATTGTGAAGCCAACGTTGGCTGAAAATTTCGAAGAGGCAATCGCAATTGAAAATAACTTGCATGCGATTGGAGTCATCATAGACGACAAATCAATGAAGGACTCCAAAGACATGGGAAAAAAGGTCTCATGCCTCTGTAAGCAAGGCCGAGGAGAAAGAAGCAACCAATCTGGAGAGCTTGACCCGCCCCATCAATTCTTTGTTCAATGGATTTAAAAAGCTAAAACAAATGTCAAGCAAGACCACGTGAGTAGCAAGCCTCCTAAATTCAGCTTTCTAAGAAGGGCTGCCAACTCCAGTAGTAGTGGCAACCAGATGAACAAGTCTGCTTAGAGCTCGAACGTTGTGTTGAATGTTGAGAGTATGGGCATGGACCAATATTGCTCATTTCATCAAGAATATCATTCAGAGAAGACATGCCCACAATGGAACCACAACATGAACACTCTTGTTGCACACATTATTATTACAGTTCTTTCAGATGAGGAAACTTAGTCTGCAGAAGAGAAGGAAGAGAATATTGCAACCGAAGAAATTGCGAATGGCAGACACACAGTAAACACATTCAGTTGTGTTTCCACAACTGATAATAAGAGTGTCGAATAATAACCACTAAGTGAGGCCCCAACTTAACAGCAGAAAACATGACACAGCTTGAGAATCGAAGGGCCAACCTCTGCACAAGTTTTAACGAAGTAGAAATTGAAAGAGCATTTGCTGAGGAAGATCACACTGCCCATCAACTCATCTCATAATACTCAGAGCAAGTCTGGAAATGCGTCTACAACAAAAAGTATTCCGTGAATAGCAAAATTAAGCCCATCATTATGGAAGTAGCAGATAAAAAAACTTTTCCAAACACTTCGGCAATGTTTCCCACATTGGATTATAACATAATTGATGAGATGAAGAAAACTCAAGCAAATATTTGACACTTCGAACTAACAAAGATTGTGAGCTAAAGGGAATTTCTTGTCCGTGCACTCAAATAGTCTACCTAAGGTAATAGATTCTTTACAGAAGAGATTTGGTACGTCCTCTGGTTCCCTCAAATCTGTACTTAATTCTTTAATATTAGATGCAAACACACTTTTCCCTCCATTTTTGTTAATGTTTGAAATTTTTAGTTATAATATGCACAATTGCTTAGTTGATTTTGGTGAATCTGTAAACATAATGCCTTTATCGATAGCAAAGAAAATAAATGCAAAGTGGGATAAAATAGATTCACAGATCATTCATCTGGACGAGACTCTTGTCCATATGATTAGTGAACTGTGAAATGTGCTTATTCACTTGTCATTTGACAAACGAGTTCACCAATTTATAAATATAGTAATTGTGCACATTCTGGAAGCATATGTTGTATTGTTGAGTAGAGACTCGTCCAACAAGTTACAAGGGTATTTTGCTACGGAATGGTCACATTTTGTGGCTTTTGTACAAAGGGATAAAAACCTAGATCCAGGAGAACTCAGAGTGGTACATGAAACACATAGTTACTCCCTTCAAAGGCAAAAATGAGCCAATGGATTTCGTAGATCATATCTTTGGAAATTGCTTTCTTGAAACTAATCTAGGGTTCTATCTTGCTCAACCATCCCCAGTCCCACCTGAAACACAGTTGGAACTCCTTCCTAGTCCAACTGGCGAAAATGATATTTGTACAATTAGTAGTAGTAGTAGTAATAGTAGTACTAGTGTAGTACATACTCCTTGTACAGACAATGTTTGGACACTATATTTTGATGGTTCTAAGACGTAAGAGGGCTATGGAGTTGGTTGTGTTTTAATATATCCATGATAGCAGAAACATCTTATCTCCATCCGCTTGGAATTTGAGTGCACCAATAACCCTGTGGAATATGATGCACTCATATTGGGTTTCCAAAGACCCATTGACCTCAATGTTGCAGTCCTCAAAGCAATAGGTGACTCAGAAATCGTCATACAAAAGTTACGTGATACCATACATTGTGTGTCATCTCATCTAAAAGGGTATCAACCAGAGGTATGGTGTTTAATTTCTCATTTCCAAGCATTCAATATTATTTTTGTTCGTAGAAAGTGTAAAGCAATTGCGGATGCATTTGCAAATTCTATTGTTAGGATGTCACCGCTTAGGGACAATTTTTCTATAGAATTTTTTTATAACCCATCTTTCCCTGACAATATAACTAACCTACGCATTTTTAATGATAACTAGTAGATATTATCCTTTATGGAGAACGTTAATGTATTCAAGGACGCAGCTATCGACAAAGACAAGCACGAGAAAGCGTTGACAGATGCAGCCCATGAAAACAAAGAAAACCCCATGCCAAAAGGCATGGTATCACTTGAGAAGTTGTATGACCTATAGAATCGCTTCTAAGGGCCAGTGAATGCAAAAACCCATAGCTCAACATTGCCACACAAGCAAATAAATCTTGGAACAAATAAAGATCTAAAATTTGTCAATATAGGTACTTGTTGTACATCAAGGGAGCGTAAAGCTTTCATCCGCTTATTCAAGCAATACGGAGATTTTTCACGTGGACGTACAAAGAGCTCAAAACCTATGACACGCGTACAATCTAGCATGTTATTCCAATCAAAGAAGGGGCTAAGCCTTGATGGACCTCCAAATTAGACATAAATTGAGGCCCATCTAACCATCCTTCACCAAATTAACCTCTCTTTTTTGCATTAGATGACATATTTTTAGCTTTAATATGTTCATTAGGAAAGTTTAGAGATAACTTCATATTTGTGCCTAATATTGTTTATTTTTGTATAATATTATGAGAATATTGGGAAAATTATGAAGATTTGGAGGATGTGAAGGACTTTCTCCCTACTATAGGAGGATCAAGATTTGATGATAAATGAACAAAATATCATGAAACTACTGGCAAAATCTGGAGCTCTAGTGACTGAGAAAATTTAGGAATGTGTTCCTTGTCATTTAATGCAAATTCCTAGTGTTGGGAACCAAATCCACTATTTGAGGGAATTTGGAGGGGAAAACTTCCTCCTTTCAATGAGAATGTTTCCCCATCAATTTATATAAGTACTAATTCGGATTTTCCTCTAGGGGCATGTATTTCTTAGTCTTTTTGTGGAGAAAACTTATTATTTAGCAGCTCCACTCTCATTTCTAACAAGGATGTACTTAGATTGATTCAAATAATGAAGTTTTGTGTCATTTTTAGCTTCTAAAGCTTGGTTTCCTTCATAGGACTCTGAGTTTCCTTGGTCTTTGCCATCCCGGGAGCCTCAAAGCTCTCTTGTACAATTTCTTTATTTCCTTTCAATATCTTTTTCGCTTTCTTCTCTTGTTTCTGCATTTACTGTTCATGTTTCTTTTGTTGTAGGTTAAATTGGTTAAATGATTGAAGTGATTTTTTTTGCGGGTTATTTTCATATTCACAACCATGATGCATCCTTAAAACAACTTTGAAATTTAATCTCTATCATTGAGCTACTTGGATTGGTTTACTAGTTCACGAATCTAGAATTTCTGGAAGTCTCTTATAGCTAAATAGTAGTAAGATTCTGCTATTTTTAGAATGTGTTAATGAGATTCATTTGAGTTGATTCCACTTGTATTTGGTCATAAAAGCATTCAATTTAATAACAAAATCTAACCCATGTCATTTTCACTTGATTAGGTTAGGCATTTGCTAGGTTAACTAACTCTCTAATTCTTGAATTTCCAGTTTTTAGAGTAGCAATTTTTTTTAGCACACGTTAGCAAGGGTATTTTTGAGTGGTTGCACTTGGAATGGAATACTAAGACATCTTACTTAATACCAAAAACTTTCCCATCCCATTTTCATTTGATTTACTTGGGCATTCAGCAAATTATCTCCTCTTGTAGCAAAACAGGACCTCTTGTAAAACCTCTTGTAGCAAGTGTAAACTTGACCAGATTTGCTCCAAAAGCTTGGTTTTTGTCTAGTAAGCTTGAATAATAACCCCTAGGCTCTAAATCCATGATTAGGGAAGAATAAAAAACAGTTAAGACTTTCCTTTTTACAAAGTAGATTAGGCATATTTCCTTGGATTCATGCTCTTACGATTTCAATTACAAATTGTTGTTCTTACATAGGATTAGTTTCTTTTCAAGACAAATTTTCACATTATGCAATTAGACTAATGATTCACGTTGTTGCAAGTAGCACAAGGTTTACATTCTAAAAATAGATAAGTACTTTTCATTCCTGCAAATATCATAACTTTTACCTTGCAATTAGGATTAGTGTTTACATTTGAGCAAGTAACATTTCCATTTCTACAATTAGTTTAGGATTTAATTTCATCACATTAACTCCATTACATCATATAAATGAAAGAATGACACATTGTATGTTGCACATATAGTGTCGACACCTCTCAAGTTTGTACGAACCCCGAGTTGATCATTTAAGTTGGTAGCCTTAGGAGTTGCAGCATTCTTGTTGAATACTGGGGCTCATCACTTTTTGGCCTCGTTGTTGGGGATGTGTCAAAACATGCATTGTTTTCTTACCTAGTTGATTCATTTCTTTTATTTTCTGTAAAAGAAAAAAAAGATTTTCATTAGGCATATTTCAATTCAAAAACAAAAAATTGCATTGCATTAGCATTCTTATTCAAAAAAAGAAAAAAAAAAATACTTCTCCAACACCAAAACCCCCATTTGATGACGTGGTGCAGTAAGAACACATCACCATCCACTTTTGTAGGTAGAAGAAGAGGAGGTGACAGAGAAGGTACAAGAAATGGACAGAGATGATGACAATGAAGAAGATCCTCTTGGATTTCCCATTCAAGATATTGATATCAGTGTTCATATGAAGAACATCCCTCCATCTTTCCTTCCCAACTTCCATGGTATGAGGTCAGAGGATCCAGAAATATTTCTCTTTGAATTTGAAATCCTTTGTAGATCTTATGGTTACTTATTAAATACTCAAAAATTTAGATTGTTTTCGGCAACATTGAAGGATATAGCTCTTAAATGGTTCATGAGTTTAGGGATTAATTCAATAAGATCATGGAATGATATGCAAAAGATATTTCGAGAAAAATATGAAGATCATGATCTTAAACAAGAAACATTTAGAATGACTCAAAAAGAAGATGAGAGCCTTGAGGATCTAATAGAGAGATTTATGTATAATGTTAAGAAGGCAAAAGTGCATCATTTAGGATTTGACACACTAAAATCCCTCTTACTTAGAACAATTAGGGATGAGTGGATTGACCTCCTTGATCTCAGGAGTAGAGGTGATGTATACCAATTATCATTTGAAGAAATTTGTGAAACATGCAAGCGCATATGAAGAGGAAGGGCTAGAGTAAGTAAATCAACATCAAGATTGGTAAGTCAAGCTAAACTTGGAAATTTGTTTGATAACTAAAATAAAAATTCTTAGCAATCTAAGTGAACAAGTAGAAATGTTAAGAATGCAAGATGGGCAAAAAGGTTTTGATATTTGTGTTTTCCATGCATAATCACATGTTATTAAATATTTCCCATCATTACCATGGTTGAAGGAAGTTTACCAAGAGGACAATGGAGCAAGTCAATCACCAAAGAAGTTATGTTATGTAGATCCAAGAATACCATGGTAGCCTGGTCAACCTAGTATGATGAAATAACCTAATTCACAATTTCAAGCTTATGCACATCCATCTCAAAGTAATTGGAACATACTCTTTCCTTGGCAATCTTGGCCATCTCAACCCTAAAACCAATCTTGGCAAAAAGGTTGACAAGGAACTTATGGGATCAATCCACAATATCTTCAATAGTTTCCTAAATATACTCCATACCCAACTCCATGCTATTCATACCATCCTCCTCCACCACAACCTCAACCTCAACCACATCCATCTCAAATATCCACTCCCAATCAACTACCTGTATCACCATTTCCAAAGCCAATAAATGAAGTAATTCAGCTCACTTACAATGTTTGGGTACAACACTTCCAAACAACACCTTTTTATGTGAATGGTATTCACCTTAGATACGGAAGTATATTGCAACAAAGATATTTCATTGATGCCATTGAAGAACAACATCCATAAGAAGAAGATCCAGAGAAGACCAAAGAACCATGGGTTGCACTTGATTAAGAGCAGACATCATAATCATAGATTGAGAAAGTTCCCTCATGTTTACCATCAAATCCTCCATGTGCTCAAGAGAATAATTAGAAAAAAGAGGAATATTTGAGTGTCATGGTAGAATAAGACATGAAGAATGATCCAGATGAGCAAGCGAATCGAGGACATCAAATCTATATTGAGGTTTGGTTAAATAAAATCAACAAGATGGAGTATCACTCTCTTCTTCAACAGTGCTTGATATCATCAAAGCCAAATCTTTTGGTCTCTAAAATTCAAGTACATGTCAAAGCATATATTTAGAGCCTACACATGAGTTTATCTTTCATCTTGATGTGCACATGGATCCATTGGAAGTATTCCTATACTTGAAATAAATTTTGCTTTTTCAAATAGAGTAGGACAAAAATAAAAAATGAAAAAATAAGAGGAAAAATAAAATCTCAAGTGAAAACCTCTTTTTACGTGCTTGAGATTGGCTTATTGATTGAAAACCTCCATGAGGCGGTCAATGGGTTGGAAAAAGAAAAAAAGAAAAGATCCTAGGTGAAAGCCTCCTTTGAGGTGACTAGGCGGACCTACTAGTTAAAAACCTCATTGATGTAACTAGTAGGCCTAAAAGAAAAAAATGAAAAAAATTATTTACTCCGTGTATCTCTCTCTGATATATGCAGGTGATCGCCAACCTTTGCAAGCAACAAAAACAAGTTAGCACCAAAAGAAAAAGTTGGTCAAAAATCTAGTCAAGGGAAGTCAAAATTGGGCTTTCTCTTCCTTTGCTTAGATGCCCAAACAGGACCAAGCCCATGTCAACCCATCACCCTCATCCATTTCCAACATCCACCCATCATTTCCAAGCCTTTCCCATTCATTTTCCTCGCTTCCCTAAAATGCTACATGAGGGTTCTATTTTGCTACAGGAGGCCAAAATACACAAGGCAAAAATTGTTTTTACCATATCTCTAAAATCGTACATCCATTGGCCGAGTTGTTTCACGTGGAGATTCATATGGATGATGGTAACATGCTCAAGCATTTTCAGCGAATTCTGGGTCACACTTTTCGAGAAATTGGTCTCCATCACCTATAATAATTTTTTATTTTTCTCAAGATTCATGCATCCGTTGGACGAGATGTTTTATGGGGAGATGCATAAGGATGATGGAAACATGCTTACCAAATTTCAAATCAATCCAAGCTACCATTTGAGAGATATGGATAAAATAATTCTGCTACATGAGATTGTCCTAAAATGCTACAGGAGCAGCCCGAAATGCTACAATAGGCAAATCTGATTGGACAAAGGGGCCTAAAGGGCATGTATTTTCTAAGAAATGTTGGGAGAGGTCCACATATATCACCTTCATCACTCATCCACTCCATATAGCCAAGATTCATCTTCAAATTCCACTCTTCCTTACATGGAAAAAAAAATCAGAAAAAGCTTCGTCATCAATTTTTCCACCACCTACACCACATCCTAATGATTTTAACCATTTCCTTATACCTCCTATGACTTGCTATCAATTCCAAATGTAGTAATGAGATCTCGAAGAGGAATTAAATGACTGATACATGAAGAGGATTCCTCCTGTAGTAGCCTTTACAGTTACAACATGATTCAACATCAATTTGTTTTCACCCATAGAACAGAAGATTCAACCACCTTGAGCATCATGAAGCCATTTCTAAAGGGACACATACTCCTTAGGACGTAGTCCATCCACTCCACCAACAGCATATGGGACACCAGGAGGAAACCTACACACACAACAATTTTATCGGTTAAAGGATCATCAAGCTAAGAAAGCATGTGCATAAGCAAACAAAGGAAACCAACACCTTCAAGATCATTGTATTATGAAGTCCATCTCCAACATGCAAGCATCTCCATCAAATCGACATCATAGGTAGGTACAAATATGCAATCTTCTTCACCTCTTCTATTAAGCATGTTATGTTTAGAAATTTGATGTCAATGCATAAGATATGTGGTTTTATAAGCTAAGGATGGGTCGGCAGTATCGGCCACCCTCAACCAGTTAAGTGCAACTAACTCTCTCACTCATGCAACGTGGAAAAGCCAAATTAATAAGGGTGATGATTATGAGGAGTGGGGACAACAATTAAAAGAGGAAATCCATGTAAAGGCCAAGTCACCAAAGCACTTGGGTCCATTGCCACAAAAGGGAATAAAAGTACAAGGCTCAAATTCACTTACATAATTACTCATTCCCGAGAAATAGCCGGAAAACCTCATTAAGGTACAAAAGGATGAGTTAGATGCTACCATGGGCTGCCTTGGGTGGTACAAAAGAGATACAGAGTTGATTTGCAGGTGTTATAGGATTGGGCATAGCTGCTACAGGAGAAACAAAGGTGTTACAGGAGAGACAAACTTTGTGCTATAGGAGAAACAAATTTGCTATAGGTGAAGACAGTGTGCTGTAGGAAAGTTCATAGAGCTGCAAAAAGCCTGATTTTGAGAAAAATTGCCCTAGATCTAAAGAGGTACATCTAAGAGAAGGGTAATTAAACATTTGTCTCCACCATCTATCAACAAGAAACCTACAAAACTTCTCATTCCTTCAACCAAAATTCTAATAGCAATTTGAGAATAAAAAAATTGAATGAGAATATTTCTTTTCAATTAAGCAAGATAAGAAAGGAAATGGAATTATTTTTTAGTTGAGTCTGATGTTTTCCTTCCTCTAACCAGTATGGATAAAACTGTTCTTTTACCCTTGTAGTATATTGGGAGTATTGGTTTTCCAAACTTTGGAAAATCACAGTGACAAAACATGGGGGGAGTAGTTTCAATTGAAGAGAGTCCACGGACTCATCAAGGATGCTAACAAGGAGAATTTTCTTAAGACACAAGCACAAGCCTAACTAGAACTTGAAGAAAAGGATGGATCTACAGAAGAAAGAGTTGGAGAAGAAGAGGAAGAGTATGGAGCAAGAGAATATGTGACAAAATCCCTTCTGAGGTAGCTTGGGATGTGAAAGAGACCACCAAGGCCATGAATAAGGCACAATTAGGTCACTAAGTTGCTCAGAGGATGAGCAACACTTTCAGCAGGGGGTATGATGGGCCTCCAAATTAGACATAAATTAAGGCCCATCTGACCATCCTTCAGCACATTAAACCTCTCTTTGTTGCGTTAGATGACATGTTTTTAGCTTTAATATGTTCATTAGGAAGGTTTAGAGATAATTGCATATTTGTGCCTAATATTATTTATTTTTGTAGAATATTGGGAAAATTATGAAGATTTGGAGGATGGGATAATATAGTGATGCGGGAGCACTCAGCGGCAAACGTGGACCAGAGGAAGCAGAACAAAGGAAAGTCTGCTTTAAAGCAGAAAAATAGATTTAAAGCGGACAAAGCAGATTTAAAGCATGCATGCGTCTTTTGTGGGAGAAAAAAGGAGCGCATCTGATCGGTTCTTCCTTTCAAACGCTTCTTATATAAGACAGAGATCGAGAGGGCGTGGGATATCTATTCTGGGAGGTAATTTGTGAGTGGCAAGATGTAGCCGAGCGTGAGCTCATTCTTAAGGCTGAAATGCCTTAATTTTGTAACCGTGTTGTTTAATATATAAACCTGGGTTATTGTTGTTGCGTACATGTGTGTTTTATAATTACGTTCATTCCATGTTGTGAGCTTGATCGACCATCGATTGATGGCGATCTATATATAGTTTTCCTGTTTAGTCTGAATCTATTTTCTGTTAAGAAGATGCGTGTTTTGTCTGGCGTTTAGAGGAACATGATGGCAGGTCAGGTTATGGAGCCACCTTCGACTTCTATAAAATCTGAGGTAGAGAATGACGAATCCAAATCTTGGTTTCTTGACGGCAATTTATGCGTTATGGTTCTACGGCCCAAGGCTAGGGTCAATCTTTGCAGCGGCGTCAATAAGCTTCTCGTTGCCCGTTGGCACATAACCAGGTTCCGTTAAATTCCCATGGTCTACAATCATTGGTCAATCCTAGCCATGGTGGATCTGCCGACGTATATATAGAGGCGCCATATTATATTTTAAATTCCATAGATTGCTATGTTTTGTATTAACAATGCTTGTTTCCTTTAGCCGTGGTGTTTGAACTGCATGCGTTGATAGAATCGGAGATCGCCGATGTTTCTGTGTGTTATTATGATTTGCAACAGAGTTTTATTGCGTGCACATATCCTATATGCATGCGGTTGTTTCAAAAGCGCCAATGCTATTTTAAGAGATTAAAGGGATGGCTCGATAGTAATGAAATCCCACGGTTTAAAAAAATTGAAGAGTTTAAGTTATTTAGAATGCTTCCGTCAGGACTTAGTGGGCCACAACCCACAGGTCCAGGGTCGTATTTTATCTGGGAATTGGGATTTTGGGCAACCCCCAAATTCTCACCCCATCATATAGAGACTTTCTCCCTACTACAGGAGGATCAATATTGGATAATAAATGAAAAAAATATCATGAAATTGTTGACAAATTTTGGATCTCCAGTGATTGAGAAAATATAGGAATGTGTTCCTTGTCATTTAATGCAAATTCCCAATGTTGGGAACCAGATCCACTATTTGAGGTATTTTGGAGGGGAAAGCTTCCTTATTTCAAGGAGAATGCTTCCCCATCAATTTGTATAAGTACCAATTCAAATTTTCCTCTAGGGGCGTGTATTTCTTAGTCTTCTTGTGGAGAAAAAGTGTTATTTAGTAGTTCCACTTTCATTTCTAACAGGGATGTACTTGGATTGATTCAAATAATGAAGTTTGGTGCCATTTTTAGCTTATAAAGCTTATTTTCATTCATAGGACTCTGATTTTCCTTGGGCTTGGCCATCCCAAGAGCCTCAAAGCCCTCTTGTACAATTTCTTTATTCCATTTAAATGTATTTTTCACTTACATCTCTTATTTCTGCATTTACTATTCATGCTTCTTTTGTTGTAGGTTACATTAGTTAAATGATTGAAGTGATTTTTTTTTCGGGATATTTATAGAGTCAAAAGCATGATGTATCCTTAAAACAACTTTGACAATCATATCTATCATTGAGCTACTTGAATTGGTTTACTAGTTCGCGAATCTAGAAATTCTGGAAGTCTCTTATAGCAAAATAGTAGTAAATTTCTGTTATTTTTTAGAAAGTGTTAATGAGTTTCATTTGAGTTAATTCCACTTGTATTGGGTCATAAAAACATTCAAGTTAATAATAAAATTTACCCCATAGCATTTTCACTTGATTAGGTTAGGCATTTGGTAAGTTAACTAGCTCACTAGTTCTTGAATTTCCAGTTTTTAAAGTGGTAAGTTTCTACTATTTTTTAGCACATGTTTACAAGGGTATTTTTGAGTGATTCCACTTGGAATGGAGTCCTAAGACATCCTAATTAATAACAAAAATTTTCCCACCCCATTTTCATTTTATTTACTTAGGCATTCATCAAGTTATCTCCTCCTGCAACAAAACAGTACCTCTTGTAGCACCCCCTGTAGCATGTGCAAACTTGACCAGATTTGCTCCAAAAGCCTGGTTTTTGTCTCTTAGGCTTGAATAATGACCACTAGGCTCTAAGTCCGTGATTATAAAAGAACAAACACCACTTTGGACTTTCCTTTTTACAAAGTAGATCAGACCTATTTCTTTGAATTCATATTCTTAGGATTTCAATTACAAATTGTTGTTCTTACATAGGATTAGTTTCTTTTCAAGACAACTTTTCACATTATGCAATTAGAATAATGATTCACATTTTTGCAAGTAGAACAAGGTTTACATTCTAAAAATATATAAACACTTTTCTTTCCTGCAAATAGCATAACCTTTACCTTCTTGCAATTAGGATTAGTGTTCACATTTGAGTAAGTAGCATTTCCATTTCTTGCAAATAGAGCAACATTTCCATCTCTACAATTAGTTTAGGCCTTGATTTCATGATATTCACTCCATTACATCAGATCAATGAAATAGGGCTCATTTTCTGTTGCACATATAGTTTTGACATCTCTTAAGTTTTTACGAACCCCAAGTTGATAATTTAAGTTGATAGCCTTAAGAGTTGCAACATTTTTGTTGCAATACTAGGGCTCATCAAGACTTTCCAACAAAAGTTACGAAAGGTACACCCAACGATTGAACCTATAATTCAAAAGGATTTAAGGAAATTGTTGGATGCTCAGATCATATATAAAGTGTGATATTCTACTTGGGTATCAAATTTGGTCTCAGTAAGGAAGAAGTTCGAGGAAATTTGCTTGCGTGTAGATTTTTGCAACTTGAATTGTGCCTCGGACAAGGATAACTAACTTGTGTCGTTTATGGACCAAATATTGCATATAGTATTAGGGTCAGAGATCATTTCTTTGTTAGATTGATATTCAGGTTACAACCATGTTCTAGTCTCAGAGCCTGATAGACTCAAAACTACATTCTGCACAAAGTGGGGCACGTTCGCATTTAGAAGAATGCCATTTGGGTTGGCTGATGTCAGTGCGCCATTTCAACGTGCCATGGACATTGAATTCCATGGAATCATCAGGTAGAGTGTAGTGGTCTATCTTGATGTTGTCATGCTATTTTCCAAGAAGAGATCTGACCACTTGCGCCAATTGAAGAAGAAATTTTAGCGATGTCGTGAATACGAGATATCCCTTAATCCCAAAATGAGTATTTTCACTATGTCTATAGTTAATATCTTGGGCCATATTATCACAAAGAGTAGGATTAAAGTAGACCCGGAAAGGGTCAAATCCATCATGCAAATTCCCTTCCCAATGAACAAGAAATTTATGCAGTCCTTCCTAGGAAAGATCAATTTCCTCCACAAGTTTATCTTTGATTATGCTCAAATTGTTAAACCCATACAGGAGATGGTGAAGAAGGATGCTATATACAAATGGAATAAAAGGGAAAAGGATGTGTTCTCCTGTATTAAGTAAGCCATTGCAGAAGCACCCACTTTGTATAGCCCAGATTTGTCGCTCTACACCTTCACTTCTGATACTTCTCTTGTTGCAATGATTACTCAAAAGGATGATCAGAATAATGAGCAGACAATATCTTTCATGAGTGACAGCCTTCAAGGACCCAAACTCAACCACCCCACCATTGATAAGCAGGCATACGTAGTTTATAAGGCGGTGAAGCACTTTTGGTCCTATCTCTTAAAGAACCATTTCATTATCTTTATGTCGCACCCAATAGTTAGAGCATTGTTTGTTCAGCAAGAGCTGGGTGAGAGAAGAGCGAATTGGATGACATTTTTATAGGAGTATGACTTAGAATTCAATCCAGTTCATAAAATTAAGGGTTGTGGTCATTTTCGACTAGTACTAGAAGTGGTAGATGCGAAAGAAGAAGATACGTCCAGTTGGGAGAATGAAATCGAAATGTACAATGTTGAGCGACCTCCCCCCGCTACCATTGTGAACTCTTGGTACATGAATGTGCATCAGTATCTCAATCACAACACCTTTCCCTCTCACTTATCCGCACAACGGAAGAGGGCACTCGGACTAAAATCATTATCTTATCAGTTGTTTCATGAGGTGCTTTTCAAGAAGCACCATAACAAAGTTTTTCTCAGATGCTTGGAAGCGCATGATTCTGAGAAAGTATTGTGTGATCTTCACAATGGACCAGTCAGGGGACACTTTGCAGGTAACACAACTATGCACAAGGTTATGCGGGTTGGTTTCTATTGGCCCATGTTATTCAAAGATGCTCACGCTTATGATCGCAAGAGTCCAGTCTGTCAAAGGTGTGTCGGCAAAGGAAATAATTCAGCCACCCCATTGCAGCCTATTACAGTGGAAGAACCATTTCAACAATGGGGCTTAGATGTGATTGGTGAATTTTTTCCGCACTCATCAAAGAAGCACCGCTACAGCCTCACTTCCACAAACTACTTTACACGATGGACAGAAGCAGTTCTGCTCAAACAAGTGAATGATTAGAAATTCATCAACTTCCTTAAGCAAAATATCATTTCCAGGTTCAGCATTCCGACTTCACTTGTTTTTTACACTGCAACGTGTTTCTCTTTGTTAAAATTATATGACTTTGCATTGGAAAATGGAATTGTATTAAAACATTCATGAAACTACTATCCGCAAGGAAATGGTCTTTCTGAGTCTAAAAAAAAAACATCATCCACATTATCAAGAAGACAATTTACTTTGAACAGAGGAACTGGCACTCTGATTTGGTGTTTTCTTTATGGATTGACCAAGTCATGCCAAAACCTTCTCTAAACACCTCTCCTTACTTCTTGGTGTATGAAAAATAGGCCATCCTACACCCAAACATCTACTTTCCTGCCCTTCAACTCTCACAAGGATCTCAAGGAAAGTCATGCTTATTGGTTCAGCGTAAGATAGACATTCTTCACAAGTTGCAGGAAGAAAGGCAAAAGGAAAAAGAAAAATTTTCGCTTCACCAGAGTCATATCAAGAGGTGGTTTGATAGGAAGTCTACCAGGAAGAATGAATTCAGTGTGGGTGACTTAGTCTTGAAGTGGTACAAATCCCACAAGGACAAATGAAAGCACACTATGATCCAATCCCTGTGGATCAGACCATTCACTGTACACGAAAAGTTTGGCCAACACACATTTCGTCTGCAATCACTAGACAGGAAGATTAACTCACTTACAGTTAATGACTAAGACTTAAAACATTATTTTCAATGATGATCTAGGGTTGTGCCCTACCCTATGTACATATTTTCTCTTCTTTCTTGTTCGTTTGTCGGTCTTGTTTTGTTTTCATTTGTGTAATGAAGCGTCATGTGTGAACTTGTTTTTCGGCTTCGTTGCGGGTGGCTAAATTGAAAAGATTCTTGTGTTTGGTCACATCTTTTGGTAGATGAAATTCTGACGAAAATACGATCCATCTGTAAGGAGAGTTTTAGTCAAACCATGATCCTTGTGTCTATTCAGGAAACCTTATGCCACACTTGGTTCTTATGTTTCAGTATTTTCACACTTATCCAATCAATAGATGAGGAAAAGGGGGAAATCTAAACGAGAAAACCTAAATTAGAGGTATTTATATGCTTCTTTTAAGGAACAACCTCTCATACTCTCAATAAGTTGGGATCCCTCTTTCGCCCATAAAATGAATAAGTGTTGATGCACATTCCTCTTTAAATATATAAATAAAGGCGAAAGAAGAGAATGGCTTCCTGCGTAGAGAGGTGAAGAAAATAACTCCGCTAGGGTACTCTCTAGGCTCACTGGTAGCGGAGCAATGTTTGTGTTCCTGTAGTGGCTATGTCAGGGTATTGTCTAGGCCTGCTAGGAACAGAGCAACACCAAATATGAAAAACTATACTCTAAAAATCTAAAGATCGCGAATTTCACTTCCCTTTCAAATTTGAAACATTACGATATCGCTGAATCTTATGCTTGTGTTCAACTGAGAAAGGCACAAAGGGGACCATGTTTATTCATAAGGCGAGTGGGGAAACCAAAGTGATTTGCATGATGAATCAATACTCCCTAAATAACTGAGGCCCTGCATAAACGAGTTGACCGAGACAGAGAATCTAGAATTCCAATAGTGTGTCGCCAAGTGTTGTCGTTGCTACAACACCCTCCAAAATTTTGTCCTGCGCCAAATTTTGGAGCCTACCTTGGTCTTGCATTTTGTCGTCGCAAACATTGAATTCCGTTTCATGTGTTTTTTTAAGTGTTTTGGTCCCTTTTGCAAGAAAAGAAAAATGTTGTTTTTTCACATGTTAGCTGTCAAATAATATGTGGAAGATTTTTTTGGTGGTTTAAAGGCATTACCTTTGTGTGAGTGATTTTTTCTAACCATGTAAACATCTATCTCACTCATTCCCAAAGTTTTAAGCATTGTCGCACAAGTGTCGTTACGGTTGTCGCAAAGTGTATCTTTGGTATCGCTCTTATCATAAGTCATGATAGAATTGTTGCAATGAGGGAAGTGTGTGGTTTATTTGTCATGGATGATCTATGTTTTTGTGTCATAAATTGTTTAAGTGTGGTCACAGTGAAGTCATGTCATTGATCACATAAGTTCAATGACCCCACACTTAGCTAATTTTTAGAAATTTCCTAGCAACTTAGCCTCATCCGGCCTTCCCCAACTATGCATTGCGTAGTTCCAACCCTCAAGTTGCATCCTCGTCCCTTTCCACTATGAAATGTATAGTTCCTGCCTCCTAGGAATGCACACTATGCATTTCCAGTACTCAACCCTGGACCTTGGCCCCCAGAATTGCGTAATCTAGCCCTCCAACCTGCCCATAATTGCACATTGTGTAGTCTTTGATCTCAAGCTCATCCCTTGAAATCTTGAGTTGGGAAATTGTGCAATCACCTAGCCTACTTTGCCTCCCAAAACTGCACGATGGGCTGAACCAGTGCCCATCCACTCAGCCTATCACACTGATCTCCCAGACTGCGAAGTTTCCTTCCTCATTCCAGCCTAGACTACACATTGTGCAGTCTCAAGACTCAAGCTTCACCTCTAAGCTCCTAAACTATGTAATTGCATAGTCATTGAGCCTCTCTCCCAGCCTGCAATCTGGTTATGGCTCAGTCAGTGGATCAACATGTGCCATCTTAGACTAGGGGTTTTATCAAACTGATGTCGTCTCGTCATGAGTGAATTGCATATGCAGGTACGCTATCATACCATGACAAGATGATAAAGAAGGAGATGAAGAAGGGATCATGTTGAAAGACACCTTTGTAGCTGATTATGCAAGTTGATCAATCAAGAGAAGACAAAAGGGACACCAGTTTGCAGCCACAACTTAAAAATTGATATCATTAAAGACTCCTTAGCTCTAAGCCATAAGAAGGTGGATAGAAGAGCATCCTCAAGAAGACATGTAGCAAGCAACAGTAGAAGTGGCTTGAAATTGCCATGTCATTAAGCAGTCCATGTCAACAGTGTCATGTCATGTCATGAGGTGTCATATGCCACATCATCATTGTGGATTATGTAACAATCTATTCAAAATGTATTGTAAAATGGAAGTCCAAAGGACACATTTAGAATATCAAGAGTCGTGTAAAGTTGAAAAGTCATAGGAAGTCAAAAAACCATGAAGGTAGTCAAAGAGTCACAAGGAAAGTGAAGCATCACCTCATTGGTTATATATACACTATCACTATATGAGAAAAGGACTTTTCACCTTGGCTCCTCCCTCAAAGCATTAGAGAGACATGCTAGTTCTTTTGGGCAGCAAGGAGTGGATCCAACGCTCCACTATTGGAGCCAGTGGTGTTTATTGTATACATGTTTCTTTGAACTTTTACTTAATATAAGAAGCTTCATGGCTAGCATGTTCTTCATGCATGGATTATGAATATTTGTAAGACTATTCTGTGGATGTTTGTAATTCATGTTTGCTTTCATATGTGCTAAAGTAGGTGAAATATTTTGGTTATTTTAGTACTTATCATATTGAGAATGGGATGTAATGGTTATTATTGTTGTCGCATCCTTGTGGACTCTTCCACTGGATATTAGATATATCTCTCTTGTTGATTTGTTGTATTGATCATCGCATCTTTGTGGACTATTCCGCTGGATGTTAGACAGATCCTTCTTGGTTACATGTGTCTCTACTAGGGTGGTACTATTACCTCTCTCTTAGAGGCTCATTGTATTTTCTCCCTCCACAATAGAATAATCTTGACACACTTACAACCAAACACTCACCAGGCACACTCACTTGCTTTTCAAAGGCACATTTTTGTTCCTCTCTCTTGCTAACAGTTACAGCCAAGGAAAATCTTTAAGCAAATGGAAACCGATCCATATTCTAGATGGGGATCCTATCCCAAATGGTGTGAGGTCTAATTGGTACCACATATCAGGGAGACCCCTTGAATGTTGGTGGGTCAAACACCATCAACAAGTTGTTTTAACCATTTAGCTTGGATAAGAAGCTTGAATCCTATCTGATCCTACCTTGGATATTTCACCTCTTATCCCTTGAGCTCATCCTCCCATCTTAGGTGTATCTCAAGCCTAGATTGGTAAATGGATAATAATTCCTAAACTACGATCCCTCTCCTATAAATTTATTGTCATCTACAACATCAGGGTGGGATTTTGGAGACTGATCATACCCTCGTATTGCTTCCTTGAATCTAAGAGAGACATCATATTCATGCATTAGGGTGACATTGAGGTGTGCTTTGTGAAAAGGAAGGGAAAGTCAACTTGGGGATATCTCTACAAGATCAACTACTATTATTGGTTGTAAAGTCTCTCCTATCCATATTAATATAAAGAGTACATTGTTTTCCTATATGTGTTATGTTATGGTTAAATTCATATATTTCAATGCCTTGTTGATCCATTGAATAGAGTAATTGGATAATGCTACATAAATGTCGTAGATCTTTGTCCTGTGTTCATTGTATGTGCAGGTTCTAATTATAGCAATCGGAGCTTCGATTGGAGCTTACAAGCCTAGAGGGGACAAAATCTTGCGACGAATTCCTAGTAAACCTCTTTCCATTCTTCAATTTATCTAAGGGAAACTTTATATTATTTTATTTTTGTTGTTATAGACTAATCCAATAGGTCTAGGGAAGATATTTCTATCTGTAATCATAAATTTCGGATAACAAACTGGCGACTCCATTGGGGATTGATTTCTTCCCTTAGTGGTTTCCTTGACCTTAGTTCCTTTTTCACCTCTTGAATCGACCTTGATTGACCCTACAAAAATCCTTCTCTAAACTTGGTTTCATTTTTTGCGTCATATTTTGGCCTAATTTGCCTCAGCGCACTCCATGGTATGGAGACAGAGTGCTTCAGTGCACCCTCTCCTTCTCTGCACATGCGCTGCAAAGCACTGGTACCTATTTTGCACTGGTACCTATCTTGCCTTGCTCTTTGATATTTTTTGGTCCAACAAGGTTTCCTTGTGTCTCTGAGTTTGTTTATGCCTCTGAGAAGCCAATCCCTTTTGTGAAATTGTGTGTTTTTTCTTGTGAAATTGAGTGTTAATAACCTCTGAGTTTAATCACCTTTTTTATAAGATTTTGTTTCATTCTTTCTTTCTTCTTGTCAATTTGGGCTTGTATGCATAGATTAATTATTGAATTTGAAATGTAACTTTTACATTATGGTTAAAGTTTATGTGGTTTCTTTTAGTCAACGATCAAGTTGCATTCTATTTTGCTATACAACAACACACTCCCCCAACATTTCAAATTTTTAATCTTAGTCTAAATATGCTAAATAAGAAATAGGTCCCCTTTAGGATATAAAAAAGTAATAAAACCTTTTGAGTAAAAACAGATTTTACATACTTTTCATATAAAAGTTGCTTTATGAGTGTTTGGAACCGCTCATCGCAAATCACAATCGCTTAAGACCAATGAACATCCAATTGAAAATTTGTGATGCGATCAAAGTCATCTCAAAATTCCTCGTCGCAAAGTTTTAAATTGAAATGATCCATTTATAAACATGCGATGTGATAAGCCTATCGCATTTCGCATATCGGAAATCCTAAGGAATAAGTTAGGGCACTCCATTGAAACCTTGTGATGCGATAAGGCTATCACATATCGCATATCGCAAATCCATAGGAAAACATTGAAACCACTCCGTTGAAACATTGTGATGTGATATAACTATTGCAATCGCATATCGCATATCGTGCTCCCAATAGAAGCAAGTAACATATACTATGAAGACTCGCGATATAATGTTAAATCAATTATAAAAGAAAACACGATTTATGAAGGAAAAAACATGATTTGCCAAGTTTGAAAGGAACCCACCAACTTTACATGCCAGCTCATCACTCATCGCAATCGCAAAAATACAAAGAATTCTTTCGGGCATAACACTTGTAACTCCTGATTTGCGATATGTGATGGCTCTACATGTATTAAAATAATACAAGCGCCAATCATAAAATCGTAGATTTGTGACACCTATTCTAAAAGGACCGTTGGAAAACTTGCGATGCGATATAGATTAATTCGGCATTAAAGTTTCACGTTATGAGGATACGGTAATTCATTAAGGGGTAGTTATGGTTACAATCCTTTAAGGATTTCATCCTTTGTGAATATGTATTATATGAGATCTTTTGCATCTAATGCACATACACTGGTTTCAGTCTGTAATTAGTTTTATTGGCTGCTCTTAAAGTTTTTTGCCTATCACACTCCTCTTTCTCATTTTGCAGTTTAAATCCAGAATCACGCAGTCAGTCAAGATGTCTAAGAACTCTTGAAAGACAAAGGCTCCCCTTACCGTGGAAGAAGGACAAGGAAAATTGGTGTTAATCTCAGATACTGCCTATCAAGGCTTTGGTAAGATCTCGTGGGAAGTCAAATATAATTTGCTTGAAAAGGAAAATCCGAAGGAGATAGAAGAACAAGCAATAGCTGATGGAACTGATGAATCAGAAAACATGCTCAATGATTTGGCAAGCTCTTTCCTCCATCGAATAGCGGCCCGTGTAAATATTTTACCATATAATGATATGGTAAGATGGGTAATCAAGAGCATTAACATAACGGACAAAGCTTTCTTCACAGCTGATGGAAGGATGTTCGAATCCCTCAAACCTGAAGACGTCAAGAGAATGTATCACTTTCCAGATCCCTGTTTCACTACAACAAATCATTCTTGGAAGCTTTCGCCAAGGAGACTGTTACACTAAAATTTGTCACCATGACTACTTACAGTTAGTATGGCTCCATCAACTGTCATACTATCCTCCTTGGCAAGCCTCATACCTCTGCTCTCCATGTCAAACTTCAAGAAAGAGAGAAAGTCATTAAAAATCTATATATCTCTGGGTACGCAGTTTCTCTTAGCCTTACCTGCGTGTACGCACTCCAAGTTCACAATACCTGCGTACTTGTACGCTCTGTATGTAAAGCAATGGGTGCGTACTCTTGTAAAGGTCAAAAGGCGCAAGTTTCACTCCAAAAAAGTTACTTGTGGTCATTTCTAGAGCATTCTAGAAGCTTGTTTGACGTGTATGAAGCACCTCCAGATGGTTCATGTATTCCTACCAAAGAGGAACTTATCCCATCAAGAGGGGAGCTATCCCATCCAAAGAGGGGCTTATCCCATTGATGGTGGACCTGAATAACTTCCTCTAGAGCACTATAAATACAGGCATTGGGCCAGAGGGAGGGGAGGTTGAAAGCCGAACATTCCTAAGGGTAGATGCTGCTGGAATTAGGACTCCCTTGTAAAGCTTGAGAGGAGAGATTCCCATCCTTTCCTAGCCTTTGAGAGTGGGTGAGCTGATCAAAGTAAAGGAAAACTCTTGCTGGACCCTAGGAGGGACTTGCACAACACCAAGGCTCAGGTTGTAATGGTTCCTTTTGTTACCTTTTAATGCAAATGAACTTATTTTTCTCAACAGATTGTTATTCATGGTTTGTTTCATATACTCCTTGGTCTGTATGATGGATATGTATTGTTTTGTGAGTTTATTAGGTGCTATTTAATCTTTTGGCTTGTTAGTGAATGCAGGTTTCGAAGAGAAGGAGGAGCTCATTCGTATCGGCGAGGCTGGACTACTACAAAGCGTTGGACTAAAGGTATGTTAAAGATCCCCTGATTACTTGTATTTGCAATGCATGTTTAGAGAAAGGTAGGATTTATTTGTTTTGTTTGTCACTAGAAAGCTTTTGCTTCTAGGGAGGTCGGTTGTGTCCGCACTAACGACTCTTTCTGCATGACAAAATGGCGACCATACTGGGGAATCCATTGATGTGAATGTGTTTTCCTTTGTATCAACTGTTGATCTAAGAAAAGTCATTTGTTTTCTGGTTTTTGGCTGTCTGACTGTGTATTTGGGTGGGCTAGCTTAGGGTTAAATTAGATTTTAGTTTTTCTTCGTTTTTCTAGAAGTACGCAGCCTCTGAGTTGAGCACAGTGCGTACCTGTACGCACTGTCACTTTGTGCACAGAGCGTACCCGCACCTGTGCAAACAGGTCTCCTGCGTACCCCTGTCAAAATCAAGAAAATTTCAATTTTCTCCCTTTTTTCCTTTTAGTTTTAGTTTTTAATTTGTTTTTCTGCCCAGATCCACTGGTTTTCTGCCATAAATCTTCACCTAAGCTTGTTTCGTCAATGTCAAGGGTTTTACTGAAATTCATAGGGATTTTGCCTTAGGGTTTGATTTTTAACTGGTCCTGTAGTGACTTTGGCGTTAGAGGTTGTCAAACTTTGGATCTCCTTGGTTTTGTTCAATCCTCTTCGGAGTCGAGCCTATCATAGAATTCACCCTTGTGAGAGACCTACCTTTGCGTCTTCTCTTTGCGAATCTCGAAAAAGTTTGTCGTTTGAACTTTGAATTTTATTTTTGAGAAAAGAACAAAAAGATTTTGATTTTTGTTTTTGACTAGTTTTTGGTTCTGCATTAACTAGTCCTTAGTTACATTTTGACTGAGTAAAACATCCAGGAATCATCTTTAGTAAGCTTTTGACTCGTTAGATTTATTTTTAGGTGCTTTTCTCTTAGATTTGCTTTTGAGTGAAATTGAGTTGATTTGATTGCCATAGCTTTTTTAACTTTGGTTTTTGTTAAAGTAAGTTTTACATGCTTTATTAATTAGGGAAAAATATAAAAATATCTTTTGAAGGAAAGTTTGCTTTGGTAGCATTTGTGTCTTTGAAAGAAAAAGGAATTTTCGTGAAGTGATTAGTGGTCATGTCTCGTATGTTTTGAGAAGATAAAGAGTTTGTTTCTTTGTTTTCCTTGCCAAGAAAGTTGTTTTTATATCAAGTTTGCATTTTCCAACTCTCTTAGCTAGGAAATTCATTGAAAAAGAAAAAATTAGTATAAATCATCCTAAGTGCATCTTTTTAGTGGATTTCGGTCGAGTCTACACACCATCAGTTTCATCTCCACTACCTTTTGTCTTAAAGAAAAGCCATAAAAATTAAGGCTTAAAGTAAAATCAACTTAGTAACTTTTATTTACAAGGGCTCTGAAACACCAATATAGATCAGGCTAGTGTCTTGGAGTAGAAGAGTAATTAACTCTCCAAGACAGCAAAACCAAACAAGTAGCTCATCTTGTGGTAGGATAAATCCAATTGTTTCATGTGTACTCTGGGAAAGCTCCTCTTAAAGGAGAAGCACGAACTCGTGTCCGAACCAGTGATGGGATCAATCCTCCCTCGTTGGGAACGACGCCAGACACGCACGTATTACAAACGGTAAACCTCGGATTAACCATTGCCGAGGAGCCAGGGGTCACTTGTCGGTAAACCTTGGATTATTGTCAAGGAGCCGGCAAGGGGATTGAGCTTGATACTCTGCCCTTGCGTGCTGTCGGAGTGTAGACTGTTCCCCCAGGTGCATTTGTTGTTGTTGGTAACCTTAGTGACCATTATCTTTAGAATTCTACCGAGGTGAGGGTGGAGGGAAGATCCCACTGTACCTGGAGCAGACGTCGGCTAGACTCACTTGGATTTTTCGAGGGGTTCACTTCACTCGAGATGGTTAAAGTGGAGGAACTTGTGCCGGTCTATTCATTAAGCAGGTTATCGGGGTAACTGTTTCGCCCACCACTTCTGTACTGAATTCGGCGATGTTGGGTTTCATCTCCAACTAGTGTTTTTGGTCCGGAAGGCTACTGTTTGTGTATGGTTTGATGCCCTAGATTATTTAGGCGTGTGATTCAAATTTGTTTGGTTCTTTAGAGACTTTAGGTGGTTTGCTTTGAGATTTTACTTTGTTTGTGTGTGCAATAGTTAAAAGTTTTTAACTGTGGCTGAATTACCGAGACAGTCCCGTAGACTTCAGGGCAAGTCTCCTGAGATTGTTACCGTGGCCGATTTGTTGAGGAAGTCCCGTAGATTGCGGAGCGAACCTCCTGAAGAGGTCCCGAGTCATTACGAAGGTTTTAAGGTCCTTGTAACTCCTAGTGGCAATAAAGTAGGTTCACCTAAAGAAGGAGAATCGTCATTGGTAGTCCATCCAGATTACCAAGGTCTAGAAACAGGTTATAATCCCGAAGCAGTTGCAGTTTCCGAGCTTGCTGGTAGTTTTTCATCTACTAGTGATATAGGCGAAGAACCTGAAGTATCTGAACCTGTTACTCCAACTTCTAGTGCACCTGATTCACCTAGGGTAGAAAGAGTCATCACCGAAAATCTTCCTGCTGGTTTGATAGCTATTGAAGAACTTGCTCCAGAGGAAGAATTAGGCGTATCTATCCTTGAAGATCAACCTACTATTGATCTAAGGGAGCGTGAATCTATCTTTTACAGTCCTCCTAGAATTACTACTTGGTACCTTTCGTTAACCAATTATTTAGACAACTCATGGATAAGTTTTTCTCCACCTCAAACTCCTTTTCCACCTGGAGGTATTTATACTCCTGTCAATATGTCTGGTCAGTCGTCCGTGTTCACTCAATCTCCTGAATCTTTCTTGTACGGCGGTCCTTATGTTCCCTCCGGGTATCAGTCATTTTCTGGTACTTTTGCGGGAGCATCTCCTCAACCCATTGAACATGGGTTATTAGCTGGAAACAATGGTAATAAACCATTGGGTGTAGGGGACATTTACATGATGTCAGGTTCAGTTCCTGGTTCTCAACCTCAAGGTGGCCAATTACCGCCTGGGGGGCAACCTCAAGGTACACAAATTGCGTCTGGGGGGCAACCTCAAGGACAGTATGTACCCATAGTACAATACATTCCTCAAGGTCAACCCCAGCCTCAATATGTACCCCAGGGTCAACCTCAGTATCAGTATTTACCTCAAGGGTATCAACCTCAAGGTCAAGGTCAACCCCAGTATCAGTATTTACCTCAAGGTTATCAACCTCAAGGTCAATACTCGAGTCAAGGTTATCAACCACCTCAAGGTCAATCATATGTTCAAGGTACGGGAACTGTGCCTTTCAATTATCAATCCTATCCTCAATCCGGTTATGGATCTCAATATCCTCAACCTGTCATGGGTCAATACCCCGGAATGAACATAGTGTGGGATCCATCGCAAGTTCAACAAGTATTGCAGCCAAGTATACAGTTGTCATCTCAAGCTAGACAGCCCTTAGTTGCTGGTCCATCCCAGCAACCGGTCCAGTCTAATGTTCAAACTTCTGTAACTTCGGTAGTTACTCAGCCGCCAATTGCACCTAGTACTCCATCTCAAATGGCTGTTGCAACTACCGCAACATCTGCTCCTTCCACCACACTTGCTTCTGGAGTATCGACAGCTCCGGTTTCTACTGTCTCTACAACTACTCCTCAGACATCTTTACCATTGTCTGGATCTACGATTCAAACTACGGTTCAGATGCCTGTAGGACAGCCTGGTTTAAGTACGGTTGTCACTAGTCAACCACAATTCACTTATCAACCGTACCAGGGACAGTACCAATATGGGCCTGCTGTCCAACAGCCGGTTTACCAGTATCAACCGTATCCTGGGTACACTTATCAACAACCTCAGCAACCCCAGTACGGTCCGGTTAATCCTGGTTTTCCAAGAGGATATAATATCCCGAATGCGATTCCAATTCCAATTTATCTTGGATATCCTCCTCCTGGGACTAGCCTTGTGACCCAGAGTTTTAGGGATCCTAATCGGCAATTACCGTTTATCGCAACTTTGGATTTACCAGACTTGACGCGCCTAACGAACGATCCAATACAATATCTTCCGTTCTGGGCGCCAATGCCAAACAAGTTGCCCAGTGATATACCCAAGTTTGAAGGTAAGTCTGGAGAGGATCCGTCTAATCATGTGATGACTTACCACCTCTGGTGTGCTTCAAATTCCATCTCGGATGATTCGATCTGCTTACGTCTTTTCCAGCGTACGCTCATTGGTCTCGCGGTCAAGTGGTACATTGAGTTACCATGGGCCTCTTTTTACAATTTTAGTCAGTTAGCTACCTCGTTCCTAACTCATTTTCAGTTGCCGGTCAGATATGATAATGGCACGGAGCTACTAACTTCACTAAAATAGTCGACGTCCACTTATATTTCCGATCATATCCATGAATGGAGACGTCGACGGCGATTAGTGAAAGTTTTTATCCCGGACCAAATCTTAGCTGAATGGTTTGTTAAATCATTATTACCGAAGATTTCTGAAGATGTAGCTAAGGCCGGAGTAGTTACTGAAGAGCAAGTAATTGCTCAAGTGCAGTACCTTGACTTAGTTTACACTCAATCAGGTACGTTACATGAAAAGATCCCAGATCTTCCAAAGTCAAATCAAATCGTTGATGCTCCTTCGGGATCTCATGCTGCTGATGGCATGATTGGTTCGGTAAATACTAAAAGCAAGAAGAAATCTTCAAAGAATTCTTCGCCCATTATAACCTTACCAGATTCCCCGACAGGAGAGTCTTCTCCTGAAATTTCCGCTGATATTCACGTTGTAGAGTCATCTACGGCTAAATCAAAAAACGGTGGGAAGAAGAAGGGTAAGAAGAAGGGTAAAGAAGACAAGACTCCAAAGGAGAAAACAGAAAACTCGGAATCCAATGACGAAAAGCGCAAACCTTGATATCCTTGTCTAATTTGTGAAGAGGATCATTTTACAAGAGATTTCCCCCATCGGGCCGAGGTTGTGAAAATCTCCAAAGGTTCCTCAACCCTTGTTGTTTTGAAAGATCCATTTCCAAAGCAGGAGAGTAAGATGATAGGTTCTTCCTCGAGTGCCACTGAAGAACCCATATTGATGATGTCTCATGTAAGGATTGCGACTTGATCTCACGATTATGGTAGTAAAAGTCCTGTTGATGGATCGAAAGAAGCAGAATCTTCTCATTCAAATCCATCAACCTCAGCTCCCGGTTCCGATCCACTACAGATCGAGAAACCTAACCCTGACCTAGTAATAAAACCGCCCGCCAAGGGTGTACTTCGAAGGTCTGCTTTCAATCCACTTGCGAGAGCGGCCCAGAATTACAACATTGTTGAGGATTTAGCTGTTTCACCCTTAGCAATGTCGGCTTTAGAAGTGCTGCAATCATGCCCAGCACAGCGAAAATTACTTTTGTCGGCTATAGGAGCTATTGATGTTCAGGACCCGAACCTGATAATCTTTGATCTAGAAAATAGTACACTGCGTCTCCCTCATCAGATGGCTTTCCAGATTCCAGTGATAGTCAAAAACAGGCCTATTCATCGGACTGTAATTGACGAGGGAGCTTCCACGTGTATTATGTCGATTCAGTGTTGGAGATCGCTTGGTTCTCCTTCGCTCAACCAATCCCCGACAATTCTTAAGGCCTTTGATGGCCGTGGGTTCCATCCGTTTGGCATTTTACAGGATTTGCCTATAGGGGTTGAAGGAAAAACCGTTAGTCTAGATGTGGAGGTGGTTGATGCCCCTCTAGACTACAACCTTCTTTTGGGTCGAAGTTGGTCTTACGCTTTGACAGTGGTCGTTTCATCGGTCTTCAGAGTCATAAAGTTTCCACATAATGGCAAGATCGTGACAATAGACCAGCTAGCTTATTTTTCATCCGACCCAGCCTCTTCAGAGAGTATCCAGCATGTCGGTAAAACGACTATCCCTTATAAGGATGTTGGCGTAGGATTAGTTAAAGATTCCGGTTTACTGGGAAATTTTCCTTTTCCTCCAATCAACGCAGACCCTTCATTCGCATTCATTCATATGATTACTTCAGACACTATTATTTATGACGATCCTTGGATTGTCCCATCTGAATCTGAGATAGACTCATTCGGTGATGCAATGCCTTTGAGTCCATATGAAATTGCTTATGAAGCCGTGCAGTCTTTTTCCGACCCAAGTTCAACCCAAATTGACCAAATGAATGTGGTCCGTGAGGAATCCCTTTTCGCATCAACCTCGGAGTTAATAACGTTTCCCGAATTTGTCTCATCTGACGAACAACTTTGTGAAATCCTGTGTGTAGACGATTTACCATGGGACGATCTCCATCATAGATCTTCGTTTTTACCTGAGGATGATCGTTTTGAAAACCATTTCTCATCAATCTTTACAGCTGAATATGTCAAAGACGCTCAGAGTCCCATGAAACATCCTGATTCAGAGCTGAATTTGGGAAACGTTTCTCGCACTATTCCCATTGACATTTCAGTGAAGCCTGGAATTGTTGAACACATTCATATAGGTGCCTCATGTTCAGATGACGAAATTCAAATATACAAGGCCCTATTTCAAGAATTCCGCGACGTGTTTGCCTGGTCCTATGAGGAAATGCCAGGAATTGATCCCTCCATTGTTGTTCATGAGATCAAGACTTACCCGGACGCGAAACCCGTTCGGCAACGTCTGTGTCAGATACACCCTCGGAAAGCGCCTGCAATTAAAGCAGAAGTTGAGAAGTTGTTGAAAGCAGGTTTCATTTATCCGATCCCGTTAACGGATTGGGTATCGAATATTGTTCCAGTTAACAAAAAGTAGGGAACAATAAGAATATGTATTGACTATAGGGATATTAATCGTGCTTGTCCCAAGGACAACTATCCAACGCCCTATATCGATCAAATAATTGATGATTATGCCGGCAGTGAAACAGTTTTTCCGGTTACAACCAAATCAATATTCTAACTGCCGATCAACCAAAAACGGCTTTCATTTGTCCATGGGGGACATTTGCTTATTGCAAATTACCTTTTGGGCTTAAGAATGCCGGAGCCACTTTCCAAAGGGCAATGTCTTATGCATTTCATGACATCAAACACATTGTGCAACCGTATCTCGATGATTTGCCCGCTCACTCCTTACGTCGAGCTGATCACCTTGTCCATTTACGAGCAATTTTTATGAGGTGTAGGCATTATCGTATACGGTTGAACCCACACAAATGTGTCTTCTGCATAGAAGTGGGACGATTGCTGGGATTTGTAGTTTCAAAAGCCGGCATTCGCGTCGATCCCTCGAAGGTCGAGACTATCATCAAATTGCCTCCTCCTTCGAGTCTGCGCCAACTCCAAAGTTTGCAAGGGAAAGCAAACTTTTTACGCCGATTCATTCCTAACTACGCCGAGATTACCAAGGGTTTTACCCGGTTGTTGAAACAAAATGCTCAATTCTCTTGGGATGAGATAGCTCAGAAATCTTTTGATGCACTAAAGCACGCGTTGACCCATGCACTGTTGCTGCATCCTCCCAACTACAACCAGGATTACTTTTTGTACCTCGCCGCCGCTCATTCCACCATTGGAATGGTCTTAGTACAGGAAGATGAATTCGAAACGGAACATGTGATATATTATCTTAGTAGGACGTTAAATCCCACTGAGCTAAAATATTCGCATGTGGAGAAATTGGCCTTGGCAGCTGTTCAGGTTGTCCAACGTTTTCGTCATTACATTCTTCTCCGTAAAACTACAGACATTTCAGATTGCAACCCTATGATCTATATTTTGACTAAACAATTGCTAGGGGCAAGTACTCTAAATGGATCGTTATCCTGCAGGAGTTCGACTTAGAATTTGAAAAGTCTAAGTCTAAGAAATCTTTAGTTTTTGCGGAATTGATGTGTGACTTCCCGCGTGCTGACACAGAAACTGTGGCAGAGGAACCCATTGTGGACGAATCTCTGTTTCTCATCAGCACTTTAGATCCGTGGTATGGGGATATAATTGTCTATCTCCAAACCCAATCCTTTCGGCCCGAAGCTTCAAAGTCGGAACGCCGAAAAATTCGATTCCAGTCCCAACAGTACACAATTATTGGAGATAATCTTTATCGTCGTGGGGCAGATTTGGTTTTTCGTCGTTGCTTAACTCATGAAGAGGCAGAAAGGGTTATGAATGACTGTCATTCTGGAGTGTGTGGCGGTCATATGTCTGGGTATTCCACAGCTCAGAAGGTGTTGCGTGCTGGCTACTTCTGGCCGTCTATGTTTAAAGATTGTATCATTGCGGTCCGAAAATGCCACAACTGTCAAGTGTTTGATCGCAAGATGCGCGCACCACCTGCTCCTCTCCACCCTATAATTACCGTTGGTCCTTTTGCTAAATGGGGTATCAATTTTATTACATGTAACCCTCACTCGGCCGGGGGGCATGCGTATATCATCCTTGCGGTTGATTATTTTACTAAGTGGGCCAAGGCGATGCCTACATTCGAGGCAGACGGCAAGACAGCTGCGATTTTCGTATTCAATCATATTATTGTTAGGTTTGGTGTCCCACAAGCGATAATCACTAACCATGGGCGCCATTTTCGAAACATTATGATGACAGAACTTACAAGCCAGCTTGGTTTGCGTCATGATAGTTCTACTCCTTATTATCCCCAAGCAAACGGTTTGGTTGAGTCCATCAACAAAGTTCTAGTTATCATGATCCGAAGAATCATTGGTATTCATCGGTCGAATTGGCACAACATGTTATTTTCAGCGCTTTGGGCGTACCGAACCTCAGTGAAAACATCAATAGGGTTCACTCCTTTCCAACTAGTTTATGGTTTGGAAGCAGTGTTGCCCAATGAATGCGAAATCCCATCACTTCAAATGGCTATCGAATTACTTCCAGCTACTTCCGAAGAGGAGAAGCGTCTATTATACTTAGCTAAATTAGATGAGACTCGACGTGACGCTGCATTGGCAATCGAGACTCACGCAAAAAGAATGAAAGCTCAGTATGATCGCAACGTGACCCCTCGTAGTTTTTCGGAAGGAGACCTCGTGTTATTATATGATCAAGCTAACGATAAATTAGGTGCTGGCAAATTCGTTCCGATGTGACATGGGCCCTACATTGTTAAGCGAAAGCTAGCAAAAGGGGCCTATGAGCTGGTAGATTTTGATGGGGACTCTTTGGGTAAGCCCAGAAATGGACTTTACCTAAAGAGGTATTATGCTTAAATGATGGGTATGGAGATTTAGTTAGGTTAGTTTTTCTTTCTAGCTGGTGTGTTTGTTAGTATAGACAGTGTGCGTAGCTTAGAGAGTGTGTTTTTCGTTGTTATTCTGGCTTATCTTGGTTTTACTCTTGATATTGCAGATGTCGACGCCTCTCCAAACGTACATTGGATTTGCTGATGGTGCTTGTCGTAGTACACGGAATATCTCTTCCGCAGCTTGGGTTATCTATTCGCCCTCTGACGAGTTAGTCTCTATGCATGGGGTTAGCCTCGGTCAAACAACAAACAACATTGCATAATACAGTGCAGTGATTGAGTTATTATCTGAATCTATTTCATTTGGGATTCGGAGTTTGATAGTGAGGTTAGATTCTGAACTCGTTGTATTACAGCTTAATAGAGTATATGCCATTAGAAATCCATTGTTATTAAGATTATTTTTGAGAGTGCGCCTCTTGGAACGTGAATTTGATTACATTGAATATCAGCATATTCCAGGGTCATTAAATACATTAGCAGATGCAATTGCTTCTCGAATGTTAGACAGACATTTGCGATAATCATAAATGTAAATTTAAAAACATTTCATCATACATGTTTAACAAGATAAGCCGGTAATAATGATATATATATAGATAGGAGTGTGTCAAAAAATATACATCGTCTTCGATCATAGGTTCAAAAACACCTTATGATCGGCAAAAATTATAAGTACAAAAAACCAAAAATGTCACATGTGTCTACAAAAAGTGACTAGCCAATCACTGGTGGTGCTCTCTATACGAGACCACTGCCCGCGCTACCCTACACAGGAACCTCCTGAAAGGTCCTGGGACTGCGACCACATAACGCTGAAGTCGGATAGGAATATCGTCTATAGTCGTCTCTGGTATGTCCGCCGTGAGACGCTCTAGGTCCTGTTCCAGCTCGGCTAAGGTCTCTGCGGCCGCATCCTGTGGGGCCGGTGCTGGTGCAACTGGTACTCTTCTCTCGAATGGTCGGAGATTGGCCGGACGCTGTGGACCTACATCTGCATTTTGAAATTTGTCACTGTCAGTTTTGAGACGATATAAAAACAAAAAAAAAAAAGTAAATAATTTAAAAAACTTGTGAAAAATGAAGTACCTTTGTCGTCCCATTGTTCTCCCTGTGGAAGAACCATGTCCGGATCACCGCGAAAATCTACTCCGGCATAAGGAAAATCCTGGATCGCAAAGACCTGGTCCTCCAACCAGTGAAAGTAACCCGCAGGAAATCGAACAACTCCCGCTCCCTCATCAGGATGCCGGGCCATCACCGCAACCCATCGCATCAACTTTGGCTCCCGAGGAGGCCCAGCTGCAACAGTGAGATGTTGTGGGATCAGCATCGGAACCCTCTCTAGGGCAAAGCTCACAACTAGAGGCCCATACCCAAAGGTCTTTAATTGCCCATTCTTTGCCCTAGTCAGTTGGCCCTTCATATTGGCCAACACAGCGTCACACCAATTGAAAATGGTGCCTCGGTAGTAATCTATCGCCATCCGCATTTGGGACCCAGTGGCAATATGCAAAGCGGCTGCGCCGCAGAGTCTGGTAACTGTAAAGGCAATTACCATAAGTTCAGGCAAGGATATGTATTTGATTTCTATCCCTTTCTCCTGGTTCTGATTGTTGCACCACTCTAGCCGGAGCCTAGCAAGGGATTGGCCACTCGGCCTAGTCCCGGACAGAGTCAGTTGCTCGCCCCTATTAGGCAAACCAGTGAGAAAATATATGTCTGAGGGCTCTATCTCGAGCTGGTGCCCTCCGATGTAGAAGCATTGATCCTGAACATTCCACCTTTCAACCAGCCATTCTAAGAATCGCACCTGGGCCCTCATGCCAGGTATGGCCCAGTATTTGTAGAGACTGCATGCCTTCAAAGCATCAATGGAGGGTTGATGATCTATTGCGGCCAAATCGACATCTTCGTGTTCTCTTTCGCGCCAATCAAGCATGGTGGGCAATCTACACACCAGAAAACATTCATTAGAATTCATTAAATCAAAAATTGATGGTTTACTTTTGAGATTTAGGGTTTTGAAATTGCTTTGCGCGGAGTACGCACCCCGCGTTCAGAAACAGAGCGTGGGGACGCAGCTTTTCTGAAGGTAGACTGCGTACTCCGGCCATTTTCCCATTAACGAAAATGTCGGGGTACGCAGGTCGCCCATGGGGCACCTGCGTACCCCAAAAGGCGGATCCTAAAACCCCAAAGCCCTCAAAAAATCAAAATAGGGCTTAAAATGAAATTCTAAACGGATGAAAACAAAGAGGAGGATGTTGTGAAATACCTGAAAGAGACGGCACTCGATTCCGACGGTCGGATTCTCCGCAAAGTCCACGGGAAGTTTCTTGCCAAAAGCCCTTTTCTCTCCTTCAACAGTAAAATGGTAAAAATGACATGGTAAAAGGTCTTTTTATAGGTTTTTTGGATAAATGAATGCTAAGTTTGTTTATTTTTCACCATGGAAGGATATTTCTCAATGCATTTTTGCTTATCTTAAACAGGCATGAGTAATGTGTCGTTTTTGTGCAGGACAAAAGGACTTTCAAGGAAAATTATCATTTTTCACGAACCAAAACATCAGAGTCATCTTTTAAGCCCTTTTCTGACTCCTAAAATATGAAAAGATTGTCGAGCGTTTCTTTTACACTCGTTAAAACGGAATTAAAAGACGGTCCCCTTATAGCTCTTTTCTGACCGTAAAAACAGGAAAAGATTGCCGGGTTTTTGTCGTTTCGAACTCGATACAGAAATAAAACGACGTGTCCTTGATCGCTTTTTTACTTTTCAGGTCAGAGGCACTAATCATGAAAGTACTCCTTGGTCGCCAGACTAAGCAGTTCTCTCAGGTATTATGTTATACTTTTTCGGGCTTGGGAGACACAACTTTACGAAAAAATTCAACCTGGAGTCTTCTTAAGTTTTTTCAGACTCTCTAAAAATGAAAAACGCCGAGTTTCTCCTATACTGGACTCGTTAAAATTTCACAGTAAAGGACCTGTTCGATTACAAACAAGAACGGACCACTCCTTCTTAGGGTTTGAATCAAAACTAAGTTGGACTCATCCAAAGGATGAGCTTATAATCAAGCATATGTTATCCTCCTCAAGCTTGTAAAAAATAAAGAGGTACTTGCCAGAAATGGTGGGGGAAAAGAGAGAAAAATGAGCCCATTTGTTATCCTTTGTCTCAGAAGAAGCCTTATTACCACTCTTGAACACGACACTTTTCATTCACCTGGGCTGGGAAATCCTTTGCCTCACAGTTGATCAAACCACATTGAAAGTCTTTAGCCGGGTATTAACTTTGGGTCAAATGTCACCAAGCCATATGTCGTGTCGTTATGTGTTCAAGAGGTCTCTGCAATAAACATTCATCTGCAAAATACTCGTCATCCATTTTGACCATCCCTGAGTCAGTCCTCACAGCTACATTTCTTCAACTTGATCTATGATTTCGTGTTGTGGGCTTGCCTGCAACGGGTCGCTTTCTATCGACATCAGCACATTATCTAGAAAGATGACCTAGGAATCATCAGTACCTTGAAGTCTACATGCATCAATGGCAGGTTTCTCGCTTTTGACGACAGTTTACATCATTGACTTTCGATCGAAGGATTACGTGAAATGTTCGACATCAACTCATTCATTCACATCTCATGGATTGTACTGGGTACTTTGAGAACCATTGACATCACTGGTGGTCTCTCTCACGCTTGTTAACAATTTACATCATTGACTGGTAATCAAGTGGTTTCTACCATGTTCGACATCAACTCATTTATTCGCATGGATAGAATCGTACCTGTTCGGGAAGTAGAAATGAAGACCCTGGATCTAGTTTCCACCATCCAGGCTGTGAGGAGTTTTGTATACATTATACAGTAGACTAACTATAAACATATGGTTGCGTCCATACTGTGTCTACAAAAGTCTATGATTATGATGTACTGCAGAATCATTCCTGTATCAGAGCAGTAGATAGTCAATTAGTTAAAGTTTTCAATCTGAGTATGGGAATGCCTACCTCAGCGATGATATGATCATATATATGTATTTTGTGTTGAATACTTGCAGGTTCCGACTGGGCTCTCCACAAGATAATCCTTGAAATGATAAAGTACTTCACCCTTCCTAGATGATATGAAACCCTTATCTACTACAGGCTTCGCACTTTAGGGGGCAATCTGTTACACTAAAATTTGTCACCATTACTTACAGTTAGTATGGCTCCATCAACTGTCATACTATCCTCCTTGGCAAGCCTCATACCTCTGCTCTCCATGTCAAACTTCAAGAAAGAGAGAAAGTCATTAAAAATCTATATATCTCTGGGTACGCAGTTTCTCTTAGCCTTACCTGCATGTACACACTCCAAGTTCACAATACCTGCGTACTTGTATGCTCTGTATGTAAAGCAATGCGTGCGTACTCCTGTAAAGGTCAAAAGGCGCAAGTTTCACTCCAAAAAAGTTACTTGTGGTCATTTCTAGAGCATTCTAGAAGCTTGTTTGACGTGTATGAAGCGCCTCCAGATGGTTTATGTATCCCTACCAAAGAGGAACTTATCCCATCAAGAGGGGAGCTATCCCATCCAAAGAGGGGCTTATCCCATTGATGGTGGACCTGAATAACTTCCTCTAGAGCACTATAAATATAGGCATTGGGCCAGAGGGAGGGGAGGTTGAAAGCTGAACATTCCTAAGGGTAGATGCTGCTGGAATTAGGACTCCCTTGTAAAGCTTGAGAGGAGAGATTCCCATCCTTTCCTAGCCTTATTTGAGAGTGGGTGAGCTGATCAAAGTAAAGGAAAACTCTTGCTGGACCCTAGGAGGGACTTGCACAACACCAAGGCTCAGGTTGTAATGGTTCCTTTTGTTACCTTTTAATGCAAATGAACTTATTTTTCTCAACAGATTGTTATTCATGGGTTGTTTCATATACTCCTTGGTCTGTATGATGGATATGTATTGTTTTGTGAGTTTATCAGGTGCTATTTAATCTTTTGGCTTGTTAGTGAATGCAGGTTTCGAAGAGAAGGAGGAGCTCATCCGGATCGGCGAGGCTGGACTACTACAAAGCGTTGGACTAAAGGTATGTTAAAGATCCCCTGATTACTTGTATTTGCAATGCATGTTTAGAGAAAGGTAGGATTTATTTGTTTTGTTTGTCACTAGAAAGCTTTTGCTTCTAGGGAGGTCGGTTGTGTCCGCACTAATGACTCTTTCCGCATGACAGAGACTCGGATTGAATCAGACCCTATCAAGCAATGGAGACACTTTCCTAGCAAGCACAAACATGAATCATCCAGTATGTATTCTGTGGACTCCTTATCATCTCCATATTGTTATGTTGCTGCTATGATGTGTAGACTCTTTGGAAGCCCCGATTCTGCAAGATTTTCTATTGAGATGGTTCCACCGATAGAAGTAGTCATCAACTCCTTTGTCATCGATTGGGAAACTATCTTATCAGATAAAATGGCTAGTCAAATATTGGATTATAGAAAGAACAGATTTGTCACTGCACGAGTTGTACCCCCATTCTATATGAATGCTTACATAGTTAACACAATTTGTTTTAATTCTGATTTTCCCATACTAGGTTGGAAATGGGTTGTTCAGGATCCAACCCCCATTCATATTTACCATAAATACTTATGGAATTCTGAATACAAGAATCATTTATACAGGATTTTCCATGGTTCCATTTTACCCTTCCATCAAGCTATATTTAATAAACCTACTCCTCGGCTGTCTGATGAGGCTAGCATTGATTTAACCTCAATCAGTAGTTGGTTCAGGGAAGAGAGGTTCACCTATATTAGGGTTTTTGGCAGCATTATAGATCCTCATGTCCTTCCACTTTACATTCCAGATAAGCTATTAGCCAGGGAAGTAGCCTACCAGATAGTGGAAAAAGGGATGTCTAGAAATCTTAAAGACTCCAAGAAACAGTTGTGGCCTCCCTTTCCTCTTCACTGCGGCACCTACTCATTGCATGATTTTAAACATGCCGAGAAAGAAGCAGACAAGACAAAGGATCTGAGTCTAGCTGTTATCCCTAAAAGAAAATATGACCCAAATAAGGTTGCTTTCAATTTCACCACTCAGATGAAAGTTAATAAATTATTGCATGAGAAAGATGAGTTTGATTATTTATTTGCTTCAGCAGAGTTATTCTCAATAGTAATTCATATAGCATAATTCAAATTGGGTGCTGAGAAAATGGACAAATTCATTGAATACAGAACACAGAGGTTATTGGCAGTACCTCTAGATTTATTAAGTACTACACCAATCATTAAAGCAAGCAGAGCACAATGGAGAGCAAGTTATTGAAAAGATTTATGAAGAAGTTGAAACAAGTGATAAGGCCAATGAACAACTAAACACTGATGTTCACATTGATCCCATATTGATTAAAGAATGGGAGCAATTTGATCAATAGATCAAAAGTCAGAATGATCCTCAAAACATTATCACATCAGCGCCTCCCAGAACACAATGGCCCATTATTCTTGATATTGTGATTGAAGAGACACCCAACAAAGACACAACTAAAAAATAGATATAAATAATCCCTGAAAATCCTTCAGGAGAAATTACATTGAACATTGAAAAAATTCCACCCTTGGATGTGTTTTACAGCCCAAAACATAGGGTTGTAGTTAAGAGGCAAAGGAAAAAGAGGAAAATAAACCAAACATCATCCACAGCTCCTCAATATGAATTTATGAATGTCATATGGAAAGATTCAGAGGTCAAATCTTCAGAGGATTTGACTAATTTATCTCAATTTGCAGGGGCATACACAGTTGCTACAATTGATAAGGCAACTGAATTTAATCAATTGATCAAAGAAAAATATCAAAAGATTAATCAACTTGAATAACAGTTGGTAGTAGAGCATCAAAAGATTAATCGGCTTGAGGAACAGTTAACAGTAGAGAAACAGAAGAATGAGCAGCTTGAAGAACAATTAAACCTGGAAAAGCATAAAATTGACCAGCAGGCCATTCAAAGACAACAACAACTGTCTCAAGAGCTCGAGCAGCTTAAATTGACACATCAGCAAGAGTTTAAATCTAAAGAAGAGCAAATCACACAATTACAACTCTCTATAGAACAATTCAAATATCATCCCAAGGTTGAAGAGTTTAAGAAGGAAGCCTTAGAGGCAAATAAGGCTTTATCTCCACACCTAAATCTACTCTGCCGGAAAATATCTCTTATTGATCCATTATGCATCACAACGACATCACTGATTGACCAAGCAGTCAATACCAAGTTATAATTTGAAGATGTCGATGATAAACACACAAATTATCTCTCCCGGCAAAGCACAGAAGATGGAAGAGCTACTAAATTACCTAAAATTGAAGAGTCTCATAAAGAGATATTGTTTTCAGAATAGGAAACACAGTTGATAAAAGTAGAAAGAGCTACCTACAGGTCTAGGGCTATAATGAATAATATTATTGAACTGGTGAATGATAACTTATATGGTGCCAATTTAATTTCTGATTGTTCCCCAAGAAATCTTCCAAAGGCGAAAGTTTTAGAGAAGCAATGAAAGCAAGATTTGGATACCAAGGAGGAGCAGCTCAACAGAGTAAAAAGTCTTAACTGGGATGCACATTGGTCCTTTGTGGTCAAGCCACACAGCCAATAGATGACTATCAAGTGCCTTGTTGATGCCATTGATCGCATGATGCCCGAGCTCTCAAATGCCACATACACAGGACAGTTACACTCCAAGATGAGTCATCCTCCAGAAATCCAAAACATGCTCTCGATTTATCGGTTGAAGATACAAGAGAAAAAATAGATGTGATGAATCTCTTCAGAGGTTATCGCAATTCTATTTTTGAAATTCAAATCCCATATTTTGATGAAGGCAGTTCTAACAAATCTCAACAATTTTTATGGGAAGTTTGTTTTTAATTTTACTATAAAGACCCTTTCATGTCAAATTAGAAAGGGTCCTAAATTTGTATAAAACTAGACTTGAGAAGTTTGTACTTCTGCACTTCTTAATTTATTTTTTATAAGCCATGGATCGAGGTTCAGACTTGTTCTGAAAGAGCTTCTTAAAGACTTGCATTTTTGTTTATTCTTGGAGTTTTCAGAATAAGAAGATTGAACCAGATTGTTACTTGCATAACGAGACTCAAATGAATATGGTACTTCTATCATTGTTCTTTTTGTCTTGTTTTATGTAATTAGCATTCCATTGATTTGTTATTGTTGATATATTTTCATGTTTCAAACAACTCTGTATTATTTCACTTTTGACTGATCTAGAATTGTTATATTGTACACATATGTCAATGATAAATATTAGTATGCTATGTGATATGTTTTCACATTATTATTTTTTATTTATTATTCAAAGTAACCATCATTTAAATGCATCTTTCTATAGATAAGTGAATAATCTATATTATCATTTGTCTGCTAGGAATCATCAAGAATCGCATTATTATGTGATCACCCGGGTTATATAGATATATTTGTATATTTTAGAGCTTATATATTAAACCACCTATCATCTTTTTATACATTTAAAACACCCATTCATCAACTCATACTTTATAGGGAAACTAGTCCCATAATATCCAGTTGGAGCCACTATACCAAATGGATAAGAAGCTACACTAAGGTCCGGACTAGCTGGTTATCCCCCAATGTTGGTGCTATGATTTTAAAGGCATCAACATTTTTGGTGCTAGAAGGAGGGCCATATTGTGAATGGCAAGTAAATCTAAATCTACAGGCAATTCTAAGATTAAAACTCCCTCACCATCACCTCCAACTTCTCCTTCGCATTCTAAATCTCCTATTCCTAAGTGAGAAGTTGAAAATAAAAATACAAAACCCACTGCTGAAACCCTAAACAAGCCAAACAATTCTTCTCCTGAACCTCCTGAAGTACAATCTTTGATTCATAAACTCCAGGGGATTTCAATATCCCAAGAAGAGTCTGAGTTATCCCAAGGCAATGTTACTTCCCAATATATCCCATCGCAACCACTTACTAGGGAAAAGAGTGAAAATCTTGGCATTCCACCAGTTGAATTCCCTCTACCAAGTCGAAAAAGGGCTAGAAAGACACCATCAGAATCTAACAGTCAGACTTTGTCCTCATCATCGTCCATTCCATCCATACCATTGCAAGGTCATACATTTGTTTCCCGACTTTAGATCATATTCCAAATAGGTACAGGAGCTTCAACATCTTCTACCCAATCACTTTCAACTACTTCGTCACCCTCTTCTACTAATAGCTCAACAATGGCACATAATCAACCTCAACCAAGGTCGTGGACCAACCCAGGAGCTGTTAGAATGCCTGCACCTTTGACTCCATTTCCAGCACATCCTGAAAAATGGCTACCTAAATTTAATCGTTACAATGGCCTATTAGCGGAAGAACATATAAGCAATTTCATGTTATCAATTAACTTGAATGGAGTAACAGAAGAAGATGTTGTTGTTAGACTATTTCCATACACTCTATAAGGAGCAGCAGGATCATGGTACTTTTTGTTGCCACCAGGTTCTATCAATAGCTGGGATGCTTTCCAAGAGCAATTTCTAACTAAGTTTGGAGACGATAGGTCTACAACAACTTTGATTAATGACCTCTCCAACTTGAAAGCCGAATCAAAAGAGCCCATTAAGGACTTCAACTCACGCTTCAATAAGTTGTTGAATAAAATACCTGCAGCATCCAAGCCTAGGGAAGAGGTCCAAAATTAATGATACATTTCTGCTTTGACTTCAAACATAGCCATCTTTGTTGATAGGGCTGCCAAACCAACATTAGCAGAAAATATGAACGAAGCAATAGCTATTGAAAAACGTATCATTTCTTTGGAAAAGAAAAACGCTCTAGAAGAAAGGAAATCCAAGAAAGTTACCTTTAGAGATGATTCAAAGAAGAAAGCAACAAAGGATCCATATGACATGGAAGGCTTACAAAATTTTCTTAAAACTATGTCTAATGAAATTGTTGAAATAAAAAAGCAGGTCGCTAAAAATTCTACGAAAAGACCATTTAGGAGCTTTAAAAGAAATTAGTCAACTAATCCTAAACCACCTAATGCTATATCTAATGCAAAATCTGACCTAGATGGTGATGAAGAAGAAGATATAGTTTTATCAATTGAAGAAATAGAAGAAGATGAAACAGTTGAATGTCATGGAATGTGGGACTTTATCCTACCCAACTTTGATAATGAAAGTGAACATGGAGCTCTGTTAGTAAACACCAGAAGTAAAAGTATAACAGAGCCTAATCAACCAAATCAAAAAAAAAAAAAACTCAAATCCTGTTACTAAAGAGAGTTCCCGCAAAGAAAGCTCCAGTTGCGTCTCCCCACAATCAACCATCTTTGTCCAACCCTCCCTCATCATCTAAAATGCTAGTAGTTTCAGATTCCATGGATTATAACATAGTGGAAGATATGAAGAAGACTCGAGCAAATATTTCTCTACATGAACTTAGCAATCTCAAGCATCAACAAAAGTTGATGCTTAAAGAATTAAATGCAGCACCTTCTTCTCCTCTTCCAACCAGGGTATTATCAAAGGCTGCTAGAGGATCAGATAAGCCACCATCTGATAAGGTGGATGCTACCGATGCCATTTTGATTGGGGATAGGTCAAATTCTCATACTCCTCCTTTTCTCTTGACTTATGAGATCTACAATAGAAATTTGCATAACAACTTGATTGATTTAGGGGCCTCATCAAACATAATGCTAGCATCAGTTTGCTCCAAGTTAAATATTGAACCCCATAAGTCTGCAGTTCATATTGTCCAATTAGATCGAACTAAGGTTCAAGTTTTAGGAGAAATAAATTCAGTTACTATCAGATTATCTGCTAATCCTAGGATTGTCCAAAGAATTGATATATTAATTGCTGACATCCCTGAGTTTTATGGTTTGATCCTTGGAAGAGATTGGTCTGAAAAACTTCATGGTTATATTTCAACTGATTGGTCTCACATGTGGCTTCCCTATAATGGGAAACCAAATCAAATCAGAATTGATCGCGAAAAACATTTGACTCACACAGTAATTGAGTTTGAAGAAGAAAATGAACTTGTAGCCTTCAATAAAAACTTTTTTGGAAACTATTCGGCTCAATCATTTTTTGGGAATTTCAATGCTCAACAATCTCCTTTTCTTGTTAATAGTGTCATATCACAAATCGAAAATTTCTCTCATACCAATACTTCTAAGTGTGTTAGTGTTGTAGATGAACTTGTAGATAAACCTGTAAATAAGCCTTTATTTTGGTCTTTGTATTTTGATGGATCTAAATCTAATGACGGTGCAGGAGTAGGATGTATTTTAGTCAGTCCTGAAGGAGAAAAAATGATGTTATCATGTAGATTAGAATTTGAGTGTACCAACAATACTGCAAAATATGAAACATTGATTCAAGGTCTCTATAAAGCAATAGGCCTGAATATCCAATATCTGAAAGTATTTGGTGATTTTGAAATTGTCATTAAACAAGTGAGAAATACTATCCATTGTCTTTCAGGGCATCTAAAACATTATCAATCACTTGTTCAAGATCTCATAACTCATTTAATGGCATTTGAAATTTCTCCTATTCCTAGATCATAGAATGCAGCAGCAGATCTCCTGGCTAATGTTGCTTCTAAACTCCTTCCATCTAAGGATTATAGTCCAGATAGATTTTCTATTGAATTAATTTTTTGTCCATCTGTCCCAGATAATGTCACCAATTGGCGTGTTCAATCATGATGAGAATATCTTAAATTTTTTGACATCTGAAGGATCTTATGACGATCAAATTTATCGATGAAAGCGATCATGATCTTCAATTAAAGCAGCGACTAAATGAAAATCCTATTCCTAAATCTGTGGTCAAGCTAGGAGATCTTTATGATATTAAGGATAGATTCAAAAAGGTCACCAATGCAAAACTTCAAAGTTCAACTTTAAGGTTTGAATTAGTGAATCTCGGCACTGATGCCAAATCACAAAATGTCAATCTAGGACTTGGACTTTCATCAGATGAAAGATTTGCTTTTATCAATTTATTGAAGAAATACAAAAATGCTTTTGTTTGGAATTATGAAGATCTGAAAACTTATGATACCTCTATCATCCAACACACAATTCCAATGATCTCTGATGAGAAACCTGTACAACAAAAACTAAGGAAAATTCACCCAAATCTTGAAAGTCAAATCAAAGCAGAGTTGAATAAACTCCTTAAAGCCAAAATAATCTTTCCTATCAGACATTCTAAATGGGTCTCAAATTTAGTAAGTGAGGAAAAAGATTGGTGATATTAGGATTTGCATAGAATTTAGGAATCTCAACAAATCATGTCAGAAAGATAATTTCCCATTACCAACAATGGAGCAGATACTTTAATCAGTAGCTGGCTCAGAGTTAATGTCTTTTCTTGATGGTTTTTTAGGATACAATTAGATCCTGGTACATCCAGACGATAGATTAAATACTACATTCAGAACCAAATGGGGAACATATGCTTACTAGAAAATGCCTTTTGGTTTGATAAATGTTGGAGCTACTTTCCAAAGAGCTATGGACATAGCTTTCAAAGATTTGATCAATAGGATGGTCGTTGTTTACTTAGATGACATAACTATCTATTCTAAGAAAAAGAGCAATCATCTGCATGATTTAAAGCAGATCTTTGAACGTTGCAAAAAATATGGGATTTCCTTAACTCCCAACAAATCATTCTTTGCTCTTAATGAAGGTAAACTTTTAGGATTTATTGTATCCAAAAATGGCATGTACATTGATCCTGATAGGATAAAAGAAATTTCTGGTATCCCTTTGCCACATAATAAGAAATCTATGCAATCGTTTTTAGGACAGATAAATTTTGTAAAATTATTTGCTCTTGATTTTTCTCATATTGTTTTACCCTTGCAATCCATGATTAAGAAAAATTCAATCTTCAAATGGGGACATAACGAAAAAGAGGCTTTTGACTCGATCAAATAAGCAATCATTAATGCTCCTGCATTGAGTACTCTGAATTTTTATTTTGTATACTTTGGCCACTGAAACATCTTATGCTACTATTTTAACACAAATCAATGATCAACAAGTAGAAGCACCCATATATTTCTTTAGTTCTAATTTACAGGGTGTTGAGATCAATTATTCCGAAGTTGAGAAACAAGCTTTCGTTGTATTTAATTCTATCGAACATTTTAGACCATTCCTCCTAAAAACACACACTAAAGTAATAGTCTCATTCTCCGCAGTGAGACAATTGCTAGTTCAAAAAGAAGTAGGAGAGAAAAGAGCCAACTGGGTAACAACTTTACAAGAGTATGACATTGATATTAAACCAGAGAAAATTGTTAGAGGACAAGGTTTTTGCAGATTACTCGCGGGAGCTTCCAATATACCAGATCATGAAGATTTAGATAGTACTACACAAGCAAATGAGATAAGTATCGTTGACTCTAAATCTCAATATGTTGATCTAATCTTTTACTTTAAAAATGGATATGCTCCCCCTGAATTCAGCTACAAAAGCAAATGTGCCTGAAGGTTAAAATCCAAACACTATGAAATCGTTGATGATGTGTTATTCAGGAGAAAGTATGATTATGTTCTATTAAGATGCCTTGAAAAATCTGAAGTGCAAGAGGTTTTGCAGGAACTACATGACGGCCCAGCAGGTGCACATTTTGGAGGAGACACTGCAGCCCACAAAGTACTACATGCTGGATATTATTGGTCGACTTTGTTCAAGGATGCCCATGACCACGTGAGGAAATGTAAGATATGCCAAACTACTAGTGGGAGACAAAGGAAACCAGCCTTTCCTTTACAAATAGTTAACATTGAGCAACCATTTGAATAATGGGGCCTTGATATTATAGGAGAGATCGTTCCACATTATTCCAAGCAACACAGATACATCCTCACAGCCATGGACTACTTCACAAAGTGGGTAGAAGTAATTCTACTAAAGGTATCCAATTATGATGCGATTATCAAATTTATTGATCAATTCATCATTACAAGGTTTAGTTTACCTGACGCGCTTATCTTTGACAATGCATCTTATTTTTTTGGAAATAGTATAGTTGAATTTTCTCTTAAGAGAGGTTTTAAGTTAGAATACTCCGCAAATTACTATCCTCAAGGAAATGGCTTAGCAGAGTCAACTAACAAAAATCTCATTAGGATTATTAAAAGCATTGTTGATCATAACCAAAAGACTTGGCATAAATCTTTAATATTTGCATTATGGCCAGATCGTATAACTCAGAAGGCCTCAATAGGTACTTCTCCTTTTAACTTAGTGTATGGGAAAGAAGTTGTAATTCCACCAAATTTAGCCCTCCCATCTCTAGCCTTGGTACAATTCATTAAAGAAACTCCTTCTTCCTTTATTCAATTAAGGTTTGATAAAATTCTTAAATTGGATGAGGAAAGAGAAAAGGCCAAAATTAGTCATGCTAAACATCAGCAAGTCGTTAAATCTTCCTTTGATGCAAGTTCAGCTAGCTCAAAAATGTTACATATTGGTGATATTGTTTTGAAATGCGACAAAGCACGTGAAGATAAAGGTAAGCATACCAAATTTCATAAGTGTGGCTTGGACCATTTCAGATCATTGAAAAGATAGGCTCATCAATGTTTCTACTGCAAGACTTATCAGGAAAGAGAGATTCTCTTCCTGTGAATGGGCTTATCTTAAAGAAATTATTTTTCTAAGGAGGTAACCCCTTCTTACCTGTACATAATCTTTATGCAAATTTTGTTTCCTTTTAAAAATAATGTTGTAAATAATAATCATTGGCTTTTTACTATTTTGAAAAGCTCTTTGAAAGAATATTGTGACTACTTGCTTTTAAAAAGTAGAAACTTTCAAGGAAATCATTACAGTTTTGGAAATTAGATAAAAAAACATGAAACTCTGAAATCCTCTTTAAATTGTGAGATCTTTCAAACCTTGAAAACACAGTAAATCATTTTGAGTTTTATCAGTTGAGAAAGGTTATTTATAAAAAGGTAAAGACTTTCTCCAACTGAGCATCTACAACTCTATAATTGTCATCCATAACTCTTGATTCAAGCATTCACCCCATCCACTAGGTTTATGATTTTCTAGAGTGTAACTCTAAAATATATCTGATTTAAAAGATAAGAGGTCTCATTACGAGCCTGCTTACCATGATCATAGGGAACTAATTAAGCTAATGTTACCAATACTGCATACCAAAACAGGGTAATGGCTTATAATCAAAAGACAAGGGGTCTCATCACGACCCAGCTTGTTCATTTTAATTACAACCAATGAATGGCATTGTCATCTTCTGGCTACCAAACCAGAGCAATGGATTTTAATCAAATAAAATAATAAAATAAAAGTATGAAATATATATATATATATCTTTCTTCTGGCTACCAAACCAAGGCAATGGATTTTAATCAAATAAAATAATAAAATAAATATATATATATATATATATATATATATATATATCTTTCTGAATTTATCTTTAAAAGATTATACTCTTAGAAGGATGGGACAATGAATAGTTGATGGTTAAATGGTAACCATGTCGAGACTATAGATGTTTGCTAGCAGTAGTGGCACTACCTATTACAAAAGAGAAAATTTAAAAGCTAAGTTGGAGGAGCCCCCTACTTTATCTTTAACAACCAATCAAAGCTTGAAGAAACCAAAAAATGTTTTTATTTATGATAAGGGTTTGTAAAAGAAATTGCAAAATTGATATCTTTGTTTTATTCAGAGTAAAAAAAATTATCTAACCAATTCCAAGATAGTTCCCTTTTCCTCAATTGATTCTACTTAAGAAAGTGTTAGAAATTTCATTATTTTATTCAGAGATAACTGGTTCTTCCAGTGAATCGCCAATTGTTGTGCTATACAACAACACATCCCCATTTCAAATTTTTAATCTTAGTCTAAAGATGCTAAATAAGAAATAGGTCCCCTTTAGGATATAAAAAAGCAATAAAACCTTTTGAGTAAAAATAGATTTTCCATACTTTTCATATAAAAGTTGCTTTATGAGTGTTTGGAACTGCTCATTGCAAATCGCAACTGCTTAAGACCAATGAACATCCATTTGAAAGTTTTCGATGCGATCAAATTCATCTCAAAATTCCTCATCGCAAAGTTTTAAATTGAAATGATCCATTTATAAACATGTGATGTGATAAGGCTATCGCATTTCGCATATCTGTAATCCTAAGGAATAAGTTAGAGCACTGCGTTGAAACCTAGGCTATTGCATATCGCATATCGCCAATCCATAGGAAAACATTGAAAACACTCCGTTGAAACTTTGTGATGTGATATAACTATCGTGATCGCATATCGCACTCCCAATAGAAGCAAGTAACATATACTATGAAGACTCGCGATATAATGTTAAATCAATTATAAAGGAAAACATGAATTGTCAAGTTTGAAAGGAACCCGCCAACTTTACGTGCCAGCTTATCACTCATCGCAATCGCAACAATACAAAGAAGTCTTTCAGACATAGCGCTTGTAACTCCCGATTTGTGATATGCGATGGCTCTACACGTATTAAAATAATACAATTGCTAATCGAAAAATCGCAGAGTTGTGACACTTGTTCTAAAAGGACCGTTGGAAAACTTGTGATGCGATATATATTAATTTGGCATTAAAGTTTCACGTTATCAGGATACGGTAATGCATTAAGAGGCAGTTATGGTTACAATCCTTTAAGGATTTCATCCTTTGTGACTATGTACTATGTGAGATCTTTTGCATCTAATGTGCATACACTGATTTCAGTTTGTAATTAGTTTTATTGGCTTCTCTCAAAGTTTTTCGCCTATCACACTCCTCTTTCTCATTTTGCAGTGTAAATCCAGAATCACGCAATCAGTCAAGATGTCTAAGAAAGCTCGAAAGACAAAGGCTCCCCTTACAGTGGAAGAAGGACAAGGAAAATTGGTGTTAATCTCATATACTAACTGTCAAGGCTTTGGTAAGATCTCGTGGGAAGGCATATATGCTTTGCTTGAAAAGGAAAATCCGAAGGAGATAGAAGAAGAAGCAACAGCTGATGGAACTGATGAATCAGAAAACACACTCAATGATTTGGCAAGCTCTTTCCTCCATCGAATAGCGACCCGTGCAAAGATTTTACCATATAATGATATGGTAAGATGGGTAATCAAGAGCATTAACATAACAGACAGAGCTTTCTTCACAGCTGATGGAAGGATGTTTGAATCCTTAAAACCTGAAGACGTCAAGAGAATGTAGCACTTGCCGGATCCCCAGTGACACTAGAACAAATCATTCATGGAATCTTTCTCCAAGGAGAATCAGATTGAATCAGACCCTATCAAGCAATGGAGACACTTTCCTAATAAGCACAAACATGAATCATCCTGTATGTATTTCGTGGACTCCTTAGCATCTCCATATTGTTATGTTGCTGCTATGATGTGTAGACTCTTTGGAAGCCCCGATTCTGCTAGATTTTCTTTTGAGATGGTTCCACTAATAGAAGCAGTGATAAAATCCTTTGTCATGGATTGGGCAACTATCCTATCGAATAAAATGGCTAGTCAAATACTAGATTATAGAAAGAACAGATTTGTCACTACCCGAGTTGTACCCCCATTCTATATGAGTGCTTACATTGTTAACACAATTTGTTTTAATTCTAATTTTCCCATACTAGGTTGGAAATGGATTGTTCAGGATCCAACCCCCATTCATATTTACCATAAATACTTATGGAATTCTGAATACAAGAATCGTTTATACAGGGTTTTCCATGGTTTCATTTTACCCGTCCATCAAGCTATCTTTAATTAACCTGCTCCTCGGCTGTCTAACAAGGCTAGCATTGATTTAACCTCAATCAGCAGTTGGTTCGGGGAAGAGAGGTTCACCTATACTAGGGTTTTTGGCAGCATTTTAGATTCCTCATGTCCTTCCACTTTACATTCTAGATAAGCTATTAGCCAGGGAAGTAGCCTACTAGATAGTGGAAAAAGGATTGTCTAGAAATCTTAAAGACTCCAAGAAACAGTTGTGGCCTCCCTTACCTCTTTGTTGTGGCACCTACTCATTGCATGATTTTAAACATGCCGAGAAAAAAGCAGACAAGAAAAAGGATCTAAGTCTAGCTGTTATCCCTAAAAGGCAATATGACCCAAATAATGTTGCTTTCAATTCACCACTCAGATGAAAGTTAATAAATTCTTGCATGAGAAAGATGAGTTTGATGACTTATTTGCTTCAGTAGAGTTATTCTCAACAGTAAGTCATCTGGAAAAATTCAAATTGGGTGCTGAGAAAATGGACAAATTCATTGAATACAGAACACATAGGTTACTGACAGTACCTATAGATTTATTAAGTACTACACCGATCATTCATTAAGCAGAGCACATCAAAGAGCAGGTTATAGAAAAGATTTTTGAAGAAGTTGAAACAAGTGATAAGGCTAGTGAACAACTAAACAATGATGTTCACATTGATCCCATATTGATGAAAGAATGGGAGAAATTTGATCAACATATCAAAAGTCATAATGATCCTCAAAACATTATCCCATCAGTGCCTCCCAGAACACAACGGCCCATTATTCCTGATATTGTGATTGAAGAGACACCCAGCAAAGACACAACTAAAAAATAGATAGAAATAATCCCTGAAAATCCTTCAGGAGAAATTGCATTGAACATTGAAGAAATTCCACCCTTGGATGTTTTTTACAGCCCAAAACACAAGGTTGTAGTAAAGAGGCAGACGAAAAAGATGAAAATAGACCAAACATCATCCACAGCTCCTCAATCTGAATATATGAATGTCATATGGAAAGATTCATAGGTCAATCCTTTTGAGGATTTGACTAAGTTATCTCAATTTGCAAGGGCATACACAACTTCTATAATTGATAAGGCAACTGAAGTTAATTAATTAATCAAAGAAAAGGATCAAAACATTAATCATCTTGAAGAACAGTTGGTAGTAGAGCATCAAAAGATTAATCATCTTGAGTAACAGTTAACAGTAGAGAAACAGAAGAATGAGCAGCTTGAAGAACAATTAAACCTAGAAAAGGAGAAAATTGACCAGCAGGCCATTCAAAGACAACAACAGTTGTCTCAAGAGCTCGAGCAACTTAAATTGATACATCAGCAAGAGATTAAATCTAAAGAAGATAAAATCACACAATTACAACTCTCTATAGAACAATTAAAAGATTATCCCAAGGTTGAAGAGTTTAAGAAGGAAGCCGTAGAGGCAAATAAGGCTTTATCTCAACATCTGAATCTACTCTACCAGAAAATATATCTTATTGATCCATTATGCATCACAATGACATCACTGATTGACCAAACAGTTAATACCAGGTTAGAATTTGAAGATGCCGATGATAAACTCACAAATTATCTCTCCTGGAAAAGCACAGGAGATGGAAGAGCTGCTAAATTACCTAGAATTGAAGAGTCTCATAAAGAGATATTGTTTTCAGAATGGGAAACACAGTTGATAAAAGTAGAAAGACCTACCTCCAGGGCCAGGGCTATAATGAATAATATTATTGAATTCGTGAATGATAACTTATATGGTACCAGTTTCATTTCTAATTGTTCCCCATGAAATCTTCCAAAGGCGAATGTTTTAGAGAAGTAATGGAAGCAAGATTTGGACACCAAGGAGGAGTAGCTCAACAGAGTACAAAGTCTTAACTGGGATGCGCATTGGTCCTTTGTGGTCAATCCACATAGCCAACAGATGACTATCAAGTGCCTTGTTGATGCCATTGATCGCATGATGCCCGAGCTCTCAGATGCCACATACACAGGACAGTTACACTCTAGGATGAGTCATCCTCCAGAAATCCAAAACATGCTCTCGATTTGTCGGTTGAAGATACAAGAGAAAAAATAGATGCGATGAATCTCTTCAAAGGTTATCACAATTCTATTTTTGAAATTCAAATCCCATATTTTGATGAAGGCAGTTCCAACAACTCTCGGCAATTTTTATGGACAGTTTGTTTTTAATTTTACTATAAAGACCCTTTCGTTTCATTTTAGAAAAGGTCCTCAATTTGTTTAAAACTAGACTTGAGAAGTTTGAACTTCTGCACTTCTTAATTTATTTTTTATAAGTCGTGGACCGAGGTTCAGAATTGTTGTGAAAGAGCTTCATAAATACTTTCATTTTTGTTTCTTCTTGGAGTTTTCAGAATAAGAAGATTGAATCAGATTGTTACTTGCATAATGAGACTCAAATGCATATGGTACTTCTATCATTGTTCTTTTGTCTTGTTTTATGTAATTAGCATTCCATTGATTTGTTATTGTTGATATATTCTCATGTTTCAAACAACTCTGTATTATTTCACTTTTGAATGATCTAGAATTGTTATATTTTACATATATGTCAACGACAAATATTAGTATGCTATGTGATATGTTTTCACATTACTTTTTTTAATTTCTTATTCAAAGTAACCATCATTTAAATGCATCTTTATGTAGATAAGTGAATAATATATATTATCATTTGTCTGCTAGGAATCATCAAGAATCACATTATTATGAGATCACCCGGGTTATATAGATATATCTGTATATTTTAGAGCTTATAGATTAAACCACCTATCATCTTTTTATACATTTAAAACACTCATTCATCAAATCATACTTTATTGGGAAATTGGTCCCATAATATCTAGTCGGAGCCACCATACCAAACGGATAAGGAGCTACACTAAGGTCCAGACAGGGTGGTTATCCCCCAATGTTGGTGCTACGATTTTAGAGAAATCAACACATTCATATGTTTCTTTTCATTTGAAAAATTAAAATAAAATAAAATAAAAACCATTATTCATTGCATATAGGGCTTTGATTCTGTTCAGAATAGTGAAGTTGAGGAGATCGATTGTTGCATCACTTGTTTGTTGCAGTGTTGATTGATTTCTTCTTCCCCTACTTAGTTAGGCCTTTGATTTCTAAAAGGAAAATGAAAAGAGTTCTTTTTGTAATATTAGTTGCTCATAGGTGTGTCGAGGTAACATTGAATTTTGAGCCCTGAAAACATTGAATTTTGAGCCTTGAAAATCAAAACATAATTCAAGGTAAACTCTAAAATTCACTCAATTAACCTAAGGAGCATTTGAAACATTAACGCAAACATCTAGAGGTATAGGCTAGAGACATGTTCCAGCGTTTATAAACATAGGAGCTATCATTTCTGGAACCGTTGCATTTCAAGGTGATATCCTGTTCCACTTATGTAAGTGTATAGGATCGTTCTCCACATACCTTCAAGTATATCAGATGGTTCCCCATGCATGATAAGTATATGGGAACACTCGCATTGAATGGTTACGCATTAGACAACATTACTATGGACTACGCTTCCACATTCCTCTGGGTATATTTTGGAAGTCCCCAATAGGTTTCTATCCCACCTTAGGTAACAGATTCAGCCCCCTTGTACATTTTCATCCACCAAACACAACATTCAAGTAGATTTCCTACTCATTTGTAAATCCTTGGTTCTCCAAGGTGGTATATTGTAGTTCACAGTTGCTTGGTAAACCATTTTAGCTAGTTACCCCTATTGATTTATTTTTGTTGTTAATTTCTAAAATCAATTAATTGACCACAGAATGACATCCTCCCCATGGAACAACTCCTTATTGGATCTTAGATTAAGACTAATTGCAATAGTTTCTGAGTCCACCAATCAAGGAAACCCCTCTAATAGGAATCCTATTCTTTTTCCTCCTTTTGGAAATATTGATGCTCCTTATATGGAAACATTGTCCCTTCCCATATTTACCATTGGTTTACCAGTTTGGTTATTTTGGACCTCCTTGGTTTCGAATGTCCAAGTTGCTCCTCAACCATGTTCAACTTCACTTGAAAAACATCAACCTCAAGTCGATCCTAAAGTCGACCCTTTTCCTTCTTCGCCTATTTTTTTTCAACCCTTTCTTCCTCCTCGCCTGTTGAAAGTATCGATTCTAGTAACCAAGAAGTTAAGAAGAAGAAGCAAAATAAGTAGGGGGAAACCATTGCTACCAATGCAACTAGTATGGAGAAACCTTCCATGTTGAAAAGCGTGCAACAAGAAATGCTTGTTGAGAATGCAACAAGATGATGGATCTTAGTGGAAAGGAGTCGCCTTCACTAAGTGGGCCCGCAAGCTATTTTTGGCGCAAGTCTATTTTTAGACATATGGATCATGTCTATGAGTTGCAGGATGCTGTTTATGGATGATTGGTCATGTTGGGAAAAATAGATGGACTTCTATTTTTAGATCACAGCGGAGTGACTGTCAGTCTAAATACAGAACAGTCGAATATTGTTAGCCCTTAATAATATTTAGACTATAAACTTTATCTTATCCTCTTGGAGCACTTCAGTTTGAGCTACAAATGTGGCACATGCAGCTGTCAGAAGGAAATACGCTTTCTTTGTGGGTTAGTTGAGTTATTGCATGCAAGACATCAGTTAGAACTCATGTGGTTGAGTTCTGTGGAGTTAGATGAGCAGTTAGTGGAGTTGTGTTCAGTTTGACTTAGTTGAACTAGTTGTATTTAGTCTAACTGATCAATAGACTAAGTGATGAGTTGTGTGAATTAGTTATTAATTAATTCACTAATTATTAACTCATAATGCAACTGAAGAATACATCAGTTAACTCAGTGCATGTACAGTTCAGTGGAGACAGGTGTTAGAAGTTGAGATTGCTATCAGTTGTGCATGAGATTGTGCACATGCATGGGATTGAGTTATGCCAATGATCTCTACGTAGTGTGGGCCAATACCAAGTGAAATATAGCTTGTGCTCACGTGATTTCCAGTGTGGGTGACTTTCACAAGGTGAAAACGAGTTTGGATCAGCCATTCTCATTCATTCTCTTGCAGGGTTGTGCAGTGGAGGCAGGCAAAGCAGCAGGGGAGATTTGGAGATCAGATCTGAGCTGTATTGTGTGTAACAGGTGGAGATAGTACTGAGTACTTGTGAGGAGTATTGTACTATGTTTGTTACATGTTCTCAATCAATATAATATACAGATAGTTGGGGTTTTTAGCGAGATGCTTTCCCTGGGAAAATACTGTGTTGATATGTGTGATTGATGCTTCTATGTGCGCATGCTATTGTTTCTACCTCTGTAAATTGATGGTCAACGTAGAGGAGGTTATGTATTATGCATGTATTCCACAATAGTGTATAATCGGGATAATCTCTATGAATATATTATTCAAAATTTCTACATGGTATTAGAGCAAGCTGATTTGTAGAAGAAGTTCTACATGATATCAGTGTTGTTGATCATCAGAACTACTATTCAGAAAGTGTTTACATTTTATTTCTTCAGGCAGAGTCTGTGATCGGGCCAGGTAGCCTCTAGATTCATCCTTCTTTTGGAAGGTGAGATATCTGGTGAATGCCCATACATTCAATCTCTGTACAAGAAATACTTTGTTCTCACGAATTTTAGATCAGAAGCGGTTGAGTTTTGAGCTAGTGGAATGGCGCTCAAGGATAAACTCAGAAACATTAAGTGTGAGAATGGAGACAGTATGCCCCAGTATCTCACGAAGTTCACCCAATGCCGGGATGAGCTGGGAAGTGTGGGGGTAACTGTTGAGGATGAGGATATGGTGAGTCTAGCACTCCTTGGCCTTCCTAAGAGTTGGCATAGCTACCAGGACTCGGTGAATGGAAGGGAGAAATTGCCAGGATGGTAGAGACTTTGGTCAGATCTTGTGCAAGAGGAGATTAGACGGCGCACCAGAGACAGTTCTTCATCTATGCATGATGAGGAGAATTGTGTCTTAGCGAGTAAGGCGAAGAAGGGGAAGGAGAAGGTTTCTCTTTCCGAATCCAGTTCTTCCAATGATGGGAAGAAGGTTGACAAGTCGAAGGTGTGATGCTTTCGTTGTCATGAGTTGGGCCATTATGCTACTAATTGCCCAAAGAAGAAATCCAAGAAGGGATCTGGTGAAGGATCTGAAGGTGAGGCACTTGCTTCACAGTTTGAGTTGGATTTCACACTCTTCGCATGTATGGTTTCATCCATGATGGGAAGTGGTTGGTTTCTTGACAGTGGAGCTTCTTTCCACATGACCAGTGACAAAAGTTTGTTCAGTACTTTGGAGGAGAAAGATCTTTAGATACTCATAGGGATAGGTAATGATGAGAAGTATTGTGCCTCAGGTGTAGGCATGGTTATTTTTCAGAGGGAGCATGGAGCTCGCCTTACCTTGACCGATGTCAAGTATGTACCAGGACTGAAGAGAAACTTGGTGTCGATTACGATGCTGGAAGACAGAGGTTGTGATGTAGTCTTCAGTAAGGGAAAGGTTTTCCTTAGACACATCATCACTAGATAGGTGAAGCAGATTGGTTCACGGGTCAAGAACTTGTATGCTCTTGAGGTTCAAGATGCATGCAAATCCTTGAGTAGTGAGGCAACTGATGGAGACTTGGTGGTTGAGAGGGAGCGTATATTACCTCTCAACATGCAGAGCCAGAAGAAGTCTCAGACGATTGTGGAGGAGCCACGATTGGTGCAACAACTTCAGGAAGTTGTGGAGCAGCCACAACAAGGGAAGCTGAGAGGAGATCGAGTAGAGACATCTACTCATGCAGAGACCTCCAGTAGGGGGAAACTTCGAGCCACGTGGGCTGAGGGATCACATGCAGCCATACCGCCAGGTAGGAGGTGGGGCGATATAGAGTGATCGTCCCAAGGAGGAGGGGTAGGATCCTTGAGGTACCCAACCTCTTGGATGATACCTTGCTACAGGAGCCCCGATGTGGAGTAGCAGGAATTGACTGATTGGGTAGAGACAAATGTGCATGGAACGGCAGAGAGAGCGACAGTGCAGGGAATCCCAGGATAGCGCATAGCATGCAGGCTGCAGCAATGCGAGAGGCACAAGTGTTTTGCACAGTGCTAGGAGGCACAGAGAGGTGTGCAATGGTGTGAGATGCATGGAGATGTTGTAGTAGCGCAGATGTCAGAGAGGGAGCACTTGTTAGCAGCAGGTAGAGCTTCAGCATCAGAGGGTGTTTCTAGCCCAACACGGAGGTCAGTTGGGAGGTGCAGTGCAGATGCAATGCTAGGAGATAAAACCAGCAGCAGCACGGATGCAGTCAGAGATCAAAGTGACAGAGGCTAGAGTAGTCAGATACTGAAGAGCACAAAGATGCAGAGTTTTCAGTCGACAGAGGCAATAGTAGTCAGAGACTTTGATGACAGAGCAAGTGGACCGGCCAGATGTGTTGCATGCAGAACATTCCAGAGTTACAGGATCGGGTTTGAGAGGAAGCCTTTCTTATTGAGAGGGAGTGTTGAAAAGCGTGCAACAAGAAATGCTTGTTGAGAATGCAACAAGATGATGGAGCTTAGTGGAAAGGAGTCGCCTTCACTAAGTGGGCCCGCAAGCTATTTTTGGCGCAAGTCTATTTTTAGACTATGTCTATTTTTAGACATATGGATCATGTCTATGAGTTGCAGGATGTTGTTTATGGATGATTGGTCATGTTGGGAAAAATAGATGGACTTCTATTTTTAGATCACAGCGGAGTGACTGTCAGTCTAAATATAGAACAGTCGAATATTGTTAGCCCTTAATAATATTTAGACTATAAACTTTATCTTATCCTCTTGGAGCTACAGATGTGGCACATGAAGTTGTCAGAAGGAAATACGATTTCTTTGTGGGTTAGTTGAGCTATTGCATGCAGGACATCAGTTAGAACTCATGTGGTTGAGTTCTGTGGAGTTAGATGAGCAGTTAATGGAGTTGTGTTCAGTTTGACTTAGTTGAACTAGTTGTATTTAGTCTAACTGATCAATAGACTAAGTGATGAGGTGTGTGAATTAGTTATTAATTAATTCACTAATTATTAACTCATAATGCAATTGAAGAATACATCAGTTAACTTAGTGCATGTACAGTTCAGTGGAGATAGGTGTTAGAGGTTGAGATTGCTATCAGTTGTGCATGAGATTGTGCACATGCATGGGATTGAGTTATGCCAATGATCTCTACGTAGTGTGGGCCAATACCAAGTGAAATATAGCTTGTGCTCAGGTGATTTCCAGTGTGGGTGACTTTCACAAGGTAAAAACGAGTTTGGATTAGCCATTCTCATTCATTCTCTTGCAGGGTTGTGCAGTGGAGGCAGGCAAAGCAGCGAGGGAGATTTGGAGATCAGATCTGAGCTGTATTGTGTGTAACAGGTGGAGATAGTACTGAGTACTTGTGAGGAGTATTCTACTATGTTTGTTACATGTTCTCAATCAATATAATGTACAGATAGTTGGGGTTTTTAGCGAGATGCTTTCCCCGGGAAAATACTGTGTTGATATGTGTGATTGATGCTTCTATGTGCGCATGTTATTGTTTCTACTTCTGTAAATTGATGTTCAACGTAGAGGAGGTTATGTATTATGCATGTATTCCACAATAGTGTATAATCGGGATAATCTCTGTGAATATATTATTCAAAATTTCTACATTCCAATCAACCCCAAAAAGTTAAATTCCCTTGTAATTTATGTAAGGGTGATCACCTTCTTAGAGATTGTCCTAGTATTCCCAAGGTATTAGAAGTGTGGTCCACAGATTCACGTCAACCTTTGTCATGAGCTTCTGGATATCATGCTAGTGCAAACCATCAACTAGTGATAGTAAGGTCCATGGGAATAACGATAAAGTTAAGTTTACCTATAGGTTATGTGAAAGGAATCATCCTATTCACCTTTGTCCTTATATGGATGAAGCTTCAAAAGTATTGGAAAACCTTACAGCTTCTCAGCCTCGTCTTCCTACTGGTTATCGAAAGCTTTCTCCTAGTCCTCCACTAGTTGATGAAGTGATTGATTAGAATCCGCCTCCAATCAATCCCACTCTCTATAAACATGAAGCCCATGAGTCAATTCTTAACCAATCATTCATTTAGAAAATGGTTGACTCAATTCCACCTTTCGTTGATCGTACCTTTCCCATAAAGAGTGAGTCTCATACTGCTCAAGTTCTTCTTTTTTCTTCAGGTTCAAATGAACTGGGGGGTAATCCTTATGTCTAAACAACACAGGGGGAAATCCTCTCATTCCCATGGCATAAGGGGGTGATTATCCTATTCCCACAATACAACAGATTAGTTCTCCCATTCCCATTTCACTAGGGGGAAATTTTCCCATTCCCACAACACCCCCTACAAGTAGTATGGTCACTTCCTTTGATTGGAGTCGACTGTCAGTATATCGTTTTCCTCCTTACGTGCCTTTCCAGATCATAGTGCAGGATTATAATATGTCTGTACCTAGCACAGTCATAGACGAAGGCACTTCTATTATTATTTTTTCCTCAACTACTTGGCAAGCTTTCGGTTCTTTGTTGCTTATGCCCATTACCCAAAATCTATTGACTTTTAACAGAGGAACCAGTCAACCATTAGGGATCCTTCCTCAGTGGCTTATTAATTTGGGAGAAAATACTATCTAAATCAATGCGATGGTAGTCCAAGGCCCTTTGGATTTTAATTTACTCCTTAGGCGTGATTATGTTTATGGCATGGGAGCTCTTGTCTCTTCACTCTTTCATGTGATGTGTTTCCCGCATGAAGGAAGAATCGTGACCATTGAACAACTTTCATTCATTGGTCCTAATTTGAATCCCAATCAACCAACTTCCCTAAATGGTCCTTATATACAAGTGGTATATTCCCCGCCATAGATTAATTATGTGGCCACCTATTCCATGCTCGCGTCAACTAATGATCTAGTCGGTGATGTAGTGCATCATTTACGGGGGGTATTAGAATCTGATCTTTCCATTGGATCCTTTGAAACCTTCTAGAGCATTTTTCTTCCATCTGATGTGAATCTATTGGAATCCATGGTCTCTTGGAGGTCATGATCAAGATACCCGGAGCAGAGTTTCTTTTTCTTATGTCAAGCTCATTAAGAAATGAAACAAGGTACCTTGAGCATAGTTCTTTTCCTGTGTCAAGCTCATTAAAAAATGAAACAGACCCCCTTCCAAGTCGAGTCTTTAACTTGATATCATAAATGAACTTTCATTCCATCCACCTGTTAGTAACCAGTAGTCTACTTAGGTGAATGAAATGAAGCTTGGGGGACATGTGCCTAGAATTGAGTCATTATGCTCAGGGCATGCAAACTTATTTCAAGCATAGTTTTCCTTTGTTTCAAGCTTGTGTAAAAATGAAACCACTCTCAAGCATATTTTTTCTCATGTTTCAAGCTTGTTAAAAAATGAAACCAATTTCAAGCATAATTTCCCATGTTTCAAGCTTGTGTAAAAATGAAGCCATTTTCATTTTATCCCGCATGATTGCAATTTTTTATCAACCTATTTCTACCAGATAAGCCTTGGTTTCCTCTTTCCATCGTCATCATCTGCTTGGTCGATCATATGATTTCACTTGGTTGTTTTACCCCTTCCTGAGGAACCCCTATGATGAGTGGTATTATAAGTCAGCCTCTCAACCTCTACATGTTTTGAGTAGTTCCATCATGATCGAAACCAATTGTTACCCTTTATACCACTCATTCCTCTAGGAGAAGTCCTCTTTCAGCTCTTTTCAGACTCGCAAATATGAAAATATCATCGAGCACATGTCTTTTCAAACTTATTAAAGTAAATGAAAAGATGTCTACTCAGTATAAGTTTAACCCTTTTCCAAGCTACAATAGACTATTTATGAAAAAGGAATAACTTAGTCGAACATGGCTAAGAGGTTCTCCTAAGTATTTTTTCTACTTTTTGAACTTAAGAGACTTGTTACGAAAAGGAACCTTTGGAGTTTTCTTTTTCGCCTCTTTTTCAAACTCTCTAAACATGAAAAAAGAGTCGAGTTACACCTTTGTTGGACTCGTAAAAACATCAAACAATGATGGACTCGTCAAACATGACGAGAACTGAAACACTTTGTATCAAGGTTCATTAAAAATACTTAGAGGGATTAATCGTAACGCTAAACTTACAGATCAAGAATATGTTATCCTCCTCAAGCTTGTCAAAATAAAGAGGTATTGACCAAAAATGGTTGGGGAAATTGGGAAAACAGGGTACTCCACCTATTAATGGTAGCGAATCGCTCTTGAACATGACACTCTTCCACTTCATCTCTGCGACTGTTGATTTGGGAAATATACTTGTCTTTTTGGTTCATCATACCATATAAAAAGCCATTGTATTTAATTTTGGGTCAATGCTACCAACTTCATTCAATGTCGTTGATATGTTCAAGATAAGTCATTTAGTTTATATTTTCTATGATACTCTTAAGCCTTCATTCCATGTTTGTCGTTCCTAAACCAATTCCACATTAGCATCATTATGTCTCAAATTGTGATACCTGTTTTGTGTTGTTGATGGGGGATACATCAAGGCCCTCCTATGTTGGGTCGCTTCTTGTCAACATTAGCTCATTATCCAAGAATTTGACTTAAAAACTCTCATTTCAGTACCTTGGGGCTTGCATACATCAATGGAAAGTTTCCTCGCTCTTGGCGATAGGTTTTCATGATTGGCCTTCGACCGAAAAATTTTGTATGATGTTCGACTTCAACTCATTCATTCACACCATACAGATTGTATTGTTGTACCGTGAGATCCATTAACATTATCGATGGTTTCTCTTGCATCTGTTAACGACTTCCATCATTGGTCGTTAATCAGATGGTGTCTACCATGTTTGACTCCAACTCCTTTATTCACATGGTTAGACTCGTATGTTGGATGATCGAGTGAACGATATAGAATACCGAGGATCTAGTTCCATCCATCCGTGTTGTGCTTTCAGGATTAATGAAATATCACAAATCATGATGGCTATGATCATACATATATTCATCCAATCATGGATCTACACTTTTTCATCAGTGGACGCGACTTCTTGATTATTGTACATGTAACGTTAGTTTATGTGATGAGAATGGGTATGCCTCCATCAGCAAAGATATCATGATGAAAATGTATTTAACAAAAAATTATTTTGACCAGTTGTTCTTGATCTGAAATTGTCACAAGGTAAAGTACTTCAGTCACCAGCCACCGTCTCTAACTTTTCGCTTTAGAGGGCAATCTGCTATAGGTCATTTTGTCGCATCTGGTCAATAGGCCTGCAAATTGGATCAATCATCATTCGTCAACATGTTATCACTATCCCTACACAAAGCCCTAAGCATGACCTTTCCATATAACTGAGTTTCCAGGTCTAACTGCCAAAAATCAGAGCTTTTAATCCCTAGTGAACCCTGCCCCTTTAGAGACCTACATTCAGCAGTAGGTTTCTCCTTTCTACACTAGCATTGATTAGCAGCAAATTGCTCCTTGTTGAGGGTGCGCTAATTCTAGAAATTCAAGAAAATTAAAAAGAATATCGAAGCTTCCTCTCCCAAAAGATTCGAGGGGTTGTTTTAACCATTTACCTTGATTAAGAAGCTTGAATCCTATATGATCCTACCTTGGACATTTAACCTCTTATCCCTTGAGCTCATCCTCCCATATTAAGTGGATCTCAAGCCTAGATTAGTAAATGGATAAGAATTCCTAAACTACCATCCCTCTCCTATAAATTTATTACCATCTACAACATCATGGTGGGATTTTGGAGAATGATCATACTCTCATGTTGTTGCCTTGAATCTAAGAGAATCATCATCTTCATGCATTAGGGTTACATTGAGGTGTGCTTTGTGACAAGGAAGGACAAGTCAACTTGGGGAGATCTCTACAATATCAACTATTATTCTTGGTTGTAAACTCTCTCCTATTCATATTAATACAAAGAGTACATTGTTTTCCTATATGTGTTATGTTATGTTTACATTCATATATTTCAATGCCTTGTTGATCCATTGAATAGAGTAATTGGATAATGCTACATAGATGTCGTAGATATTTGGATTATGTTGATTGTATGTGCATGTTCTAATTATAGCAATCAGAGCTATGATTGGAGTTTACAAGCCGAGAGGAGAGAAAATCTTGCGACGGATTCCAAGTAAGCCTCTTTCCATTCTTCAATTTCTCTAAGGGAAACTTTATATTCTTTTATTTTTGTTGTTCTAGACCAGTCCACTAGGTATAGAGAAGATACTTCTGTCTGCAGTCGTAAATTCCGTATAACAATTTTTTCTGCCTTTTTAGACTCAAGAGATTGTTTACGAAAAGGAACCTTTAGAGTTTTCTTTTCACCTATTTTTGAAACTCTCTAAACATGAAAAAGGAGTTGAGTTACAACTTCTCTGGTCTCGTCAAAACATAAAACAAAGATGGACTCGTCGAACATGACGAAAACTGAACCACTCCTTCTCAGGGTTTGTTAAAAATACTCAAAGGGATTCATCTGAAGGATGAACTTACAAATCAACCATATGTTATTCCCCTCAAGATTTTCAAAAATAATCAGGTACAGACCAGAAATGGTTGGGGAAATTGGGAAAACAGGGTACTCCACCTATTAATGGCAACGAGTCGCTCTTGAATTTTTTTTTCCTTCCTGGGATTAGGAAACAAATGGACTTGTTGACATATCTTATCGGAGCATGGGATGTTCAGGCACAGGCATTCAAACTTGGTGCACATATGCTTGAGATATAGGTGTAAGATATATACTTCTTGATAGGTCTATTGAGGGGAGGTGCCCCCATATCTTTATCTAGTGCGAGAATGGGTGCAAAGGCAATCAATAATTACATTAGTGCACATTGTAGACTGAGATCTCAACGGACCAAGGATGGAAAGATCGAGATCAAGGATGTGGTATGTTTGCCTCTAAGGACGATCATGTTTATCATTACCAGATTAGCCGATAGTTCCACTCTACATTTGGCCAATAAGTCTCATATGTAGTATGCTCTAGAGTGTATGGAGCTGACAGTATTCAACTAGAGCAAGGGATTACTAGCAAACATGAAGGAGCAGATGACCAAGGAAAAGAATGGACGGTTAAAGAAATTTGGCTATGGTTCGATCTTGATTTATTTTTCCTTAGAGTGGATACTATTGCTCAGGCCACAATATATCTCATGCAAGCCCTCATATCCAAGAGTCCCACAGATGAGGAGGTGGGTGGATCTCATGTCCATACATGCAGGTCCATCATCGATGAATTTCACACCAGTCTTCTTCAAATGGATGTGCATGCAGTGCATTATGATAGAGCACTATCCATATGCAAGGGTGGATTTTTGTAGAGACTCGGAGAACGTGCTTCCTGATGGCAAGTGATGGGGTGCCATAAGTAAACCATGAAACATTTTGATCATTTTGGATATTAATATTTACAATTTTTTTGTAATTTTTTATGTATCTGAGGCTAAACTATTGATTTATACATGTAGATATTAGACTCAATCAACTTGTGGGTTCTTCTTATCTTCAGCGTGCAGGAGACCCACAACAGGCACTAGCAGTAGTACATGTTGTTGCAGTAGGACGAGAGGTACTACAGGATCTCAATGTGGTCGAGACCCTTGCAAAGGTTGAGCATCACATGGAGGGGTTGACTCACGAAATATAAGAGACTAGGGTCAACCAACTTTCTATGAGACTACAGGGACATACTATTAGTGTGCCTGGCTGTATCAACCAGATACTGTGCAAGACGGCTCGCGTAGTAGCGTGCTACCATGAGCACTATGATTAGTCTACTAGGAGGCTTACAACCATATTTGGACTTGTTGAAGGCCCGAAAATCAGGTCTACAACAAGGGGGATAACCACCCAGTCCAGACCTTGAAAGCAGCTCCTTTTCCGTTTGGAATAGTGGCTCCGACTGGGGATGATGGGACTAATTTCCCAATCTATTTATGATGGTGCACTAATGGGATGATGTTTTTTTCTTTTTAAGGTTTATGGGGTGAATGCTTATTCTAAATCTAATCTATATTTTAACTAACATGTCCAATTTATTCTAATGAAAGAAGACATCTAACTTTAAACTATCCTGGGAGTAACGTTTTACTTATGCGATATAAAATAATTTCCAACAGCAATTGATAGTAAAAATCATTCAATCACTAAGAGAAAGGAATCCATTAAAAATGATTGCTTCGTATAAAAATTTAGCCAAAATAATTATGAGAAACATATCGCATAAGAGTTATTCATATACTCAACATAAAAAGAATAGTTATCACCATACAAAAGTGCAATAATGACAACTGAACATTCAGAGTTTCATATATCAATAACTGAAAATAATTTATCATTTGGCACATAAGTAAAAAGTATTAGGAGATAAAAATACAATTGGTAATAGGTTCTACTCATGAGCTTCAGCAATATAGATTTATCTTCAAATTACTCAACATCCACTAAGAGTACAAAAGTGCATTTTAGTAGCAGACATCAAACTCATATAAAAATAAATCTCGTTCCATTCATTTTATCAAAACCTCCTTAGTGGGGGGCAAACTGTACATTCTGAAGAATTGTTTTTGATAAAATTTTGGACCCCTCTCTAAATGCAATGAGAGGGGTTAAATACTACTCTATGAAATCTAAAAATAAATATTACACAAATAGATGAGGAGGTTTAAACGACCTGCCTCATTATAAGCAAAAATGAACTAAAAATAAAACTAAACTGTATCTATGATAAATCCTGCATCTGCTCCTTTAAATTGCAAATATCCAGCATCGGTTTCAAAAGAGTCGGTTGGCCGACTTCAGCTTTTAACTGTCCTGCGAAAACAGCATTGGCAAGAGTTGGCACTATCTTCTCGGCGGAGGTTATGAGGCATTTCAGGGTCATCCATTGGCTATGTGGCTTTACCAGGTACTGCCAGTATGTGTCCCAGTTTAACCTGTTTACCTATTTAATTGACTCAACCTTTTCCTCTGTTGTTTGTTTCCACTTTGTTTGAAGTTGTTGTGCCTTTGGGAGGAATCCTGGAGTGGTCTCTAATATCAAATTTGCCTTGTGCAGATTTTCATTGATGCACTCGATGACGTTGTTTGCTGTTGTCGTTGCTTCCTCCATCACCTGCTCTGCTTCTTTAAGCTGGGAATCCCATTTTGCAAATAACATTTCTTTATGAGATTCATCGATTCTGGGCAATTCCGCTCTTTTTCCTTCCTCTGATCTCTGCCAGCTCAAAAATTCAGAAACCTTCTTAAAAATTGAATCATAATCAAGTCGTAAATCTACAACTTGATTTGTAATGTTATCGCTCTTTTCGCAATGGGAATTCCATTGTGAGATCTTTTGGCAGAGTGTTTCTTCCTATTGCAAGAGTTGGGCATTAAGAGCGAGTGCTTTTGTGATAAATTCTTCAATCTTAGGATCATCCTTATGTAGTCCTATCATGGTCTGTAACTGTTCTTCTTTATTGGCCAGACTGCTTTGATAATCCAATTGCATTTGCTGGAAGTCCTGCTGGAGTTTTTCCAATTGTATCTTTGCTTCTTGACTGATGTTGGCCTGTTGTAGTTGTTGTTCCAAAAACAGAATCTTATCCTCCTTTTCTTTTAATAGCATTTGAACTTCAATTTCTTTATCAATTGTTGCAGAAGCATATGCCCCTGCGATCTGAGAGAGCCTAGTTAGGTTTTTCGATGGGTCTATAGTTGGGTCTTTCCAAAGAACATCCAAAGGTTCACCCTCTGGAGAGAGTACGACATCTATTTTTCTTTTCTTCCTTTGTCTCTTGATGACAGCCTTATGTTGCGGGCTATAAAATACATCCAGAGGAGGAATCTCCTCTATTTTCAGTATAATTACGGATGACAGAGCCACAGGAATATGCTTTGTCTCTTGAGTATTTGTAGCCCCTTCTACCACCGTTTTTGTGGCTGTCTCTTCTAGGTTTGTCAGTGGCTCTACACTTTGTTCCTCAGTGTTGATTAACTCATTAAAATTTTCCCATTCCTTTTCTAGATCCACTACAAGTGGCTTTGTTGGCTTTGCGAGGGGAGTGGGAGTTTCAGTTTGTTTTGGGGACAAAACCTGCTGATCAGGCTTCTCTGTAGATTGAGTTGTATCTTTAACTAACCCATCACTTCTGTTGTTTTCACTTTTGGACTGATCATCAGACTTTTCAACTGATTCTTTTTCGGAATTTGATTTAGACTTCTCTTCTTTCGAACTACCACTTATGCTAACACTGGGAGTAGGCTCCCTTATTGGTTTAATGAGCAATTGGTCCAAAGGGGCCTTTGTTAACCTATGTTTTCTGTAATTTTCAAACTTTTGAAGTTCTTCTTGGTTAAACTGAATTTGTGCCATATGTAGAACCTCTCTGAAAGTGTGCTTCTGTAGAAAGACATCGTCAAAGGAATCCTCTTCATTGGTTAACACTTTTATTTTAACCGTTGTAGTAAAATTCTTTACAACACCAAAGGGATCGCACTGCCTCCCCAGGAACTTTGGTAGCTGTAAACATAGCATATTATCAACCTCTTTAAAAGCATGACCTAAATAAAATAATGCAAAAGCCCCGTAGACTACAGGGAATTGAGGCTAGATGGCCTTCTTAGAATCCTTGAGTACTTTGTTCATTCCCCCAACACCACAGGTCTAGTAAGCTATTTATCTGGCCATTAGTTTTTCGGGGACATATAAAGGAAGCACATGGGGCAAAGCAATGCTACCAAATAACCTGATGTATGTGAATAACTCCTCCCCAAACCACCTTCCCACAGGGAGAATGTCAACTTCAGCTTCTGGGGAGAATCTTGGGGCGTCTTTGTTGTAGAGCATTCTATGGATAGGGAGCATCACTCCATGACAAATCTTGTAGAAATGTGGGATGAAATTGGATTCCCATAATTCTTTGTGATAAACCCGAATAGGAAGAGGGTTTTGTACTGTCCACTTCCATCCCATGATAGGAAAATCATAGACAAAATAAATGACATCCATGACGTAGGCACGTAAAAAGAATGAAGGGTAAACCCTCTGAGAAAAACTTCTTTTAGTTCGATATCCTAAAATAGCAGAGGCTAAATTATCTGATAAATTTTTGGCTCAATCCATTATGGTGGCATTTGTGGCCGCATCCAATAAAGGCAACCATTCTGATGAAAACTTGTTGATATCTGGCTTCCCAAATAATCTACATAACATTGCAGCAGAAAAACAATAAGGAGAACAGAGAGAGCCAGTGGTGTAAATACCGTTTTTATCCTTCTTTAGTCATTCCTCATTGGCAGACTAGCTTTTTGTGCACTCCGCCAAATCTTCATTCTCTTTGGCGAATTTTTCTACCAATTGCTTATTTTAGGAAGCCTGAGGTTTTGGTAAGTGATACATATGTCTCAAATTTCTTGGGGTAAATGACCCCAGGACTAATTGACTGACCATCTTGAACTCTCTATCAGATATACCTGCATGATCTATGACCCATTTAACCATATCAGTGTAGGGGAGTATCTTCGGCCTCGCAGCAACACGGTGTAGAAACGAGCATGCAAGCTCAGTTAGGGACGCTTCGGAAGAGCCGCGTCCATCTGCTGTAACTCTAACCTTCATAATCCTTGGCTATTCATGTTATAGACATTTTTGAGCCTAACAGCATGGAGCATGAAATGTCAATAATCTGAGGGATCCAAAGTCCCTAAACATGCTGTTCTTACCCTTAAAGGAACAAGGTCTGCAAACCACAGCACTGAAAATCAGTTCTCCACCTAAAAACACTCAAAAACAGGCTATTTCTGGGTCATGTCAGCTGCTCCACTGAGCATCTGCGCTGAATGTCAACTGCTCCTCCTTGTACCTGCACTGAAGGTCAAAACTAATGAATGCTACCTGCGCTGGGAGAGATTGGCCAAGTGGCACAGTCATTCTACAAGGTGTCAACTGCCCAGGAAGCTTCCAAACTGACACTTGGGTCAAGGAATTCGCCTAGTGATGAGTAAGAGGGTCTTGATCTCCAAGTGGAAGCAAGATTCTCCAAGTGGACTCAAGAACTAAAGATTAACTAAAGTGGTAGAGGACACAAGTCAGCTTCAGGCCAGTCTCAAGATGACTCATCCTTTCTCCAAAACCCTATATATAGATCTCTCTCATGAGGTCTAGGGAGGCTGGAATTTTGTGCAAGTAAGGAAGTGTTGTTGGTTTGAGTATAGAGCTATTGGGTGTTTTGCTTGAAGGAGGTGAAGAGGAGATTTCTTTCAGCTGGGAGGTGTTGCTGGATTGGACCTACTGTGGTTGTAACTCTCTCAGAACTTTACTTCTATTATCAATAAAGTATTTGAGGTTCTTCTATATGCATGTGTCTTTATGATGAATAGATGCTTGTATATTTGATTTATGCTAATCCTATAATCGATTATGGATCTATGATTCTTGTAGTTTCCTTTTCTTGTGCTTTTACAGGATCTGTGTGTAGCTGGGCCGGTGAAAGGGCAAGGATCTAGGAGCAAGCAACAAGGAGTGAAGACTGGATCAACTATTAGCGCAAGATAACGGTTAGTAGATCATCCTTTTCTTCCCTCTCTCATCTCATAAAGAAGAAACTTTGAATAACTTTGCATTCAGTTGTTGCTGAAGTACTATCACCTTCAGAGTGGGATAGAGGCATTCTGCATTAGATACTTTTCCCCCCAACAAATTGGCGACCATACTGGGGATCGTATCTTGTTGGTTGTTTGTGGTTTTTTGCTATTCATTTCATAAACAAAGGGAGTACCGAATCGAACTGTGTTTGAATCCATCAAACACAAAGTAGAGGGCAGCTACTCTAGCTCAGTTTCTGGGCAAGTTTATGATTTGAAGAGCTGATCCACAAGGACTCTAATAAGCTCTTAGTGATAGCTTTTCATCCTCCTTTACATCCCTTAGTGTGTCCTTGACTGATAGCTTCTGCTTTGAGCAAAACCCGTGAATTTTTTAGCAATCTGTGACCCGGAAACCAAGACGGACGAAAGTCTCGTTCTTCATTGCAGGCTGTACAAAGGCTTTCTGCATTTCAGCGCAGTTCCCGAAGGGGCTACCTGCGCTGAAGGTCAAACAGGCAGTGTTACACCTGCGCTGGACCAGTCTTGGCTTGAGCTACTGGGGTTTCCTGTTGTGTCTTGCCTTGTTTTCACTCTTGTTTATGCTGTTTGTTGCCAGTCAGTGGGCCTATCGGAAACCATCTTCCTTTGTCATTATTCCGCCTCAGTTGTATAAAGAAACTGTATTTGTTCTTTTGTATTTCTTGTGTCATTTACAGTTTCCCATAACGAAAGTGAACCAGTCTTGCATTGACCTCTTAGATCTAGACCTGTGATTAAGTGTCATTCTGATCTTAAGAGTTAGTTTATTTGTTGTTCATAGCTGATTGAGTTTGTCGCTTTCGTTACATGGTTTGGATTTATATATTTCTAAGTGTCGAAACAAGTGAATCGTAAGGTGTCTTTCGATTTTGGACAAACTTGTTTGCTTTCGCTTGAAATTGAATTCAAAGTTATACAACAACTTTCTTGTTTGCATTTCATCAACATTAAGAAAGAGAAAAGAAATACTTGCATTGTGCATGTACATTATGACAGTTTGCATGTTGATTTAGGAAAGTGCATTAGTGTGTGCTCTATGATCTGTGTGAAAAGGTGTTATCTTCCTTCTCCCTCAGTAGTTAAGGTTTTCAAAGTTGAAAGATTGAAAAGCTTGCTTATCATCTTAGATTGCATTCAGGAGTGTTTCTATACATCTCGTGGTGATCCATAAAGGCAAACTGCTAAACAAGATCAACCTTAAAATAAATTGAATTTACATAACAACGCATTGAAACATAACGCAAACATCTTGAGGTCTAAGCTAGAGACGTGTTCCAGCGTCGTTAAACATAGTGACTGTCGATCTCGACGAAGGTGGGTGATTCCTCCTGAGAGTCGGTGGCACTAATACGGACTTGTGCTCCCACGTACCATCGCGTATATATTGGGAGACCCCTATAGGATCAAAGCCTTTATCCATAGGAAACCGTGTCGGCCGCCCTACTGATCGCAATGCAGTGAACACAGCATTCACGAAGATTGACCACTCGTACCGTAAAACGTATTCTGTGGTTTTGCGAAAAGTTTGGCACACCCTCTGCCTAGAACTCCAGAGCAGTTTCTTTTGGCCTTTTTCAAACTCTATAACTGAAAAAGTCCATCCGAGCATTTGTCACTTCGAGCTCGTTAAAACATCGAAGGAGACTAGAGTCATCTTTAGCTTTTTCTCGACTCTTAAAAAGTGAAAAAGAAAGTTGTGTCTAAGCGTCGTTATAAAATTTATTTTAAACGGAACATAATCACCTCTTATTCCCGCGTTGGTCTTTAAGTTGAGAACATGGAACGCCCCAACCAAGGAACTCCACATGATGGAAGTCCTAGTCCATTCTCCTCTTGGGGAGAAGTTGGTGCGCCCCACATGGCCACATTGTCGCTTCCAGGATTGACAATTGGCCTGCCTGTTTGGCTATTCTCAACTAGTGTAGTTCATAACACCATGGTTCCTGAGCAGTCGAGTCAACAGTTAGATGAGTCTAGAGCCTCCCACCAGCCTTCTACTTCCTCTAACCCTTCCTCCAATCCTTCATCTTCAAAAGGTAGAGCCGGCAAAAGCCAAGCTCCCACGGAGAAGAAGGAAAAGAAGAAGAAAGAAAAGAAGAAGAAGGAGCCTAAGGCGACTGGGGGCAAGCAAAAGACATTTGACAAAAACCCACACACAGCACAGACCGGGCCTAAATCGCCATGTGTCATATGTAGAGGAGACCACTTCCATAGAGATTGTCCCTGTATTCCCCGGATACTAAGGGACTGGTCACCTCGTCTGCACAATTCGGGAACATCAACCTCTGATAGCCATGTTGATTGTTTACCGTCAACCAGCGAAAGTGAAGGTTCAAGACAAAGAGGGGGAGCAAGATCCCCCTGCAGACTGTGTGAAGGCGGTCACGCCATCCACCGTTGTCCCTTCTTAGACAAAGCAAAAAGAGTTTTGGAAGATCGTCCGGTTTCTCCGGTAGTACTTCCTCCTGGATACAAAAAACTCGTGCCAAGTCCTTCGTTGGTTGAGAATACAGCTGGCCCGCTCAAGTGGTCAGTTGAAGCGTCATTCATTGAAAATGAACCTACTGAATCCAGACCAGACGAAAGTCTAAAGGTCGATACGGCAGTTGACCCGGTTCTTCCTTCAGAGGTTTCATCCTCAAATGACACCGTCACTGAAGATTCATCTTCAAATGACACCCTCACGGAAGAGAATAAGGATGACACCATCCAGATTCTTTTCATCAACACAGATTCTGATGAGCATCAGGGCAATGTGCCCATTCCTTTATCGCAGGAAGGAACATCGTCAGGATCGTATCCGGCCGTGTATTCGGTCCCACCACCGAGCAACCTGGTTGTGTCCTTTGATTGGAACCAACTGGGCAGACCCCGGTTACCAGCCATTATACCATTCAGAATTATAGTCCAAATTTATAGAATGGTGATGGCTGGAACTATCATTGATGAAGGGGCATCTGTGAGTATCCTTTCCTCTATTGCTTGGAAAGCATTGGGTTCCCCAGCGCTTTTGCCTGAGATAAGAAATCTTTCGGGCTTTGATAAAGGAACCAGTCGACCATTAGGGATCCTCCCCAATGTGCCTGTTACATTGAAAGGGAAGACCGTTAATATGAACGTGATGGTCGTTCAAGGACCCTTGGATTATAACCTACTCCTTGGACGTGACTATATATATTGCATGGGAGCTATAGTCTCCTCATTCTTTAGAGTAATGTGTTTTCCACACGAAGGAAGGGTGGTCAAGCTCGTAGACCAACTTTCATTTCCGGGATCACGCATCGCAAATAGTCAAATACCAATCCTCAATGGTCTATTCACCCAAGAAATGTCTCCACCTCTAGTCCTCCTTCCCGATGAATGCGAGTAATTCGGAAAGATAAGACTGGAACCCAGGGGGCATGCATCCTGGTCTGCTTCGGGCAGAGGAAACCTTAGGTATAAGGTAGAATTTCCGCGAAAAAGTATGACTAGTCCGTACCCCGTCTGTGGATGGAAGAGGGGTTGTTCTAGAACAGGACTCTTTTGTCAAAGTTATGTGTTTGATGATTTCTAGTCATTCACCTCTGTCTAAACAGGTAGGCTACAAAGGAAAGAGATTCTATTGCGGCAGCAAATGGTAACCATCTTTGGGTAAAAGCCAAGCCTCACCCATTAAAACTAATGTTTTATAGGATAAGTAGGGGCAGCCTCCAAAGAAAGGGATTCCTTTGCTGTAACAAGTAGTAACCATCTTTGAGTAACCTAATGATAGACATTGCCGAAGAAAGAGTTTCATTTGTGGCAGCAAATAAAACCATTCTTTGGGTAACCAGAAAGAGGCAAGCCTCACCCTTTAAAACAAATGTTTTATCGGATAAGTAGGGGCAGCTTTGAAATTGTACCTTATACCTGGGGGCATGCAAACCTTTTGGAGTGTAAGCAAAGAGCGGTCATTGATCGTTTCCTAACTTACATAAAGAAAGGATGAGAGGGAGCATAGCTTTGGTAAGGCGCAAGCTCTATAAAAAATGGGATCTTTCAGGAGACATTCTTATCTTATGACTGGTATATCGAGCAGTTTTAGCATAAAGTTCATGCTCGTTAAAAAATAAACGCAAGTTCGAGCAGTTTTACCGCGGAATTTATGCTCGTTAAAAAATAGAAAAGCGTGAGCAAGGGTTCCACCAGAGTTCAAGCTCATTAAAAAATGAACCTATCCCGGTAAATAACCATTGTGATCGTAAATTTATTAGCCATAAAAGCCTTGGTCGTGTTTACACCTGCCACCTCCATTCCATTTGGCCGATCATTCACCCCCATATGATTGTTTACCCATTTTGAGGAACAGCTGCGAAGAGTGATTTCACTTAGCCATCCCTGTGACACTGCCGTGATTGGAAAATTCCAACCTGTACCTGGAATCTGTTGCTATCCCTGTTTATCACTCGTTCCTCAAAAGACGAGTCTCCTTTGAGCTCTTTTCATCTGACTCGTAAAATATGAAAAGTTTGCCGAGTTTTGGCCTTCCAGCTCGTTAAAAGGACCGGAAGAGCTATCCCTCCTCTAGATTTTAATCTTTTTGGACCTGAGGGATTATTGCACAAAAAGGTCGAGCGCTTGTTTTATTCGGCTCGTTAAAGTAATCGAAAACTCATCCCTTCTGTATTGTTTTATACTTTTTCGGACTTAAGGGATTAGATGACGAAAAAGGAATTTTGGAGTTAACTTTCTGTACCTTTTCAGACTCTCTAAAAATGAAAAGGACCGAGTTGTCTTTGTCGCTAGACTCGTTAAAATGATTAAATAGCGACAAACTTGTCTTTAGACGAGAACGAGTTTCCCTATCGCTAGGCTCGTTAAAACATAGCGATGGGCTTGCCCGAAGGGCAGGTTATAGAACAAGCATATGCTATCCTCCTCAAGCTTGACAAAAATAAAGAGGTACTGGTCAGAAATGACTGGGGAAAAATTGGGAGAACCTCAAAGCTTTGATGGTAGCAAGTCGCTCTTGAACATGACACTTTGTCCTCCGTACCACATCGGGTTGGGTTGTTTCATTCACCGGTCTCATCACCATGGTCCTCGCCAAACCATCCGTATTTGGGGTAATGCTACCAATCCATCACATTAGTGTCGTTATATGTTCAAGAGATGTGTTCAGAAAGAGTCAACCGTGTCCCATCCACTACCATACATTATCCTTCATCCACCCATGATCGCCACCCTGAATCATGTCTCACAGATTGTTTTCACCTCCACTAAATTCATTAGCTCCGTTCTGTGTCACTGATGTGGGATTCATTAAGGCCCTCCTTTGACGGATCGCTTCTTGTCGACTTCAGCTCATTATCCAAGGATTTGACCTAGGAACAACCCCCCAGTACTTTGAAGCTTGCATGCCTCAATGGCAAGTTTCTCACTTCCGGCGATAGGTATACATCAATGACCTTCGACCAGAAGATTTTGCGTGGTGTTCGACGCCAAGTCCTTTATTCACACCACGTGAATTGTACTGTAGTACCTTGAGGGTCATTGTCATTATTGGTGATTCCTCTCGCGCTTGTTAACGGTTTACATTATTGACCGGTAATCAAGCGATGTCTTTCCATGTTCGACTTCAGCGCAATTCTCACATGGATCGACTTGTACTTAGAGTGAAGATAGAACGAGTTTGAAGACCCCGGATCTAGTTTCATCCATCCGGGCTGCGATATATATTCATGATATAAAGACATTTGTTATGTACATCATTGCAGCAGATGATCATCCTACTCAAAGGATGATAATTTCAACAAAGAATTATCAGTCTACCATCAGACGATCGTCTGTTCTATGTACCAAAATGAATTTATAAAGTTGAGCATGGGAATGCCCGCCTCAGCTAGATCATGAAAGCAGAATGAAAAATAATGTATTGTATTGTATTTTATTGCAGGGCACCTCTCAGCGATTGAATGAACTTCGGATCCTCCTAATAAAGCATTTCACCCGATAAACGACCTCATACTTTAGGGGGCAACTGTTATAGACATTTTTGTGCCTAACAGCATGGAGCATGAAATGTCAATAATCTGAGGGATCCAAAGTCCCTAAACATGTTGTTCTTACCCTTAAAGGAACAAGGTCTGCAAACCACAGCACTGAAAATCAGTTCTCCACCTAAAAACACTCAAAAACAGGTTATTTCTGGGTCATGTCAGCTGCTCCACTGAGCATCTGCGCTGAATGTCAACTGCTCCTCCTTGTACCTGTGTTGAAGGTCAAAACTAATGAAGGCTACCTGCGCTGGGCGAGATTGGCCAAGTGGCACAGTCATTCTACAAGGTGTCAACTGCCCAGGAAGCTTCCAAACTGACACTTGGGTCAAGGAATTCGCCTAGTGATGAGTAAGAGGGTCTTGATCTCCAAGTGGAAGCAAGATTCTCCAAGTGGACTCAAGAACTAAAGATTAACTAAAGTGGGAGAGGACACAAGTCAGCTTCAGGCCAGTCTCAAGATGACTCATCCTTTCTCCAAAACCCTATATATAGATCTCTCTCATGAGGTCTAGGGAGGCTGGAATTTTGTGCAAGTAAGGAAGTGTTGTTGGTTTGAGTATAGAGCTATTGGGTGTTTTGCTTGAAGGAGGTGAAGAGGAGATTTCTTTCAGCTGGGAGGTGTTGCTGGATTGGACCTACTGTGGTTGTAACTCTCTCAGAACTTTACTTCTATTATCAATAAAGTATTTGAGGTTCTTCTATATGCATGTGTCTTTATGATGAATAGATGCTTGTATATTTGATTTATGCTAATCCTATAATCGATTATGGATGTATGCTTCTTGTAGTTTCCTTTTCTTGTGCTTTTACAGGATCTGTGTGTAGCTGGGCCGGTGAAAGGGCAAGGATCTAGGAGCAAGCAGCAAGGAGTGAAGACTGGATCAACTATTAGCGCAAGATAATGGTTAGTAGATCATCCTTTTCTTCCCTCTCTCATCTCATAAAGAAGAAACTTTGAATAGCTTTGCATTCAGTTGTTGCTGAAGTACTATCAACTAGAGTGGGATAGAGGCATTCTGCATTAGATACTTTTCCCCCCAACAATTCATTCTCTAAAAATTTATACATGGCTTCCCATGTAGATATCCCTGCTTCTCTAGTACAAGTGGTGTCTATGAATAACGAAGTCATTTCTGTTTTCTCAGATGCGGGTGCCTTGCCTTTCTTTCCCATTCTGTCGTGTATTATGCTCTACGTAGTGCTCCTAAAAATTGCAAGCAACGAACAAGGATAGGATTAAGATGCTAGTGAATATAGGTAATATCAATAGAAAAATAAGGTGATGAGAAAGCTTTAATTCTTTAAATCATATCAAAGATATCACCTTGTGTGAGATGGTCCTTTTACCCTGATCTGAATTGTTTTTAATAAATAATCACTAATGGACCGTTAAGCTAAAATTTAATGCTCATAACTTTGCATCGAACGACGGAAAGTACTGTCATAGAAATCTGAGCCCTTAGATCTACGATAAAGTGATTTTGCGATTTGCTTCGCAATATCGCAGATCGCAATATCGCAAAATCTATTATCATTAACAACCATTGTTTTGTCGGGCGGCTGCGATATGCGATTTGCGAGAGGCTAACGCATTTTGCAATATTGAAGTGTGCTACGTAAAGTGGCGTCACGAAATTTAGGATTTGCGATGCGATAAGGTTATAGGACTTAAGATCTCACATTCTCGCAGATCGCGTTTTCGAGGAGTTCTTTGTATAAGAGATGCTCGTTGTGAACTTTTTGCGATGCGATACTATCATTAAAAAACGAGTTTTGTGAAAGGTTTATTTAATATTTGAGAATTTCCGCTTTCAAAGCTTTTCTTGTGTTTTGCGGTCATATAGCGTTTGGAGTATGAAAAAGGTAAATTTACACGTTTTAGCAAGTTTCACCTTGATATCTTGTTTTATTCTTAAACAAAAAGGCAATATTAAGTGCTAAGTTTTGATTTTGTTTTTGGAAGGGTCCCCATTTATTAATGTTATTGCTAACACTAATAAAAGGGGGGTTGTTGATGGTCACAATAGGACTGCATGTATATATTTTGATATGATAGGACGTGTGGCCATATGTGTCTCGAGCACAAATTTTGTAAAACCAAAATTTTATATATATATTCATTGTTTCTTATGGTTCTATTATCTCTTTCAATGTATGTGATGTGTATTGAACTTAATTTACATGTGTCACAAATTTCTATCTAAAACATGATTAGCCAATGCATTTGTCAATGTGTTTAGATTTCTTAAAATGTGTTGATATTGGATGAAATCAAAGTATCTTTCCAAAAGGCGAACCCTTAAGAATATACGAAGCATAGTTGGACTTCTAACTAAATATACATTAGTTAACTGTAGTACTACAAGTTGTGAGTCAATTCTAATAACTATATGGTAGATAGCATGGGAAATAGAATCGGAAAATAGTTCGATCACTACGCTATAATCAACAATATTATTCGTAGAGAGACCGATACAAATCCCTTGTAAACTCACTAACTCGTCAATCAGAGCATATATAGCCCATGTTGCAAAAAAAGAGTTCTTAATACTACGACTAGTGCCATAAGCATAACCAACATATGGTTCGAGGGATGTCGACATCTGAAAACCAAATGTAAATAGGATTAACAGAAACCATAGAAAAATTCGAAGGGAACACACTCAACACACCTACGTATAGCATGTACACAGTGCACTACGCAAAATCTCAAGCATAGTATTTCTTAAGGTGCAATCCATTTTTAGGCTACACCAAAGGAAATTCATCGAACTCAACAAGCTCATAGGCCCCTTTAGCAAGAACACGTTTGAAAATGTATGGAAGTAGCCACATTGGCTCGAACTTCCCCGATCCTAATTTATCAAACTCTTGATCATATAACAAGACAAGGACTCCTTCTGAGAAGACACGAGACTTGACACTCTTGTCATATTATGCCTTGATACGTTTCCTATGGGTTTCATTAGCCATCGCAACATCACGTCGGGTTTCATCTAAGCACGTCATATGTAAGAGACGTTCCTCTTCCCCAGAAGTGGGAAGGAGGAGTTCGACGTCAAGTTTGAGACACAAAATTTCATATTCAATTGGAAGGATTGCTTCTGGATCATAAACCAATTGGAATAGTGTAATCTTGGTAGCAGTCTTAATGGAGGTTCGATATGCCCATAAGGCCGCATAAAGGATCAAATGAAATTATGATTTGTGGATCCCTATCATACGTTGAAGCATCATTTTGATAATTTTATTGATCACCTCAACTTGCCCATTCACCAAAAGGTAGTAGGAAGTGGAACTCTCATGGGAGAGTCCCAACTTGGCAGTTAGTTCAGACATCATGTGATTGTGAAAATGTTTTCCATGGCCCGTAACTATATCATGTGGAACACCAAACCATGCAATGACATAGTTGAAGAAAAAGACAACAGTTTTTTTGCCGATATTATTGTATGTAGGCATCACCTCGGCCCACTTGGTAAAATAATCTACCGCTACGATGATATAGCAAAGCCCCCCATCTGAGTGAGGGTTACATGTCATGAAATCAATGCCCCATTTCTCAAAAGTACCAATGGATATAATAGAATTCAAAGGAGCAGGTGGAGCACGAGCCTTATTGTCGTATATATGGCATGCATACCACTTTTAGTTGACGAGGATGCAGTCACGAAACATGGTAGGAAAAAAGTAACCAACACATAAGATATTTTGTGCGGTGGAATAGCCAGACATATGACCACCACATGCCCAAAAATATAATTCATTTAAGAATGTCTTGGCTTCCTCATGAGTGAGGCACATTTGAAAAAAAAAAATCATGGTGATAAAGGGTGTCATCGATTATAATACATTTTTTAGCTTGATATCAAATATGTCATTGAACAGAGCGATAGGTATCAGACCAGAAAGTCTGGGTTTGGAGATATATAAGAATTTATCCATACCACTGGTCAAATGACGTGACTAGGAACAACGACTCGTCTAGAACAAAATCACTAGATGTTGTTTCAGATTCAACAGTGGGAAAGTCGCATATTAGCTTAGCAAAAACTAAGGATTTCTTTGACTTGGATTTGATGAATTCCAAATCGAACTCTTGTAGGATGATATTCCACTTGGAATAATTTCCCCCAGCAATTTTCGTGACAAGATGTATGTCATGGGGTTGCAATCGGAAATAACCATAGTTTAGTGGGGCAGTATATAATGGCGAAAACTTAGACAACTTGGACAGCCACCAGAGCTAAATTTTCGACATGAGTATATTTGATCTCGATATCATTGAGATTCTGACTCAAGTAATAGATAAGATGTTCATCCCCTACACCGTCCTCTTATACCAATACCATATCAATGGTAGTAACTACAACAGCGAGGTATAGGAAGTAATTGTGTTGGTAATCTGAGGAATACAACAAGGATGCATGCATTAGAACATCTTTGAAGCCATCAAATGCCTTTGACCAACATCATCCCAATGGAGTGGAACCCCTTTCTTTAACAGGTGAGTAAATACTTTGGTCAGTTCGACGTAGTTGGGAACAAACCTTCGAAGAAATTTAGCCTTCCCTTGGAGTTGTTGAAGCTGAAGAAGGGAAGAAGGAGCAGGCAAATCGATGACCACCTGGACTTTTAACATGTCAATATGAATTCCATGTTTTGATACAAAAAAACCAAGAAGTCGATCGAAACTTACACAAAACACACATTTGTGCGGATTAAGTCGAATTTTATAATGTCTACATCGTAAAAATATGGCCCGAAGATGCATCGGGTGATCAACATGATGTTTCAAGTGAGCAGGAAAATCATCCAAATATGGTCGCACAATATGTTTGATGTTATGGAAGGCATAATTCATTGCCCTCCAAAACATAGCCCCAAAAGTTTTCAATCTGAAAGGGAGTTTTCAATATGCAAATGTGCCCCAGGGACAAATAGATGTAGTTTTATGTTGGTCCACGAGGAGAATGTTGATTTGATTGTACCCTGAAAAACCATCCATAAATGAAAATATTTCACAGCCAAAAATATCATCAACAATTTGGTCAATGAATGGGGTGGGATAATCGTCCTTCGGACAAGCACGATTAATGTCCCAATAATCAACACACACATGAATTGTTCCTCGTTTCTTCATGACAGGGACAATGTTATACACCCAATCTATTAGAGGTACTAGGTATATGAAAACAATGCGTAGAAGTTTTTCAACTTCAGCTTTAGTAGTGGCATCCTTCTTGGGATGGACTGGACAAAGGCATCCTCGAACTGGTTTAGCATCAGGATACATCCTAACTTCATGCACAACGATATTCAGATCAATACTTGGCATCTCCTCGTAGGACTAGGAGAAAAAATCTCTAAACTCCTAGAATAAGGCTTTACAGGTCTTGATCCCATCGGGAGAAAAAGATGCATTGATATGGAGATTCTCAACAATGTCAGGTTTGACCGAAATATCGAGAGGGATAGTCTCTTCAATATTCAACAAGTTCTTCTTAGAATCAACATTGTGAATGGATATGGAATTCGTAGACAACTCAACTATATTGCGTCAATAGAGTTCACTAAGATTATCCTCAAAGGAATCTGGCAAGGAGGAATGATGATGATGATCGTCCCATGACGCATTGTCCGACACAAGTGGCTTACTTGGAATTCATCACAAGCTTTTCTCTACTCTCGGCTTGTAAGCTCGAAACGTAGGTCTGATTGTTATAATTAGAACCTGCACATACAATCAACATAAGCCAAATATCTACAACATCTATGTAGCATGATCCAATTACTCTATGCAATGGATCAAGAGGGCATTGAAATATATGAATGTAAACATAACATAACACATATATGAAAACAATGTACTCTTTGTATGAATATGAATAAGAGAGAGTTTACAACCAAGAATAGTGGTTGATCTTGTAGAGATCTCCCCAAATTGAGTTGTCCTTCCTTGTCACAAATCACAACTTAATGTCACTCTAATGCATGAAGATGATGACTCTCTTAGATTCAAGGCAATAGCATGAGGGTATGATCAGTCATCCCACTTTGATGTTGTATATGGTAGTAAATTTATAGGAGGCGTGGTAGTTTATGAACTCTTATCGATTTACCAATCTAGGTTTGAGATCCACTTAAGATGGGAGGATGAGCTCAAGGGATAAGAGGTGAAATTTCCAAGGTAGGATCAAATAGAATTTGAACTTCTTATCTAAGATAAATGGTTTAAAAAACCCCTATAAGTTTTTGGAAGAGGAAGCTTTGGGATTCTTTTTAATTTTCCTGAATTTCTAGAATTTGTGCACCCCTAACAAGGAGCAAGTCGTTGTTGATCAATGTTGGTGCAGAAAGGAGCAACCTACTGCTGAACATGTGTCTCTAAAGAGGTAGGGTGCACTAGGGCTTAAAATCTTTGATTTTTGGCAATTAGACCCAAAAACTCAGTTATTTGGAAAGGTCATGCTCAGGGATTTATGTAGGGATAATGACAACATGTTCACGAATGATGATTGATCTGGTTTGCAGGCCTATTGACCAGATGTGACAAAATGACCTATAACAGATTCCCCCCTAAAGCATAAATTTAGAGACAAGGGTTGATGACTAAAGTGCTTTACCTTGTGATAAGTTCAGATCAAGAACAACTAGTCTATATCATTATCTCCTACCATACATTTTCATCATGATATCTTTGCTAAGGGAGGCATACCCATGCTCAGCACATAAGATAATATTACATTTATGATGATCAAGAAGTCACGTCACTGATGACAAAGTGTGGATCCATAATTGGATGATTGTTTGTATTACCATAACCATCAAGCTTTGTAATCTTGCATTAATCCTGAAAACGCAATCCAAATGGATGGAACTAGATCCAGGGTCTTCTATCTCATTCACTCGATCTTCCAACGTATGAGTCTAACCATGTGAATAAAGGAGTTGTATTCGAACATGGCAGACACCATTTGATTACCATCAATGTAGGCAGAGAAGGTCACCAGATCAGTACACTAGCTACATGGATCTAATGACTTAGCTAGTAGAGACTGAGCTATCCTCCTTTGAGGAAGCAGTAGAGAAACCTGTATGGGTTGATGCAATCGTGGAGGAGTATGAATCCACTATAAAACAACAGTGTTTGGGAAGTGGTCCCAATACTAGCAAACAAATCAGTTGTGGGTTCGAGATGGATCTTCAACGTGAAGCATGCAACAGACAGAAGCATAAAAAAGTACAAGGCCAAATTTGTGGCCAACGGGTAGTCACAGTTGAGGGGATTGACTATGAGGAGACCTTTGGTCTTGTAGCAAGGTACTCATCCATCAGACCAGTCCATTCTCTGGCTGCACATATGGGGTGGAAGGTCCACTAGATGGATGTGAAAACAACATTCCTCAATGGATTTATTGAGGAGGAGGTGTATATCGAGCAACCAGAAGGCTTCGAGACTTTTGATCAAGATTCTCACATGTGCAAACTCAAGCGAGTATTGTACAATCTCAAGCAAGCACCCTATGCTTGGTACACCAGGATCGATAGCTATCTCACCGGTTTGGGCTTCACCAAAAGTGAAGTGGATGCAAACCTTTAACATATTTTGGTAGAAGGTAAATTGTTGATTATTTTCTTATATGTTGATGACTTGATTTTGACTAGTGATGATCAGCTGATCAGATATTGCAAGGAGGACCTTGCAAGAGAGTTTAAGGTGAAGTACATGGATCTCATGCACTTCTTCCTCGAATTGGAAGTATGGTAAGGTGATGGGGAACAATTTGTCTCTCAGGGAAAGTATGTCAACGAGATACTTTAGAAGTTCCACATGGACATATGCAAACCCATCGAGACTCTTCTAGCGACCAACTGGAGGAAAGTGGATGTCACTTCAGGTGAGGAAGTGGATGCTACTGATTACCAACAGTTGGTGGGTTCACTCATGTACCTTGTGAACACACGACCAAATATGTGATATACATTCAACCAGCTAAGCCAAGCTATGGTTAGGCCAACCAAATTGTTATGGAGGGCATCTAAGCATGTTCTACGGTACCTCAGAGGCACTACCTAGTTTGTACAATGGTACATACGGACAAAGGGAGTGAAGTTGTGTGGCTTCGCAGATGTAGATTGGTCAGGAATTCCATTAGACCGAAAGAGTACAGCAAATGGAATTTTCATTGTTGGGTCCACAGCGGTTTCTTGATACAACATGAAGCAAATATTTGTGGCACTTAGCTCGGCAAAAGAAAAATACGTGGATGTAATTCAAACAACATGTGAGGTGATATAGATGAGAAAGATACTTGTTGGATTGTTTGGTCAAATGATGGATCCAACTAAGATTTACTGTGATAATCATAGTTGCATCAACCTCTCTAAATTTTCTTTTTTCATGATTGATCTAAGCATATTGATATCTGGTATCACCATTTACGGGATTGTGTGCAAAGGCGGATTATGTTGTTGCAGTACATTCTGAAAGAGGAACAAGATGTTGATATTTTGACAAAGGCCTTATCAATAGGGAATTTCTAGTTCCACGGGTGTAGGATAGGGGTGGTTGGTAATCCCTTTCTTGCTGAGAGGGAGTGTTGAAAATGCAGCAATAAAATCTCAGTTTGACTTTGCCTTGGTCAGACTAGAGAAAATTCAAATTTCTTTTTCAGCATAAATCTTGGAGGTAGTTAACTGAGGTGACATGGCACTTGTCACTTAGTTAACTCAGTTAATTCGAGTTGGGGAAGCTTGAATTAAGTTTAGTATGATTGATTGCTAATTTGTAGCAATCTATTTTAGTTAATTTGAGTTATTGTCAGTTAAACTAGTTATAACTATCAAAAGAACTAGTGGAGGTCAAGTTGTGGAAGTGGAACTTTAACCACACTTAGTGATCAACCAGTTAACTAATAAATCAACCCAAAATAATTGTTGCACATAGAGAATTCGAGTTACCCAGTTGAGATGGATATTCCAAGGCAATGTACTATAAGTTGTAGCATATTCCAATATGTAAAAGTGGTGCGTGCAGTCAGAGGAAGGACTTAGAGGAATTCAATACAGGGAATTTTCCTAAATAATAAGGGTTAATTTCCTCAAGGAACGATGCAAGGAAATAGGAGCATAGAGGGCTTGAAAATTGTCTAAGTGTTATCCAGGGTCAGTTAGTCAGGTAGACGAATAGACTATACACTTGCAGGGTGTGCTCACGCTTGAGAAAGCATCTGTATCTCATCTCTATTCTCTTATTAATGCAATACAAATAAGAAGGGGTTTTGAGCAGTTGCTTTCCCCTAGATAAATATGTGTGCATGTGTGATGTTTCCTTGTTCATTTCTATGATTTTTGTTCTAGATGGTGAATTTACTTCCACATATCAGTAGAGTAGCTTCAAGTCTTGTGATTTAGTAAATGTCATGAGCAGTTTCAAATCTATACATTGATTTCTAAATTGTTCCATTAATTTCAAATTTGGTTTCCTCTTGCAATACCAACTTTCCCTAACCTATGGTAGTCCAACCATTACTATAATTGTGTCCTCATTGACTTGGACCATAATCCCCTATACCACAATCTGATAATTCTATAGGTTGAGCACCAAGGTTAAGCTTTTCTTTGGAAGCACTGGGAACCATGGGGATTGAGTCATGGTGTTTGTTGTTAGTCTTGTGCTTTTGGTCTCTTGTGATTTGTTGTGCTTTATTTGTGGCTTTGCTTATGTCTGATGTAAGGTCTTACCACTTTGTTTGTGGTGTCTTGTTGCTATTGGTGTTTCATGGTTTTCTTATTGTAATATTGTGTTCTTTCCTTTTGTGTTTTGAGGGTCTTGGGAATTGGTTTGGGAAAGAGAAATTTAATGGAGCTCGGGGAAAGTTGTGTTAAACTTGACAGGTAATGTAAGACCTGGATATGAGGGATCAGATAAGGTAAAGTAAATGGATATGAGGGATTAGATGCCTTGGTTGTGTTGGGAATTGTTGTTCTCAATGTTCTGCATGGTGTGCATGAATAAAGGAAAGTTCTCTTAACCTAAACCTTATGATATCTGGTAATTGTGTTGTGACTATGATGATGTTGGTGTTTATATGTGCATATATTACGTATGTATGTATTTCGTTGACTAACAGGGTCATTAGGATCGTTTTGTGTTAGTGTTCATATGTATATATATATGTATGTATGCAGTTGTATGGCAGGGTCATTAGAAATCGTGATTGTTTAATGTTGATGTTTATATGTATATATGTATGTATGGCATTGCCTGATAGGATCATGATTGTTTTATGCTAATGTTTATATATGTGTATGTATCTATCTATCTATTTCAATGTCTGATAGGGTTTTCAGGGATCATTCTTGTGGAGGAATGATTGCTTATGCAGGTGAATTGCATGAAAGGGGTTCTTGGTTTATGGGGAATCAAGTGGGAAGAGTAGCCCTAACAGATCTTTGAGGTCAGTATCATGTGGGTATGAATAGATATTATGTTATTATACTATGTCTATGTTTATGTTATGGACAGGCTATGCTGAGGGATACATCAACAAAGTGAAAACAATGTGATCTGCGACATGCTAGGATAAGCATGGATGGCATAGAGACACTGGAAGAAAGGTTGCTTGGTTGAGACAGTGTGGTTTTGGGTGAGCAGGCTACTGTCGTGTATATGTTGTGCATATTGTATATTCAATGATTGTACCTATGGTGTTGTTTTCCTGTTGTATATATGGTGTTGTGTGCATATTGCATATGAGGTATTGGGTATAGATGGTGTTATGTACATGTTGGATCTGCGATGTTGTGTACATATTGTATTGTTTGCATAATGGATATGTGGTGTTGTGTGCATATGGTGTTGTGTGCATGTTAGATATGTGGTGTTGTGTACATATGGTGTTATGTACATGTTGTATATGCAACGCTATGTACATATGGTGTTGTGTGCATGTTGTACATGTGGTGCTACAAACATATGGTGTTGTGTGTATGATTGTACATGTTGTGTTGTGTGCATATGGTGTTGTGTACATGTTGTACATGTGGGGTTGTGTGCAGGTGGTGTTGTGTACATGTCATGCATGTGGCATTATGTACATGTCGTGTATGTGGTGTTGTGTACATGTGGTATTGTGTACACATTGTACAGGTGGTGCTATGTACATGAGGCATTGTGTACATGTTGTGCAGAAGGTGTCATGTACATGTGATGTTGTGTACACGTTGTGAAGGTGGTGTTGTGTACAAGTGGTATTGTATACATGTTGTACATGTAGTAATGTATGCATGTAGTACATGTTGTGTTGTGTACATGAGGTACTACGTATGTGCATTGTGTAGTTGTGTTGTTGTGACGTGTATTCATTGTATTGTACTATGTGTATTATGTTGTGCATTGGTTGTAGGAGTATGCATTGTGTTGTGTTGTACACCGAGTGTAGGTGTATCGTTCGTGATGTATATAAGGTGTAGGTGCATGCATTGTGTGGTGTAGTACGATGTGTGTGGATGAATGTGTTGTGATGTACATTGTGTATGTGTATGTGATTGAAGAAAAGAAAGGGGTATTGGGTGTTTGATGGGTGTGGAAATCAATCTAGTGTGTGTACAAAAAGGACAAAGGATAAAGGTAGAAGCGAAGGACTGATTGAAGGATAAGTATCGATATTTTATTTCGGTTTTATTATGCATGTGATCTATGATTATGGTTTATTATGGTTACATCTGATCTATGCTTATGGTCTATGATGCTAGCATGTGATTTATTATTATGATTTATGATGGTTGTGTTTTGAGCTAACTAGATGTGATATATTTATACATGATGATTTTATCAAAGAGCTAGTTTGACTTGTTGCGACAAGAAGTAAATAGAATTACAAGTGTACCTTATTGACGAGCCACCAATGAGGTATGATTTGAATTTATTTCAATTCATTTTGAATCTAATGGAAATTATGTGCTTGGTGCAAGAAAGAATGGAAAATTCCCGGGTTGGGTGGTTGAAACTTACTGTAAGCATTAGCAATGGTAGCACAAGGAATTGGAACAAGCAACAGTATGTTGGTAAAGCACTTCAAGAGCAAGGTCGTTGTGGGACACTCATACCCAATAGTGTCCATTGATTGCCATGAATATGTTATGACTGGTATGATGGTTTTGAGGCAGAGTTATGCCTTGATTTTTGGACCTTCCAATGTGAGGAAACCTTACCAAGGGATGGATCGCCTAGGATAGGGGATGCCGGGGAACTTGGAAGGTGAGTGACTACATGGAAGGGGATGACCAAATTTCCCGAGAGACTGTGTAGCAGAGAAGGGAAGGTTAGGGAATGTATTTTTTTTGTCATTAGCATTGCCAGATGGAATTAGAAGCACATTGGGAATGTGCCCTAGAACAATGAGTCGGTAACTGTTCTCTGAGAGGACAAGTAGCGCAGGATTCTGGCATTGGACATTGGATGCAACTTTGACTTTGGAAATGGATTCTGGACTTCCTGGGAAGGGGGTGAATCCTTGTACTACTTTGGAGGGAGGAGGTGTGAGCCTATGGATTCCATTGTTGTAGATGCAGACATCATATCCTTTTATTTTGTGGTTAAAGTAAATGTGCATATGTATATATGTGTATATCATTGTAAATATTGTATCGAGTTGGATTTTTAAAGCTCCATAGATAGTATGGTTATTTGTTGGTTGAAGCTAATGTGCATGAGTATATGTGGTGGTTATTATAAATACAGTAATGAGATATGTTATAAAGCTCCAGTAAACGATATGATTGTCATGTTTTCAGCAGTATTTTTGGTTGTAGGTGTCATTAAACACTGAGGACGGTGTTCCCCCAAGGGGGAGGGTTATGTAACAGCCCTGGTCAAAATTCCATGTAATAAAGTTAATAAAGGAAACACAATAACCAAGGTCACGGGACATGTATTCCAAGTTGAATGTTGGGGAAAACATCCCAATGTGGGTCTTCATTTGGTTTATTATCGTAAGAGGAAATTAGGAAAGGAAATGGCAAAGGCTTTGGAAAGTCGTGAGGCATTAACTAGCATTTTATTTATGAAAATAAAGGAAAATAGGAGAAAAGGAAGGTGAAAGGTCATAGGTTGAATATGAGGAGGAAAATGAAGGAAAATAATGGGAAAATGAAGAAAATAGATGCCTCATTAATAAAAAACCTTTTGAGGATCAATTGGTGGCTCTGGTCAGTGTAACCTTTTGTTAGTTCAGTTTTGGAGCTCTCCCTTTATTCTCTCTCTCACATTATTGTACACTTAGAGCATTCTTGGAGCACTCTAGCATTTGATCAAGGAAAGCAAATGAAGGACAAAGAAGGCAAAGGGAAGTAAAGATCAATAAAGGAAGAGCAAGATCAAGCAACTACGACAAGATTACTTGCAGGTATCAATTTGCATGTATGATTTCCTTGCTAGATTTGGCATGTATGGCACATGCATGTGTGTATTTGGTTCTCTTGTTGTCATTGGCATCGGTTTTTCCAGGTGTGACAATGTTCTTCAGCCTTGCCTTGCTATTTCCAGATAGCCATGGTGTGATGGGTTCTCGTTTATTTGGTTAAGATGGATTTCCAGATGGTTTCGAAACTTAGTGAGGTGGTCTCTGAAAGAAAAAACACATGGCCTAGGAATCCCTAGACTGGACTAGGATTGCAATAAAGCCATATTTTGTTTGCGTAGGAATCCTCGACCGGTGAATGGTGGGATATACAGTAAAACCTAGAGGTGTGTGCCCTCGATCAGGCCTAGGAATCCTTGACCGGTGAATGACAGGATATACAGTAAAGCTTGGAGGGTGGAGTCTTGATTAGGCCTAGGAATCCTCGACCATTTTATGACGAGACATACGCTAAATCCTAGAGATTAGGATACAAGAAAATTCCTCACTGTGTAGGTGGAGAAATCTGGTGGCATCCATTCTTGTTTAGGGCCTAGTGATATGGTGGGGATTGTGGTAAATCCTAAGGAAACCTTATTGGTTTGGTTTTGAGTTCCACATTCATGGTTGAAATATGGCATGGGGGTGATTGGATGAAAGAAAGATTGGGTTGAACCAATCTATGGTCAGGTGGTTCGTGGAAGTCCATGCTCGGTTGACTTTTGCATTCATTAATAATAGCTTCTTTCTCCTTGGTATTTCATGTATAAATATATTGGTTTATATGAGACCATTATGGTTGTTATATCCTTGTTATTTATGTTGATTATATGATGATTATGAGTAAGTTTTATGACAAACTTGATGTATGGATTCCATCATTTTTTTATTAGTAACTGAAAGTACAATGACTATATGACCAAATAGATGATAATGCAGCTAATGTGATTAGACAACAATGCTTCTTTACGAATCTCAGATAAGTATGAGACCCCTATGCTCAGATATGTTGTTATGACTTGTAGATTTCACATTTGTGACATGTTTGACGAAATGCATGTCATGGATAGTAGGGCTCCAATCAAGTCATTGATCAAGTTTTTTCATTAGTACCTTTGTTCCATTGTTATTTATCACTTCTGAAAGTTTCATGAAGTTCTGGGCAGTGGCCTAAGTCCTGGCCCTGAAAAAGTGGCACAAAATCTGGGGTCATTGGCTCAGAACTAGCTGAAAAAGTCCATAGTAGTTAGCATGTCCTTGCTATGGGAGTGACTGGAAGGGTCAGTTGGCTCCTGAAGGTTTTTTAGCATGTGTGGAAGGACAGATTGGTTTGGTTTTGTCAGTTCCACTTCCTTGACTGTACATGGCGAGTTGAATCATATCACAATAGCCTCTCGTCACATGTTTACCCCAGCAGACCGGTTAACTTGGGTAAATGTGGGGGGACGGCGTTACATCAAAGCTTTCGAGGTGAACACTTTTTTTAATTAATTTTTTTAAGGAAAAGTTTGCACCTTAAGGGATTTGTATCCCTCTTGGGACATGATAAATCTAGAGTTAAGATCAATCTTTTAGAAGTGGAGTTCAAGTATACAAATTCAACCTTAATCATTTGATTAGGGATTGGTTGACACGATGAACTTTGATCCCTTCCATATTACAGTTAATGAAATTAAATTTACAATACATTTGGTGAGGGAACAACTGAGATTACCAACCTTGATCCCTCTCAACTATGCTTATTTAATTGTTCCAATACATGTATTCTATAGCCAACAAACACATTTACGTTATTTGACTTGAGCCTTACGTTAAATTATTAAGCATGCAGTCTATGTATTATTTATGCATTCACTAATTTGATCTTAACCATTAGTATAATACATTCACTAATTTGGTCTTAACCATTGATCCCTTATTAGGAATTTATATACATGTGCATTTTCTACATATACACATATTTACATTTGAAGTATTCTTAACTCAACACCTAAACAAAACTCACAAACAACTCTTCGCTTGTGCTGCTACAAAATTGTACACATGCACACATTATTTGCACGACCTATGTCAATATAAAAACTCAACATGTAAACAAGACTCACAAACACCCTTCACTTATGCTCCTACAAAATTGTACACATGCACACATTACTTACTTGATCTATGTCAATATAAATAAGTCAAAATTAAGTATTATAAAAGGTAATTATTATTCTCATTCATCATGTACAAGATGGGTTGTTAAAAACCACCTTAAATATGATTTCGTTGATATGACCTTATTTTAATAACTCATAACCAAATTCACTATCTTTTGTATTGATGAGACTCTTATAATCATCCATCAACATGATTTGAGTGAATAAAATTTTCCTTGCATTGTCACCATTTATGCTTTATTTTTTTTTGGTAGTCTTTAGCATGGTGGCCAATTTACCATTTTCCCACATTAAAAAGAATATTTTAATTAAGGGAAATGTGCTTAATGATTAAAATAATAATAAAATAGGAGCTTCTAGAGGGTTCCATCGGATCTATAAAAATAGGAGGAGGAGGTCATTAGAGAACATCTTGGATTTGTGATTTCTTCTTGTAGAGAGGTTTGAGAACTCGATTCTTTACCTCAACAGTAGCCCCAGGACAGAAACCCTCGAGTGATATTGGTGAGATTAGACGAAAACCCACCTCATCTCCTTGGTGGATTCAGCCAAAATTCACAGATGCAGTGATTGATTTCAGTCCAGTTTTGGGAGCCTCAGGGTCGGTTTCATCATCAAAGCAGATTAGTTTTCGAGACCAAATTGTCTATCTCAGCTATTTTAGCTATATCATCATGTAAACTCTTTCAGTCATTTATTATAATAAAAGTTGAGATTATTTCTTCTCATTGTGTTATTAAATTGCATGTACTCTACTTGTTATATTTTACATGGCAATCTTTTGTTAATCGAATAGTAATTTTATGGTGAAATTTTTTGTTAAACTAAATTTCTACAAATTTAGAAAAATAACCCGTTTGGGATATTACAGAAACCATTTCTGAACCCATCATGTCTCCATCCCGTCCAAAACTCCCGCCCAGATTCACATCATGGTTTGTTTTTTTTCCGGCATTCCCTGCCACCATGCTATTGAGTTCAAGCAGTGGTTTGTTCCCTGTACCAGAGGGATCCAAATAGAACTCTCTTTCATAGCCTCTTCATAACAACAAACCTGCAACTAGAGCGAACCGAATAGAACTATCTTTCACAACATCTCTATAGCTATCCATCTCCAGCAAAAGCTAGGTGATAGACTAATCAATTAGTTCAAACACAACCAAGTAAAGGCCTTTCAAAGAAACTCGCTGAACCTTCACACCTCAAATTCGATATTTAGGGAAGACGTCCACAATATGAACTTCACCTGGTATGACACCTTCACACTGTGACCTTCACCTCATACAACGCCTTCAAACAAAACAAGAAGGTCTCCCAACATAACATCCACTTGGAGAAACCTGTCATGGTCTTCAATTTGGCTGCTATTCAAAGCCAGATTGCCTTTTTGTAGATCAAACTTCTGCGAACAGGCTCCAAATCATCTTGGTCAAAAAGAGTCTTTATTCTATCAGCCAAAGGGTCCCTTCTGCATCTATCCCCCCTAGCACTCCCTCATGGAAAAAGTGTCATTGAAGTCTCCAACAATAATGCGAGATCCTATCTTCAATGTATCACATGCCTCCATACGATTCCAAAAAGAAACCCTATCCTTATATGGAGCATAGAGGTTAAGAAAATGTATGCTATGAGAGTCTCTTCGAATATGTCTTGTCAACAAGATGCCAACAAAGAACTTATATGATGTCAGTGAAGCCCACCTGGGGTCCCAAAGTGTGGCAATACCCCCCGAAAGCCCACATGAGTCAACAACCACCATATGCCAATCCGGAAAAATATTTCGAAAATATTCAATAATTTTAAGAGAAATTGCCACAGTTTCTTGCAGCAGAATAATAAAAGGATAAATCGATAAGAAAATATATCTGAGGGATAGGAGTTATGAGGAGTCCCTCAGATCCTGAATATTCAGGGATAGATAGTTCACCATGAGTTCCCATAAACGAGCGCATTAGCTCTAAGGGCCCAAGGATCAAAGGAATAAATGATGGGAACATCTCTCAACTCATATGTGTCCTGAAAATTAAGAGACTTAGGAGTGGATCATCTATTCTTACTCGTGTAAGATATTCTCTAAACTATGGTTATATTTGTTATTTTTCTTTATTATATTGTGCAATTTGTGATTGCATTTAGTTTTATATGTGCATAAAATAGTTTGAATCATCTATTCTTTACTCCTATAAGATATTCTCTAAATTATGCTTAAAATTCTTATTATTTTTTTTATTATATTGCGCAATTTGTGATTGCATTAATTTATTTTGAATTATTGTACTCTTCAATTCTTAGATAATTATAGTGGATAATTTTCTATGCAACTTCTACATTGACAAAACTTTGGGGTGTATAATGTCTTCTTTTATGATTAATATACAAATGAGATTATTTCTAATACACATATAGCTATATTTGTTTCAATTCACACCTGAAACACAATGTTTAGATTCACAAAAATTTTGGTGTTGACATCGTTTTAGTTTATGATATACTCATTTCAATTTGCACCCAAACACAATGTCTAGATTCATAAAAAAATTTGGTGTTATACAATGCCTTGGTTTATGATTAACATGTATGTGAGAATATTCACACAACACACACATTTGTATGCTAATCTTGATTTTCACCCCAAAGGCAACTTTTAGTTTGAAAAACACTTGGGGTGGATAAAACCTTAGTTTACGATTAATACATGTGAGATTGTTCACAATACACATGCAAACATAGTCATCTCGACTTGCATCCCATAGGTAACTTTTAGTTTGATAAAAATTCTAGGATGGACATATGGGTTTATGATGAGTATGCATATGAGATTTATTCACAATATATGGGAGGAAAGATACTCATTTCATAGTAAACCAAACTAGATCTATCTTAATGTTGGATCTATTAAGTGTCAAGAGGGATCAAATCTCTTGTAGTGCAAAACTCTTTTTTGAGTGCAAAACTTGAAGAAATGTTTGCACCTCGAGAGATTTGATCCCTCTTGAAGCTTAATAAATCCAATGTTAAGATGGTTCTAGGTTGGTTTGTATATGTATATATATATATATATATATATATATATATATATAAGGGTGGTTCATGGACAATGAGTGGCCGCTACATCCACGGGAAAATCCATATAGATCAACCCAAAGGGATCTACTCGCCAGCCAAACTAGCAAGGCCTAACCCCAAGGGCGTCAAGGAGATTTGGTCATGTGACCTCCTAATAGGAAACGTACTTAGCAATAAGAACTTGATCAACTGAGCTATACCCTAGGGATGTTGGTTTTCTATATGTGTGTGTGTGTGCGTGCGCGTGCTCCGTAGTTAAGACAATCTACTTGAAGCTCTATTGTTAGACCATAAAACCTAACAAGCTCCTCTGTTATATCATAAAATCGATAAGAATATATACCTTTGTCTTTGCAGGAGTCAATGATATTAATTATCCTTAGTTTAATTTTATTTTTTATGCTATCATTCAATCTCCTACATAAAACTCAATAAAAATTGTTCATTAGGATTTTAAAACTAATGGTTGACACATTCTAAACTGAGCAACTCCGAAAAAAAAATTAATACAAACAAAAAAATATAAACAAATATAGGATTGCATGTACTTTTTCTCTTCATACTCAAAAGTAAAATTTCAAACATATAAAATAAAAGAGTAACATACAGAACAAAGAAGACAAATCTAATCTTTGAATGCTATGTAACAAAGTGAGAAAGACTATTTTTCTTAAGTTTTACCTTGAAGATCCACGGAGCTATAAAGTCTTTGCATAGTGCGTCTTTATTGAGTGGTTTCCTTTGCCAAATTGGGTATGAAAATTACTCAGGGTTATGATATTTGTTGTAGAATTTAAGATTTATTTTGATCTAACTAAAAGTTTTTATTGCAATGAATGTCTCACATTAATAAAAAAATATCTTTAAATAGACTGCATTAGAGAAGAATACCATGGGTTAATAATACTCGGAAAAATTTACTATTTTATCTCAATTTTATTTTAATTATTAACTATTAATTTTTTATTTTATTTTATTTTTAATTTTATTTAAATTTTATTTATTTTTAATGTAGTTTGATCTTTAGAGAAAAATACCATGGGCTATGAAAACCTAGAGCCCAAAAACGTCTTTCCATAAATTTATTATTTTATTTCAATTTTATTAAAGTTATTAGTTATTTATTTTATTTTTTAAGATAATGTTTTTGGTGATAATCACATCAAAATTCATTTGTCAATGTGTTTTGAACTAGCAAGTGTGGTTCATCATCGGGGCAAGATGAAGAAACAGATCATGGTAGCGCGTTTAATTAAATAAGAACCCATTAAAGAATTAAAAAATATTTTAGTTAAAATATATATATATATATAGATATAGATATATTAGTTTAAATATAAGTGTTTACAATTAAAATATGTATAAATGAAATCCTGTAAATACCATGATTAATAAAAATGAAACTTAAAAAATATATATTAGTTAAATATATATAAAATTTAAATTTTTGTTTTTTATAATGAACTAAATATATATGCTTAGAAATACCTTAAAAACATTTCTTTGCTAAGTTTACATTATATATATATATAAAATAATGAATAGAATTATGAATAACAAAAAAGGAAAAAACAACTTAAAATAGAAAGGAGAATATCGAGGAAACTAAAACGATTCAAGGGATAATCGCCAAAAACATTATCTCAAAAAATAATATGGATAACAGAAGCCTTCATTCAATAATTACATCCCTACATGGAAGGGCCACTACAACTAAGGTTCATCATACAAGTTTCTAAGATAAAGTCAGATATGGCGTTCCTTAAGAGATGTAGACTCCTCCTACAAACCATCATGTCTTCCTTAAGACCAGTCTAGATTTATTGAGATCTGAAATTTGTAGGGTTAGAAGGGTTCTAGATCAGCATTCTCGTCATCTTATCTCTTTACATCTGGAACTTTCTGGCATATTTTCAGCATCCCTGTGGACCAGGATCGATGCTTGTTCAGCCCTTATAGCTCAACGGATGGAAGATATTTGGAAACAGAAGCAGTCTTCAAAATTTCTCAAGCTTTCTAGAAGATCCTCTGCCTTTGGTAATTCTTCTGTCTCCTTCGGTCTTTCGTCCAATAGCCATGCAACTTTCGATCAGGTCTCTGCCATTCGCTTGTGTGTTAATAGATGTCCTCAATCGGACTTTGGATGTGTATCCCCCGCTACGGGTAATTGTATTGTGCAGGTGTCAGATGAAGCGGTTAGATCCTCGGGGTTCGTCCCTCCGTTCTCAGGCTTCTTGCTGCCTGTTCTTCCCAGCATGGAGGTGGATCTGCATTCCTACGATATTGACGTCCCCTCCCGCGATTCGTTCATCCCTGGTCCTTTCCTTCCTAGTTCGAACTATGGTCCGGTCTCCCCTCTTAACATTGGTTCCCCTATCGGTTTATTGAATTCAGTTAAACCAAAGATAGGTCCCCTCGTTGTGGAAGCCCTTCTGACTGTTGTTTCCACTAGTTCCATCATCCCTCTACTGTCAAACTCAGCTGGAGTCCCTTCCCTTCCCTTCCCTGTCTATTTTCTCCCCTCTCAGCCCTTCATCCCCGTTGATCGTTGATCGTTTCGCCCTTGGTCCCTGCAATGACATTCGATCTTTATCTATTAGCCCCGATAAGGTCTCGTCTAACGAGGTGAGGGAATTGTCCGGACGGTGAAAAGTGACCAGAATCTGGGCAAAAAAAAAATCAAAAAATCTTGTAGAGACAGTGTTTGAATCGTGTTTTTGATGGTGGAAATGGATTCAACACCATCAAAAACGACTAGGACACATAAAATTTTGAAGTTTAACAACTATAACTTGGATTTACAAAAATCCTTGCCATATTTTCTCTAAATCTAACCAGAATTTCTGTAACTTTCCAAGCAATTCCTCCTACTAATTAGACTACGGCCCCGATAATCCTCCTCAATTTCGGATACCTTGTTATAATATGTCTAGTAATATATTAAATTCTAATGATATTAATTACCATAAAGAAATTTGTAATAACAGTGATAATAATAATAATAATTATTCATATTTGAATAATACTAATAATAATAATTCTATTAGTAATAATGAGAAATATAATATTGTTAATAATAATAATAATAATAATGATAATATTATTATTTACAATAACAATAATAACGAAAAATTTAATATTAATATTAACAACACTAATATTATTAATAATAGAAATAATAGTGGTGGTGGTAATAATAATAATAATATTAATAACAATAATAATAATAATAATAATCTTTCTCATGGAAATAAGGTAGTTAATCTTTCTAGTTGTTTCTTTCCCCTTTCTGTTTTTAGTCTTTTTGAAAAGGAGTTAAATTTTTCCCTTGCTCCTAAGAAAATCCCACGTGGAGGATATTATGTGTGACGCTGAGTTCGGGATTAGGGGCTTACCTGATAATATTAAGGACACCATTAGGAAAAACTGTGTTGTCATCCTCAGGAAAGCAAAGCCCCCTAGGAACAACATTAGCAAGGATGAATTTAATGCCCTAAAATCCTTGAACCAGAATAAGGACATCGTCGTCCTCAAAGCCGACAAAGGTGGGGTCATTGTTATCCTTGATAAGGTGGATTATCACAAGAAGATGTTGGATCACATGTGTAATAGCGGAAGCTATAAAAAGCTTAATAAGAATCCCCTGAAAAGGATATCCAAAACAATCGCTCTAGCTATTAAGTCTAGTAGCACTATGGGTACCTTTTGCCACAAGCTTATTTAGAGAAGCCCCATCACTCCAAGGATCTATGGGCTTCCAAAGATCCACAAAGATGGGCCCCCCTAAGACCCATTGTTAACACCATAGGAGGGCCTACCTACCTCCTAGCCAAATTCCTAGCCTTGAAGCTTAAGCCCCTTGTTGGGCATACAAAGTCTTTCATTAAAGACTCTTCTTCGTTTGTCAATGAGTTAAAGGGCTTAAAGTTTGATCATGGGGACATTCTTGTTAGTTTTGATGTTGTCTCCCTTTACACTTGCATCCTTATTAAGGACGCCATTGAGGTTATCAAACGCCTCACTGATCTTGATACAGCTAGATTAGTAGAAATTTGTCTTACCTCACTGGTCCTGATACAATAGATTAGTAGAAATTTATCTTAAAGAAAACTAAACCACTAATAATAAAGCACTCATAAAAGAAATAACATAAATATAGAAAAACCAAACATGGCGGAAAAGGCCTCAGCCTTACTGTATTCCTCTCATCATGTAATGCAATGTACAAATAACGATAATAGTACAAATAAATACATGAAGAAGTTTGTCTCAAGATAGTGCGTCTATCTTGAACAAACTTGGTTGAGATATTTTCTCAACAAAACACTAATCTAGGAGAACTAGTTGGAGAGAATCTCTCATCCTAACTAAACTCCCTAGTTTGAGGAACTAACTCCTAATTCTCAAGAGTTGATTTAATTAATTATAATTTTGGATTTATAATTGTTTTATTATGAGAGTGAGGCTAACATCCCCCCCCCCCCAATGATAAATCCAAAATAAGAACAAGGAACCCTCTTCCAAGTTCTCAAGTTGATCCTCAAAAAACATTGCCTGAAAAACCGCCAAAGCTGGATACCGAAGAAATTGCAATATGAAGAGACCATGAGTTAGCTACATGTTTGATTCATCTCTGAATGTCGCTTGGAAACTCCATCACGTGCCAAGTTGTAAAAGGATCCAATTGTCCTTTGATTGAAATCAACATCCTGTGTCCACTAAAAAAATTTGATGAACACCCACTGGCGTATTTGTTTGATACTCACTTGCTAATGAAAAAGCCCATTGGTTGCTTTGTTGATGTTGTCGAAACTTTTAGTTTGACAACCACTGTCACTTACATTGAAATTTTCCCCCCTTTGTCAGCTGAAAGGAGAGACAATATTATTTTTGAACCCCCCCCCCCCCCCCTTCAGGTGTAGGAGTGTTTCACTGGTGTACTCCCCTGTTCAACTGCACAAGAGTACCATCTTCATTTTTACTGTTGACTGCAATATGTGTGAGTGAATTCGATTGTAAAACTTATACAATATTCTGACCATGGATGACCATTCCCAGGGATCAATCCATGAATAATTGATCTTCAATCTGGTTGATTATTTTTGTTTGTTGCATTGTGTTGATGAATGATTTGTCTTCCCACAATGGTGACAAATATGGACATCAAAACAATGATCTTCCATGTGCCCTTTTCTTTGACAATGAAGGCATTTTGGTTTGACTGCAACTTCAGTTTGCATGTATTTTTGTTTGTCTTCAACTTTCTCAGAATTAACCGATGTGATTTGTGCAAGAAACCTTGCACTGACAAGCTTAATGGGCCAGGAATAATATGGGATATGCAATTTGGCGTCATCTTTGACATATCCTAAGCCTCGTGGATTTCTGTTACTTTGGATTTCTTCCCATGGCTTGATGATTGGTTTGGAAGAAAGCTGAACTGGATCAGGGACCACTTCGACACTTGAAGTTGGTTGGATTAGTGACTTGGAATCATCAGTTGTAGTTGTATTGTTCAAAGACTTGGAAGCATCACTCTTCTCTAGCAACTCGGTTCTTTGTAGTTGCGACTCCAGTTGAAGGAACTCAATCATTTCATGTGCATGATGAAGATGCACTTGAATATCAGCAAGAGTTGTTTTGCTGATGTTCACCATGTTGCTAGCGGATAATAAAATCAAATTGTTAAGAATTTGGGACAATTGAATGTGTGTCGCCATGTTAGTTTGCTCACTTTGAATTCAGGCTCGCTTGTACTGTTGCTTATTGTTGATGTTTTAAACATGTGCTAGAGTTTTATAACTTGGTTGTTTGAACTCTTGATTTCACGCTCACTTGATGACGATCACTTTGCTTGAATGCTTAACTATCACTTTGTGAATGCTTCAATCAACTTCACACTGGCTTGTTTGTTGTAGATGTCATGCTTTGAACTTTCGCACTTGATTTTGACACACTCGCTTGCTTGGTTGTTTGAATGACACGCTCGATTGCTTTGTTGTTTGAATGACACACTCGCTTACTTAGTTGTTTGAATGACATGCTCGCTTGCTTTGTTGTTTGAATAAAGAATACTAGAATTAACACTCATTTGATGATGATTGCTTGCTAGATGGCTTGCTTGAACTTGCTTGATTGATTACTGACACTTTGTGCTTTCTTGAATGTACTCACTGAATGTGCTAATTTGAAAAAAGGAAGGGTGTCGAACATTGTTGAAAATACACCCAAGAGACAAATGACAAGTTCAATCTTGATGACACAATTGAAGACTTGCTCACTTAATATATTCACCTTAACAATTCAAATTAGGATGTCGGTTACAACCGAGAATGCACCCCCGTACAATTTAGTTAAAAAATGTTTATCTACAAGTGATACAAAAAGTGTTGATGATGTTGATGTCATCTTGGCTTGAAATGTTGGATTTTGTAGCATCCTTAACTTGATTCCTTTGATTACAAGATGTGAAATGTGCTTGCTTGGAAGATCATCTTATCAAGTTGATGATGTGACGCTTTGTGCTTGTGTACTTAAGCTTGATTTAAGCATAATACAAAGAGATCGCTTTGATAATATGAACACAAGTCATGCACAAACATTCATTACACACTGTGTACCTAAGATCCCCTTATTCAAATTCGGGCGGATCTAGGACACAAGCACCACAAAAATTATGATTTTATTAATTATTGGAGTACATCATTCTTCAATGTCACAACTTTGTCGTGGAAACTTCTCAATGAGAATGTCACACTTGCAAACTTTGGAAGGAAATTGTCTTCAAACACTGCCTGCACTGACTCAATCACTCTCAAAGTAAAATATTACTTTGGGTTACAACAATAACTTTCTCTCAAACAAATTCACTTATCACTCCAAATACAAAATACTTATAACTCCAAAATTACAAAATATACTTCTTATTTCTCCATTACAAAGAATATTATTTTATCCACTCCTTATCTCTCCCAAAAATCACTCATTTAAAAAATATACCTTATTGTTGTATATATAGATCACATATTTGTGAGACTCTTTGGAAACCCTGGACCAATTTAATGTGATGCGGGAATAGCACAAGTATTGAAAAGGTTGTAAATGACCATGGTTGATCCAAAGATTCCTTGGACCGAATGAAAGCCAATGGATATGGGTGTGCTGGGACTGCGCCAGGTGAATCACGCATAGTCCACAAAATCGGAAAGCATAAGACAAGAACAGGACATGAAACGGCACAAATCAGAGAATACGAGATGGATCAAGTCATTCTGGATTTGGGATCAAATGCGAATGTTTTGTCGAAGCAGACATGGGAGTGAATGGGGAGACCTGCACTGCAATGGTCTCCAATTCAGCTAAGGATGGAAAACTAGCAGAAAATAATACCCATGGGGCGATTGCAGGGAATAACTGTGGATATTGAGGGAGCGAGCGTGCTAGCAGATTTCGAAGTGATAAAGATTGTTGATGACAACAATCCCTACTTTGCGCTCCTGGGAATTGACTAGGCTACTACTACGAACAGGGTAATCAATTTGAAGAAGCACAAGATGATCTTTGAAAAGAAATCACTACGCGTAATTATACCCCTGGACCCTGTTGAAGGATCGCGTTATACGGAGCCGGTCCGCGACTATGAAAGTGATGATGATCTAGACTGTATCTATAATATAACAACACGATACCAAGATTGGGTGAATCCCACCGTGGATGAGAAGATTACATGGGAGCGTGAGAGTTCCCACACTTCGGATTCCGACAAAGAAGCATAATGATGGCAGAATCGGTTACATGAAGTAACTACACTGAATTGCAATATGATGACCAGGTCGTTGCACTGCGTGTCAACAAAAGTAAGAGATCTGCCTACTTATGATGGTCTAAATGAGGTAGATACCTTCTTGGATGCATTTGAAAAGGAGGTGCCAAAAAAAAACGCTTCAAAGCCTTGGATTGGGTATTGCGCGCTACGCCGGCGAGATGGTGGGGTACGCACAAGGGGAGTTTCGATGATTGATACGAATGTAGGAGAATGATGAGAGTACGATTTGGGAATCCTAAGATGTGATTGACAAACAAGTACAATGGGCAGAATGATCCGCGTGCGCATCTGGCCAAGTGGACGCAGGCTTATGGAGAAAAGCCACAACCTGAGTGGGTTCACCTATTCTGTCATACCCTGGATGTTATTCCAATGAATTGGTATGTAGAAACAGACCTTCACCGTTGGACAGGTGAATGGGATATCCTCCGCGAAGGGTTCATGATGACATTTAGTTTTGAGAATAGGTTTGACAATATTGAGGAAGCACTACAAGAAGTGAAAGCAGCCATCTTTAGGATCTCGCAGGATCCTTTAGACTTGATGCAGCCTGAATGGGCTACTCAGCTGAGTTGCGCACTGGAATGTTATAATGAAACTACTGAAGAAGAGGATGAAGATCCGCGGAAAATTAAAATTCCAAAGACGGAAGACCACCGAATTGCTCCGCGAATACCAGGGCTTATTCCCAACCAAGTTTACGGATTTGAAAGGAATAATCAGATATTTAGGAGTAATGAAGACCACGTTAAAACCTGACGTGAAGCCAGTTAAGCAGAGGCCGTACCACTTAAATCCGAAATACAAGGAGAAGGTCCACGTAGAACTAGACAAAATGCTCGTAGTAAGCATCATTGAGCCTATGGAAGAATCCAATTGGGTAAGCCCAATGGTGGTGCAAGAGAAGAAGCATAAGGACGAGGTAAGGATATGCGTGGCTCTCAAAAAATTGAATGACGCTTGTGTGCATGATCCATTCCCAACTCTGTTCATGGATGAAGTGTTGGACAATGTAGGTGGTCAGGAAGCATATTCTTTCACTGATAGGTTCTCAGGGTACCACTAGATCAAAATATCACCAGAGGATAGGAGCAAGAAAACCTTTGCGACTAAGTGGGGTTGCTTTCAATATACTATCATGCAATTTGGATTGAAGAATTCACCAACCATATTTTCGTGCGTGGTTGTTGCGGCATTTAAGGAATATATTCATAAGTTCTTGGAGGTCTATTTTGATGACTGGATTGTATTTGGGCTGGTTAAGCACCACGTAGCGAGCTTGCGCTTGATGCTGGATACCTGTTGAAGATACCAAATCGCGCTCAACGTCAAGAAGTGTGTGTTTCTCGTTCCTTTTGGGAACCTATTGGGCCACGTGGTTTGCAGACAGGAGCTGATGATAGACCTCGCGAAGATCACGGTGATTCTAAACTGGGAAGTGCCAAGAAGTGTGAAACAGTTGCATGCTACTCTAGGACATACGGGATATTATAGAAAGTTTATCAAAGGCTATGCCTAGATCACCGCGCCGATGGAAAAATTGTTGAAGAAGGATGTCACGTTCTACTAGAACGATGACTGTAAGAAAAGCCTGGATATATTGAAAGAAAAGATGGTTATTGCGCTGATTCTTGTCTTCCCGAACTGGAAGAAAGAGTTTCATGTCCATGTTGACGTGTCGTGTATAGTGCTGGGGGCAGTACTAACACAGGATGGCGGAGAAGGCTTGGACCACCCTATCGTGTTCGTAAGTCGTAGATTATCCTCTGTTAATGCGTTGTCGAACTTCCAGCAATCCAAATAGAGCTGGGAGGTCTTCGTGCTAAGATTTCCACACCTGCAGAGTGATTCGAGGGCGAGTCACGATGTTTGTGTTGGGGGCCTGTTGGGCGCAGGATCCCCCAAGGACAGTTTTGGGGCTAAGAGCCTAGATTTTGGTCCAATTTTGTAATTCCAATGTAAAGACTCCGCGTTTTGTGGGCACGGAGCGCGTAGTTGTTAAAGAGTCATAGGGTTGTCCGCCCTTATTTTGATAATGTAATGTCGGTTGTAGAAGATTTGAGATTGTATAAATAGAGAGAAGTTCTAAGTAGTTAAAAAATCAGTTAAGCATCATACGTAAATGAAGTAATGAAGATGTATGCGAGATAGCTCTGAAGTGTAAGTCTAAGTTTTGGGTCGTAGCATAGGAAGAGGCTTTGTAGCTGAGTGTGCAGAGGCCTAGTAGTCTACAGCTGAGTGCACGAACCCCTGTAGCTGAGTGCGCAGGGCGAGTCGAATTTGTAAACAATTGGAAGTATTAATAAAGAGAAGTTTCTATCATTTCTACATCTTTATTCCCTGTTTATGTATATGTTATATTGGGTATGAATTTCACTTCTAATGCTTATATGATGCGCGAATGTGTATAACTGTATTGGTTAAGTGAACGCAAGATAGAATATTTGTTTATGCGAAGATAATTAAGATATGTCAATAATATAAGTAAGATATTTAGCGTAGTTTGGGAAATAGCACAGTTCGCTGGCCTAGCAGCGCGAAAGGACTTCAACCCCTAGTTAGGGTTGCGCGAAGGCCGATTGTAACACTTCACGAAGGTATTGAAGAGTGGACAGAGTGCGAAGCAACTTGCGTAAAGGCAGGTATAGTTGGAATAAACCGACATCACAAACATCTCAAGGGTGCAGAAACTTGGTTCCAACATCCCCCCATACTACTTCGGGTGAGACTTCAGTTCGCGCTTCGCGACTGATGCTAAAAGGGACAGTAGTGTAGGGATTTGTTTGGCTAACTAACTCTGAACCTGGGTCAGGCCCCCATAAGCTAATAATAGCCTAGGAGGGGTGAACCCCCTTATCAACTTTGTGTTTATGAGTTTTTTGTGTTTTATTTCTCTGCATTTTACTTGTTGTATATGTGTTTTAAACAACTAATTAATCTCATAAATTGCTCATAAAAGACACATAACACTTGACACAAATTCCTCACAATTTGGTTAATTTGAGACGATCCTAAACACATTATTAATACTGATGAGGGAGCTTGCATATCATTAACAAGTTTTCACAACATTTCAGATCAAGTTGGTATCGGAGCATTGTTAGCTCATTTTAACCCTGAGATGGTTTGCCAAGGTTAACTAGAAAATTAGCTATTGGTTTTGTATTTGTGAAAGGATAATTTAACTGTGTGAAAGTTTATGTGTGCACCCTGAAGAAGGGAGATGCTTCTTTGTTGAGAAACATTTTGAATCTTTGTGAAGCTTTTTGATGCATTACAAGTGTGATGACAACATTAACAAGTGATGTTTCTAATCCATCTTCCTTAGCAAGACTCTTTGATGAAGAAATGTTGCAAGAGCTTATCATCATGAGAGATATGGTGCAAGAGCTGAATGAAGATATGAAGGAGAGCACTATACTTCAAGAGCATTTGATGGCCATGAGGGAGGATAAGCAAGAGCTTCTTGAAAAGATGCATGAGATGGAGATTCAACTCCATGATGCCAAGGAAACCCTAGCCAAGTATGTGCATGAAAATGAGGTATGCAATTCAAGTTTATCTTCAATTTCCTCTCAAAATGAATGTTTTGGTGCTTTTGAAAGACACACTAAAGGAATAGGGTCCAAATTATTGATGAAGATGGGCTATGAAGATAAAGGGTTAGGCAAACATGCACAAGGCATAATTGAGCCAATTGTTGTTGAGGAAAGGCCTAGGTATTTGGGTCTTGGTTATGGACAACATGATGGAGAATGATCCAAATCCAAGGAGGCACATGAAGGTGTTCCAAGAAGGACTTTCATTACATGTTCATTACCTCAAGCTTGTGAAGTTTGTGTTCATGAGGAATGAAAAAGTTTTATACCCACTTTGCAAGAAGATGCTCATAAGCATGCAACTAGTGGAAATGGCAAACAAGAGGATGTTTAAAGCTCTAAGGTCATTGACACCATTGTTGGTACTACGAAGAGAGCCACTACCTCATCAAATTCACCTCCGCAAGAAGGCAACAAAGGTGAATGTGAAAGGTATAAATCTGCCTTTAATCAAGTTTCTTTTTATTATGATAAACATGGTAAATCTTCACATAAAATTTGGAGAAAATTTGCATGTTCCTTTTGTGGTTTGAATAACCATACTGTTTCGAGGTGTTGGAAGAGGATAGCCATCCATAGGAAACTTTCAAAACAAAAGAGACAGAAAACCAAAGGTCCATTGAATAATGGAAACCATGTTGAAAATAAGATGCAATTATTTTGCACTCATTGCCATAAGCAGGGTCATATTTTAGACAAGTGTTGGACTTTGCATCCAACAAGTCATCCACAACATTTGAAGAAGGTGGAGAGAGATTTTGGCAAAGATGGAAAAGAGGATTCCATAATTGATGAGGGTCAGGATTATACACACAATGAAGTGTAGCTGAAAGAAGCGCCATTGAAATGGTTTGGAAGATATGGTTAGATTTCTTAACCAATTAAGGCCTTGCATTTCTATTGATAATTGATGCAAATTTTGCCTTATTGATGCATTTCTTTGTTATTTCGATGCATTTATTTTCTCTTGAAAGTATGTTGCATATTGCATGAAGCAAGATGTTGGGAAAGTAGACTTATGTTGACTCACGTAGATGCAGCAAAGATGGCAATTTGCAACTACAAATTTGCATGCATGTTGCATTCTTGAACTTGCATGTTTATGCCAGGAAGGTGTTCAAAATTGGAGTATGTTGACTCACTTTATTGCAGCAAATTTGGTCATTTTAGCTCTTTAAGTACTCATAGATACCAATGGGATTCTTGTACTTGTGATTGTACTTTGTGAGGGAGTTGAGAATTGTTATACATGCATGAGAGTTTGTGGGCGTGAACAGTGGAATTTTTAATAGTTTCATTGTGCTTGAACATGCATGAGTGATTGACTTGTGTTGGTTGATTACTTTGTTAACATGTATGTTGTCAACTTGAGAATGTTGATCATTTGCACATGCATAAGTGTCGGCTTGTGTGGTCGATTGATTGTTATATGTATGTTATATCGACTTGGAAGAGTTGATTTTGTCTCCAAAGATGAAAGGGAGATGTGATGAGTTGTTTCATGAGAATGTGGAATTCTTGTTGTAAATCGCCAAGTTGTTGTACATGCTTTTGCTTGATTTGAAAACCAATTGTTTGAAGAAGCATAATTTGTTGACTTGTGTTTAGTAAACAATCGAATAAACACCAAGATGTATGAGCACATGGAGATGTTCACATGATCTGACATTTGTTGCTTTGAAGAAGCAAAAGGAAGAGGTCATCAAGTTATATTCTTCAATGAGTGTTTTTCAAGGTTAATTGTGTTTCTTGTGATAAGATGTCGCAAGATTTTGGAAGGTCCACGCTTGAGCAAGAGGCTCATGATTATCCTTCATTCTCAAATCATGACATGATCAACATGTTAATACCGGAGGATGATGGAATCAAGAAGCGAAACTCGACAAAAATGCCAAAAAAATTGTAGCCCTTGTAAAATATCAAATGGTCTACAATGCGATTTGATGTGTTGATGCCAATAAGTGAAAGAGATGGCGAATGCATTCTTCCAAATGTGGAATTTGGAACCGTGGAGGTAAAAGAATGGTCATTTCTTTTCTTGCTATTACTGATATTGGAACTCATTGTTGTAGTTCACTTAGATGGGCATAACTTGGAAAAGTGGTTTCCAAGGAGAAGCTTGCATCGAATGTATGTGTTGCAAAGGAGGAACATGATTCTCAGTGGGAAGGCCATTAGTCAGCTTTCCAAATAGCGAGGGATCACTTTGGTACAGCAAGGTGTTCAATCAACAAGCAACCAACAAGTTTCGGATTGGGTTCGCAATAGAAGGAGAACATTGGTTGAAGTGCCAAGCCATTTGCAAGACAAGGCATGTCAGTGAGCCTGAGTGGTTGTCATGGATATTTTTCGAAGTAGAATCAATTGATAGAACTTGGGAAGGAGAAGAGTATTTAGCTCTCATCAGATAACTAGTTTTTGTGGGTCCAAAACCCTGTCAGTGGGAAGGAGTGATCGGAATCTGGATTAGGGGCAAAAATTTGCTCAAAAATCAAAGTGCTCAAAATCGATCAAAACCTAAATGACCACATCCGTCTCGGCGATATGATCCCAACGCAACTTGTTTCACTCAAAGTGGAGTTCGTATGAGAAAGTTAGAGCATGTTGTCCGTTTCGTCAAACAAGCAAAATTTTGTGACTGGGATGTTGACTAAGCATTTGTACAACCCAGTGAGTAAAAAGAATATTCCAGGGAATATTCCCACAGGTGGAACAACCAGATCGTGACAAGTGGCAGCACATAATTGGTTAAAGCAGTTTTGGTGGACCAATGAGAGGGTGACATGTGGCAAGCCCGAAGGCTGCCACGTGCCCTCTCAAAGGTCAGGTAAATTTTTTATGTGAGGCTGAGGAGTCAAACCTGTGACCTACACTACACAAGCACAGAACCTTATCGTTCTACCACCACATTGTCACTTAACAACTAAAGGTTACATGTTGTATTTAAAGTTAAATACGTTGAAGTTTGGAGTTAACCACTAGCATTAACCACTAACGGTTAACCTCCACATGTGACCACGTATGTTAACCATCGGCGGATTGGGAGGTAGCATTAACCACTAGAGTTAACCGCCAGCATGTGACCAACCTCAAAACACTAACCACTAACGTTTAATGTTAACCGCCAGATTAATGTGCTAAGTGGTATTAGTGTTAATTAATCCGTGTTCATCATTTAATTAATGGTAAATTAGTTTGGCAAAGCTGACAAATCTAGAGCTAACTCCAAATTTGGCGGAGTGAACTGGAGTTTTTCCAGATTTGGTGGAGATTTCTTAGGAAAAACTAAAGAGGCCATAAGTTTGGCAGTTTTCGACCAAGTTTGGCTCAAAAAGAGTCATTCTTAGATGATATGGATGCTCTGAACACAATGGAATAGATTCCAGAGGAAAAAAGACACTTTTGTATGTGATTTTTCTACGTTGAAGTTTAAGGAAGCCTAGGGTCACCAGGAGAGGAGGTCAAGCCTAGATCAACTTAAGTCCATTTGTAGAGTTTGGAAAGTCATTTTTGGGGGTTTTGGGTCTTCTAAATCCAATGGAGTAGGTTTCAAAGCCATTGGAGCACTATAGGTGCATGTAATCATAGAATTGGCCATTAATCCAAAGAGGGTCTAGCCATTGAAGCAGGTCCAAGGAGATGTAGCCTAGGAGAGGTGAACTCCTTTATCAACTTTTTGTTTATGAGTTTGTTGTGTTTTATTTATCTGAATTTTACTTGTTGTATATGTGTTTTAAACAACTAATTAATCTCATAAATTTCTCATAAAAGACACATAACACTTGACACAAATTCCTCACAATTTGGTTAATTTAAGATGATCCTAAACACATTTTTAATACTGATGAGGGAGCTTGCATAGCATTAACAAGTTTTCCCAACATTTCAGATCAATTTTTATGAGGTCTGATGGCATTTTCTTGGTACATTACATCATTTGCAGAGTTTTCCTTTCGTTCTGTTGCATCCCGACAACGTTCAGAAAATTGAGTTATTAATGGGCCTGACTCAATTAATTACGCTTAAGGTGGCATTTGGGGAGGAATACTTGGCAGAACACCTTAGTGTAATAGCTCATTGGAACCAGAATGAGAAGATATACATGATGGGATGGCTAGAAGTGATTTTTAGTGGCTTGAGGAAGCATGGTGGCAAATTTACCATTTTCCCACATTAAAAAGAATATTTTAATTAAGGGAAATGTGCTCAATGATTAAAATAATAATAAAATAGGAGCTTCTAGAGGGGTCCGTTAGATCTATAAAAAGAGGAGGAGGAGGTCATTAGAGGACATCTTCGATTTGTGATTTTTTCTTGTGGAGAGGTTTGAGAACTCGGTTCTCTACTTCAACAGTAGCCCCAGGACAGAAACCCTCAAGTGACTTGGTGAGAGTGGACGAAAACCCACCTCATCTCCTTGGTGGATTCAGTCAGAATTCACAAGTGTAGTGATTGATTTCAGTTCAGTTTTGGGAGGGTTGGTTTCAGCATCAGAGCAAATCAGTTTTGGAGACCAGATTGTCTATCTCAGTTATTTCAGCTATATCGTCATGTACACCTTTTCAGTCATTTATTATAATACTAGCTGAGATTATTTTTGCTCATTGTGTTATTGAATGCAAGCAATCTACTTGTTATATTTTACATGGCAATCTTCTGTTAATCGAATAGTAATTTTATGGTGAAATTTTTGGTTGAGCTAAATTTATGCAAATTTAGTAAAATATCCCATTTGGGATATTACAAAAACTGTTTCTAGACCCATCATGTATCCACCCTACCCAGATTCGCGTCGTGGTTTGTTTTTTCTGGCATTCCCTGCCACCATGCTATTAAGTTCACGCGGTGGTTTGTTCCCTATACTAGAGGGAACCGAATAGAACTATCTTTCATAGCCTCTCCATAGCAACAAACTTGTGACCAAAGTGAACCGAATAGAACTATCTTTCACAACATCTCCATAGCTAGCCATCTCCAGCAGAAGCTAGGCGGTAGACTAATCAATTAGTTCAAGCACAACCAAGTGAAGGCCTTTCAAAGAAACTTGCCAAACCTTCACGCCTTGAATTCGATATTTAGGGAAGATGTCCACACTATGAACTTCACTTGGTACGACGCCTTCACACTGTGACCTTCACCTCGTACAACACCTTTGAAAAAAACAAGAAGGTCTCCCAACAAAACATCCACTTGGAGAAACCTATCATGGTCTTCAATTTGGCTACAATTCAAAGCCAGATCGCCTTTTTGCAGATCGAACTCCTGCGAACAGGCTCCAAATCATCTTTGTATGCCATCTGGTTCTCAAGGGTAAAAGTCCCAGAGACCAAATTTCTTGGAAATTTAATGCTACTTTACTAAACTCTTGCATGATTTAGCCCATGAAAACCTTTAACAGTAGCACATGATGATGATAGGTAAAGCTCATAGTTGGGTAAACATACAATGAAAATTCAACAATATTGTGATGTAGTTGAGTATGGTTTTGAACAATATCTGAGCACGCAGGCAACAAATAATCATTCAAACAGGTTAATCAATACATGAATATTGTGCTTTAAGGTATGCTAGTTGCTACTACGGGTTCAGATGTTGTTGGTGCTATTTCTATGCTAGGTAAATGACTGGCATTGCTACTGGTTCTCTACGGGAAGCATTAGTAGCGAGAGCCAAAATGTGTTTCCTGCTCCTTTTAAGGAAGAAAGACCTACGTTAAACCTAGCTTATGGCACAACAACACACGTTAGATGCCAAAATCGGAGCATTGTAATGCCTTCTTTGAATCACTCCTTGCATGCAGTTTATTGATGGTGACTTCTGGTTCGTGAACTGATGGCTTAATTGCTTCTATTTGTGCTGTAATGGATCGTGCCCCATGTTGCCACCGGAAGAGAGAGAATTCCCCTATCAATTCATACACGATAGAGGAGAAGGCCCCATCGATCCAATGAATGAGCATTGATTATGTTTACCATCGTTCACACCTGAAGACATTGAGACATGTTGTTTACTTACGAGCATATTGATTAGGATTTATTTAGAACAAAATATTATAACGAGGTTGCTAGTCGGGAAGGTGCAGATGAAAAAAATGTATTTACCATTTTTTCCCATAGATGCAAATAGATATTATCTGAAATGATATGACAGATTCCTAGAAGAGAAAGGAAACCTACAACAATATCATTGAAACCCATATGCAACATACTGCAGAACTCACTACTTTAGCAACCAAAAAATTATTTTTCTCTTGCACAAAATTTATTTATATGCTCGCTATGCAATGTCCTATAGCTACAAATGATATTTTTTTCTGGAACAATGTGGGAAAATCCTAAACGAAAAAAAGTGAAACCCATGTGCAACATATTGTAGAACTCACTACGTTAGCAACCAATAAATTGTTTTGCTCTTAAGAGCATAAAATTTATTCAGATGCCCAATGTGCAATGTCCAACAACTACAAACGATTATTTTTTGAACAATGTGAGAGAAGCATAGAAGAAAAAAGATATCAACATCAACATAATTCCAAAAAGGCATTATATCGCAAAACTCGTTATGTTAGGCCCAATAAATTCTTTGTCCCTTATGAACTCAAAAATATACTTAAATGACCACCATACAATAACAATGTGGATCCATTTGCAAAATCTCAACCAATCCTATATTTCAAACTTGCCAATAACAACAAACCCCCCAAATTTACATTTGAAACATGACAATGAAATCGAACACCCAACATAGTGTGGCTATTAGGCAACCACCATTCTCATGGAGGGAAGGAATGATTAGTATCGATCGGGTTTAAAGGATGTTCAAAGTCGATTCAAAATGAGATCCTTATGCATATGAACCATATCTTGCTACGCTAACATTGAATTGCTAACAATGACTTGATTCAATTGTAGTGCCATACATATGCATAAATAATGTCTTGTCTCAACATTAAAATTGGCTAAAACAACAATCAATTTAGTTTTGAAGATCCATTAGATTTTACTTGAATGAATTCAAAGAAGCTTCATAAGATACAAAGCATAGCCTACAAAGGGAAAATTCAAAGACAATATAAATCATATTTTGACAACCCATCATATAGTAACAAAATGGAAACAACATACAACCCAAACAAGAACCATGAAACGAAAACATCAAAAACAAATTCAATATCGTTACCTCTTCCAATAGATACAAAACAATGAGTATTCTGCTTATATGAGAAGATGTACCCAATTCAACCAAACTAGTAAACGCTATAAAGGATGGAGTTACAAATTTTGCCGTGCGATCATTACTAGTGGATTCTCCTATGCTAAATATTAGAAGCAAATTTAACATATTTGAAGAATTCCTAAAGCTCATAATTCCAGAAAATGGGTATTTAGTTGATATGAGAAGATGGACCCAATTCAGCCAAACTAGCAAACAATTTCAAGGATGAAGATACACATTCTACCTTGCGATCATTACCAGTGTATTCTCCTATGCTAAATATAGGAGGCAAATTTAATAGACTTGAAGAATTCCTAAAGCTCACAATTCTAGTTTGTCCTTCCTTAACCACAATTTCAAATAAGGAGAAAGCGTCATACAAACAAGGCTAGGGCTAATTATGCTATTGTTTCACTTATAGAAGATCTCCTAAATAAAAGTAATGCGTTGGGCAAACGAACAAAGAGCAAAAATAAAAATTGCAAAGACATGAAAACACTCTAGGGAAACACTTGACACTCAAGCATGAGAAAAAACATGAAATGGGTTGTCGTGTCCGGAAATTTAAGGATAAGGACAATCTCGGATGTAGAGTTAGCACTCAACTTCATCCTATGTATCTATGTGTCATGGCCGTGGTCCACCACTGATTTTCATGCATTATTCTATCAAGATTGCATTCAGATGGGATGGCGAAATTTTTATATTTATTTGGAAAATAATATTACATTTAAGAAGAAAGTTGTAAAATAAAATAAAAATATTATAAATAATTTAAAATATTTAAAAAATAAACATTATTAAATAAATACTATTTTTTATAAATTTTATAATAAAATTAAACATGCCATCACTTTTTAAACCAGATAAGTAAATACATATATTTTTTAAATTTAAAAATAGTATTGAAAAATAATATTTAAAATATTTTTTAATAATTAATAAATATTAATAAATTAAAATTTACATTAATTTATTTATCATCATTAAAATTAAACTTAATAATTATCACAACACGAAATAAATACCATTTTCATCTCACTATAAATGAAAATTCATTTTTAGTCCCTTGTTATTAGTTTAACCGTTTAACAATGGTTTATCTCCTTTTCACGTGTTAAAGGAATCTTCTCGCAATGACCTTCTTTGTGATGAGGGGGATTTTTGTGATCATGACAATATGAGTGATGTTGTTACCCTTTTGAAAATATAAAATATATCATCTACAGTTCAAATTTAGCCTCCTGCTATATTTTTTAGAAGATATATAAAAGTTCAAATTTTGATTGTATTTCATTGTTCATTGCAGCGAATCAACGAGCATAGTTTCCGTCCTCCTCAGGCTTATCCAAATTTGACACGTGAACCTCTATCTTGCTCTTGCTGTAATGTTCCAAACTTAAATAAACAGTGATTTGCAAAACAAAATCGATTTGTGACATAGGAAATAAAAAACAATCAACAAATGCTTATTAAAACTCCCAAAGTGAGAACTAACTGGGCCATTTTATTAATGAAATGGAGCAAGTACAATAATATGGAGAAATGCACTTGGGCTTGCTTCAAGGGCAATCTTGATAGGACCCAGGCTATAAAACAATAATCACGAAGCTAGAAATCACTGTTCCTCTAATGCTCTGTGTTGTCCCCATAAACTACATTGTTCACTAGAAAGGAGTTGTAGTAAACCCTATCTCTGGTGCTCAGAAAATGCTGAAACTTTATATTTGGGATCCTTGTCAAAAACCCAGGAAAACCCAGAAAGGGTTTGGGTTGAATCCAACCTCCCAAATTCGGTCTCGAATATGCCTTAGGTAATCCCCAGCAATTATGCACTGTCTGTCGCAAGATATGGCTGAAAACCCCACCTTCAGTGTTTAGAAAATTATGAAATGTTATATCTAGGATCCTTGTCAAAAACCCAAGAAAACCCAGAAATAGTTTGGCCGGATTTTGAACTTTCAAAAATCGACCTCCAATATGCCCCATGCCCTCCAAGTTGCTCCAGAAAACGGCCTGCAATAAACCCTAATGAAACCCTCCTCCAATCTCATGAAAATGCAACAATCACTTCTCTAAATATTTCCCTTAACCTCCACGGTAAAGTTTAGCCTCAAAGACTGATACCTTACCCTCCACGTGAACACCCAATGTTGCCTCTGCATTGGCCTAGGAAGTGCGAAAATCACCTTGCGAAGTAGCACACTCCTCCAACTCCAAAAATTCTCCCAAATACCAACAATCCTCCTGTGCCTCCTCTCCAAAAAATCCTTCACCCAAGCACCTCTGCAAGAAGCCACAAGCAAACTCGGCCTCCTCTTCACTGCGTCCTCCAGTAATACGCGCCACTTGGAGATGGATGCAATCACTTGGAATCACACTGAGATTCTCCTCCTGAAGAAATGAAAGAAAACCTGCCTAGGGTGGCACTCGAAGTCGCCCAAACAAAGGGTGATCTCTTCACTTGAAGAATTCGTGCTGAACAACAAGTGACTCGACTAAGCAGCTCGAGCGACCAAAGAGAAATCGATATTACCAAAAAGATGAATGAAACGAGGAGAGTTGCTTTCCTTATATAGATTTTGTGGAGCACTTTTCCCTCCAATTTTACCTCCATTGTGGGCCCTCACTTAACCATCCCCGTGCAAACCTAACTAGCGAGTGCATATTTCCCCAGTGTGGGTGGTCCCCATGTGTAATTTAACCACAACAAAATAACTTCTCCTAAGTCTAATCTCCTAATAAAAATCGAATGGGCCCCACTATCTCCAAAATTGGCCCCCAAAATGCAATAATTAGCCTTGTTTCAAATTAATTTAGGAAGGGACATGACACTTGCTCACCACGGTTCACTGTCTTGGTCTTGCTCATCGCAAGCTTGACTGTCTGGCTCGTCTTCATGGTGCTAAGAAGCTCATGGCGTTTAGCTTGGGGTATACTCCAATTGTTATTACTTCAGACCTTGAGGTGGCTAGAGAGTTGTTGAGGCTCTCAGATGCCCCTCGAAGCACTCTAGAACATAGCAGTTCTAGCAGAGACATTGTTTTCCATCAAGCCAAACACACCTCCCTCTCGTGCTCTCAGATGTCACTCGAAGCACTCTGGAACAAAGCAGTTCTGGTAGAGACATTGTTCTCCATCAAGCCAAACACACCTCCCTCTCGCACTCTCATATGCCCCTCGATCTCCCTAAGGCGGATGAAACCCACTCGACACACAAAATGAGATTGCAATAGTCTTTAGTATTGAATACCCTGCAGATCAACCGTGAACAGTTAAAATACAATACATTATAATGCGAAAACAAAAATTTAGCACCAAGACAATAAGAATAAGTAGTGGGACCATGAAGAAGAACGAGCAAGTTTGGAATGTTGCAGTGCTTTTTATGCGGCTTTCCTAGGTTTGACTTGTTATGTAAGTTTTCTTTCTCCCATTGTTTTTTAACATGATGTGCTCACTGCATTTTCTGTTGAGTTACAAGGATAGAAAATGTCCCTCAAATTTTTGTGCTTCGATAACAAGTCTGCAATTCTCCGAGAATCAAACGCAAGCCTTCAACTTTCACTTTTTCTTCCTTCTTGTAGCTACACCGATCTGATTCTCCATAGTTCATTATTTCAGTGAAACTTTTTCCGGATGAGTACAGACTACACAAGAAGGAATGTCTAGACCTCAGACTCGGCCCAGAGATTCGAACCATGGATCTCAATGTCACGCCGATTAAGAGATGACAGGGAAATAATATGGGTTTCGTACTCAAAGTTGTGCTCTTCGCTATGCAGACACGGGTAAAAAATCAAAGTGAGAAACAAACAAGCACATGTCGCTCTCGATCTCCTTTCATGAAGAATGCAACATGGAAGAGCAGGAGGTTATGAGTGTTTGCATGAAGAACACAACGTAAAAGAGAGACAAGTGACGAATATTTATTGTGTTACAGAGCAACTAAGCACTAATATTGCCAGCTATACGTATTTTCCACGGAGGGAATTGCAAACTATGTGAAGTTGTGTCTACCTCGTGCATCAATTGGCTATCGTGTCATGAACAACAAGCTAGGTCGAACCATCCATACCAAAGGACTTCCAATACCAGAGTCAGTAAATATTCCTAGTGCATTGAGGATATACTAATGGAGTACTATTGCAGTTCTATAAATCCTCTCGAGGGTAGTGGGATAATAAGTTCGCACTATATTATAGAATGAGATTAGTGCTAGATATTCAAGGTTATCCCACTTGAAGACCTTTTTGGGACCTAATCCTGTATGTCAGGCCAGGAGTAACTCCAGTTTGGCAGAAAACTGATTCAATTTATTTCATTAGGTAGCTATTGTTATATACAAAGAATGTGACTGCTCAGTTCATCTTCTGATGACTGTTCACATTCCAAATTCACCCAATCGCAGAGGATTAGGTGTCAACATTCCCCCCCTTAATCTAAAGGGATGTTGGTGAGTCCAAGCATCATTTTGAATCTTTCAAGCTTTTCTCTTCCAAGCGCTTTGGTGAAGATGTCTGCAATTTGCTCATTTGTGGAACAATGACGGAGATGGATTGTTTTGGCCTCAACATGATGTCGGATCAGATGATATTTAGTATTGATGTGCTTTGTACGATCATGGAACTTTGGGTTCTTGGCCAACTTTATTGCAGAGGTGTTTTCAATCATGAGTGGAGTTGATTGTACTTGTTTTACCTGCAAATCTTCAAGAATTTTCCTGAGCCACACAATTTCTTTCATTGCTTCAGCTGCTGCCACGTATTCTGCTTCTGTTGTGGAATCTGCTGGAACTGATTGTTTGCGTGATCTCCAAGAGACAACTCCTGATCCAAGACTCATAGCATATCCTGAAGTAGATACTCCAGTTTCTTTGTCTCCATCAAAGTTTGAATCAGAGTATCCAATCAAGTTGAAGTCGTCCACCTATGTATACTTGATTCCAAGGTCTTGAGTTCCCTTCAAGTACCTCAGAACTCTTTTTGCAGCAGACCAATGTCCCTCACAAGGCTTTTGCATAAACCTGGAGAGGATTCCAACAGCAAATGAAATGTCTGGTCTGGTAGTAGTGAGGTAGATGAGACTTCCTACAAGCTGTCTATACTTTGGTGCATCCTCAAATTCCTTTCCTTCAATAGATGTGAGCTTTAAGTTTTGTTCCATTGGAGTAGAAAGAGGATTGCACTTTGTCATGCTAAATCTATTTAACAAATCTCCAATGTATTTCTTTTGAGAAAGAAATATGGATTTTGGATGTTGGGTTACTTCAATGCCAAGATAGTAATGAACATAGCCCAAATCAATCATTTCCAAACTTTTCCCCAATTCCTTCTTTATGGATGCAATGTAGCTTTCATTGTTCCCTGTCATTAAAAGATCATCTACATATACCACAAGATATACAACTGTTTTGCCAACTTTCTTGACAAATAAAGTTGCATCATCAAGATCAAAATGATTGAAGTTGAGTTTCAGAAGATGCTCAGTTAGTTTTTCATACCAGGCTCGCGGTGCTTGTTTGAGGCCATACAAGGACTTCACAAGTTTGCATACTTTATGTTCATGTCCTTTCACAGCAAATCCTTCAGGCTGGGACATAAAAACATTCTCTTTTAGATCTCCATTCAAGAAGGCAGTTTTTACATCCATTTGATGGACTTTCCAACCGTTCTGAGCTGCTAGTGCAAAGAGTGTCCGGATGGTGGCCCATTTTGTTGTGGGGGCAAAAGTTTCCTCATAATCGACCCCTTCCTTCTATGCAAAACCTTTTGCCACAAGCCTAGCTTTGTGCTTGTCAAGTGAGCCATCAGCTTTGTACTTGTTCTTGTAGACCCACTTGCAGCCAATTGGTTTGGTTCCAAATGGAGGATCAACCAGCTTCCAAGTGTCGTTCTTTATGAGGGCATCATACTCCTTTTGCATTGCTTCTTTCCATTCATCATGAGAAGTAGCTTCTTTGAAGGAAGTTGGTTCAAAATCTGTAGACAAGTTCAATTCACAATCATAAGTAACATCCATATCAACAGGTGAATTAGAGTCATCTACATCACCTCCATTTTGTTGGTTTGAGTTTCTGGTTCTTGTTTTTCCAATTTCATCAGGATGAACACTTTCAAGTGTCTTTGTCAGCCACTTCGGGGGACCTTTTTTAGATGGTCCAGGCTGCTCTATTGATTGAGTTAGGACTGAATCAAGATTAAGTCTCCCAATTCTATCAATTACATCACTTAAAGCATCATCCGTTGTTGGAGTTTCATGCAGGGGATATTGTTCTTCAGAAGAAGATTCCACATGTTGATCTAGTATAGGAATCCCCCCTTCAAGATGTGGAATCTGATTATCAAATTCTTGAAATGATTTCGTTTTTGCGAATCTATCCAAGCGATCAAGTTGCCACTCAACAACATTGTCAGATTTGGATGATTCAAGAAAAATTACATCTCTAGATACAACAAACTTTTTATTTGCTTCATCATAGAGGCGGTATGCTTTGGAGGTGTTTGAATACCCCAGGAAGATACACTTACGACTTCTAGCACCAAGTTTGTTTCTATGTACCTTCGGTATCAAAGCATAACAAGTGGAACCAAAGATCCTGAGATGTTTTACCGAAGGAACATGTCCATACCACAATTCATAAGGAGTCTTGTTTCTTATAGCATTAGATGGACATCTATTCTTTATATATGCAGCACATGGAACAACATCAACCCAAAACATTATCTTTACATTTTTGAAGAAAAGCATGGATCGTACCATATTCAAGATTGTTCTATTCATTCTTTCAGCTACACCATTCTGTTGGGGATTATAAGGCACAGTTGTTTGATGTTTGATCCCATGTTGGCGAAGATAGTTTTCAAATGCATTTGATGTATATTCTTTTCCATTATAAGTGCGAATAGACCCAATATGAAATTGTGCATCATTTTCAATCCATTTATGAAAATTCTTGAATGTTTGAAAAGCATTAGATTTGTTCTTCAATAAATAAACCCAACACATTCTGGTGTAATCATCAATAAATGTCATGATATATTTATTTCCATTTGCAAAAGGAACAAGCATTGGACCACATAAATCTGAATGAATGAGTTCAAGCTTCCTATGTGCTCTTGAATGTGAATCATGAAAAGACTGTTTGCTATGCTTTCCTAGAATGCAAGCATCACATTGCTTATGTTTCCTAGGAATTGTAGGCAAACCAGCAACACCATTTTTCTTCAATAAGCGGAGACTGTCATAGTTTAAATGTCCAAATCTAGCATGCCATAATAAACTTGATGGAAGTGTACCTTCTTCATGATGAGAAATATATGAGAAATGTTGTGCATGAGCAGAGGTTCCTTGCAGTTTGAGAAACCTTTCTTCTTCTATTCCCCTCATGACAAGTGAGTGGTCAGAAGCTTTTCTTACCTCAAGTTTGCCATCAAACATATGAATGGAGTGACCTTGCTGGCGGATGTGGACCAAGGACAACAAGTTTCTCTTGAGCTGTGGGAGATATAGAACATGATCCAAAAGAAAGTTTGGAAGACCAGGCAGTTTAAGCCTGATTGTGCCAAGCCCTGATGGCTTGATTTTTTACTGATCTACAAAGTATACTGCTCCATCAACATTATCAGTGAAATCTTCAAAAAAATCTTTTCTATGAGTCATATGACAGGTTGCTCCTGAATCAAGCAACCAATCATTTTTCGAAGAAGCAAGTGACGCATTAAACAAATCTTCATTTACTCCAATGTTACATTGTGCCTCAATATAGTGAGCGGATTCAGGTGCTTTACCTTTGTCTGTATCATCAGTTTAACCTTTCTGTTGGTTTCTTTTCTGCTCAACTTTGTCCCATGGTAGCTTGCATGTAGAGGCATCATGTGATCCATTTATTTTGCAACGAATGCAATGTAAGTCTGCCTTTTCTCCTTAAGAATGTCTGCCCCCCCTGCCTCTGAAGTATCTTCCTCTTCCTCTTCGTCCACCTCTTCCTCTTGTAGAATCTTGAGCAGGATGCTTTTCTTTATGAGCAAGGCACACAGTCTCTTCAGAAGATTCAGGGGCTGTCTTCTTTCCAAAGGCTTTCTCTCTTTCAGCAAACTTTTTCACAAGAGAGTCAAAGGTGATATCTTTAAGATTTCCATTTGCTTGTAAAGATTCAAGATAATTGGAGTAAGTAGGATAGAGTGCCTTGAGAAAAGCAATAAGAGGGATATCTAGCTCAACCTTAGTGGATTTGATATCATGCATTATAGATTTTACTTCAGATGCAAGAGCAAGAGGATCATTATTTTTCAGTTCAAGAGTGAAGAGTTTAATCATGAGCTGAACAACTTCAAGTGCAGAATGTGAGTCATAAAGTTCTTTAAGCTTTTGTAAAGCTTCAAAGGCAGTTGAATATGATGAAATATGGCGACTCACCTCTTCATTTATAGATGCTGCGATTAATGCATAGGCTTTGCTATTCTTGTTTTCCCAAATGACGAGCTCTTTGTCTGATGTAGGCTGCACTGGGTCATTGTCTCCTTCTCCGACACACACTCCTTTCCACAACTCATTGAAGATGAGGGTGTGTTTTATCATCCAGGACCATTCAGGATAGTTCTCCTTGCCAGTGAGAACTATTCCTACCATAGAGATGATTGAATGCATTTTGTAAAAAAAATTATTTCTGCTGATAAAAAAAAAACTTCTGCTGATATACAGTGAAATTGTACTCAAAAAATTTCTTTGGGAAATAATTTTGGTTGTTTAAAAATAATCAATCATTCACCGCGAGCTCTACAAATTTAGAGCAGCAATGGCATCAACCGCGAGCTCTACAAAGTTGGAGCAGCAACGGTATTACAATTTCAAGGTTCACTGAAGATAAAAAATCACCATAAATCCCTTTGATTCTCTAGACTTTGAAGCCAGTAATAAAAATATGGCACCGTTAAAGTGCTGGACAGTTTTTAAAATATGGGACAACGTTAAAGTCGTTTTAAAGACATACTAAAAAAATGCGTTGTCCAACCATATGCCATCAATATATACCATTTAATATACAGTATTCAGCGCAAATGGGAATGCAGAAACCCTTCCACACTCAACCATATACCAAGTTGTTACTGCTTCGTTGAGCGGTCGATACCATATAACGCATAACCTGAGAGGCGTATTGAACAGTTGAGAATACCGGAACAATGAGAGGCTTTGATAACCCACTAACGCATACTATATACCGGAACAATGAGAGGCGTATTGAACAGTTGAGAATATCAAAACAATGAGAGGCGTATTGAATAGTTGAGAATATCGGAACAATGAGAGGCTTTGATAACCCACTAACGCATACTATATACCGGAACAATGAGAGGCGTATTGAATAGTTGAGAATATCGGAACAATGAGAGGCGTATTGAATAGTTGAGAATACCGGAACAATGAGAGGCTTTGATAATCCACTAAGGCGTTCGGTTTGGTACTGGGCAGGTCGTAGGTTCAATCCGCCGAAATGCCAATCGATCTGGACATTAATCGCTCTGGACAGAGGCGTTCAGGCTATTCACTAAACAGAGGTGTTCACGAAAAAAAATTTAACGCAGCGTTAAGGTGGTTCAACATATGGGACAACGTTACTCGCATCGGGAGATGAACAGTCATGCTGTGGGACAGCGTTACTATGATTCAACATAGATGGGACAGGTATATTATATCAGCAACGTTACTATGATTCAACAACGTTACTATGACTCTAATATGGCAGGTAGATTATATCAGCAGCGTATTTACACTTCTCAGAACCTGGAGCAGATGCAGTACCATGAAGGACAACGCTAAAACATTATGAAACGTTTATGTATTCAGAAGAACAGGCAGGCGCAGGCTTGGATTGAGACTCAACGAATCCATGCGTATAACGCATAGCAAAATGGAACTCACACACAACGAAATTATTAAACAGTGACTGAGATTTCGCAGGGATATGACAGACATGTCAGCCTGCAGAACATGGGCAGAGTATGAGCAGACTATGCAGGAGGGAGTTACAAAGAACAAGAGCTAAAAAGAAGCTGGCTCTGATACCATGTCAGGCCAGGAGTAACTCCAGTTTGGCAAAAAACTGATTCGATTTATTTCATTAGGTAGCTATTGTTATATACAAAGAATGTGACTGCTCAGTTCATCTTCTGATGACTGTTCACATTCCAAATTCACCCAATCGTAGAGGATTAGGTGTCAACACTGTAAAACCCGTATTTGCATGTCATGTTAATGCCACCCACCCTCACTGATAGACCACCGACTCCATTACCTGAACTTCACATGCTCCATTACCTGAACTTTTGGATGCTTTTATTTATTATTTTTTATATATTAAAAAGTAGATATAAATACAAAGGTATGCATATCCTACATTATTCTAGACATTTGACATTTTAACCCTTAAAGCTTTAAAAAAATTGACATGCTTTTCATTGACAAACATACTATTTATTTATATATGCAGATAAAGAAAAAACAACATTGTCAAACTCACGAGTATAAGATTAAAATAACAATGTAATTTGTTATTAGTATTTATAAGTAATTAAATTTGATTAATAAGATTTAGAATGTAATTGTTTTTTTGAGATTAGTTTATTTATAACTAAGGAGATTAAATCACGACTGATATATATGTAAGTGGCTAAAATGATTTGTAAATGGTAGGCCTGGGCTACACTAAGTAGCATTCATGGTTGAATTTGTGTCTATAGAGTTTCAAATTGTATGTTGAAATTATTTCTAATGGCACACAACCTTGGTTAGAAATGATGGTTGAATTCATGCTTACAAAATTTTGAATCAATGATCCTTTAATCACAAAGTACCTTAACAAAACATCTACTACCTTTTTTTCAAAAGAAAAAAAAAACATATTTTTGATATTTCTAGAATAAAAATAAAAAAAGTACATTCTCTTGCCTGCATAACAACTCACTTGATTTGTTAACAAACATTTTATCTTAACATCCAAAATATGCTTCAGACATATATAAAGAAGAAAAAATAACTTTTCATTGGAAAAGAAAGATTAAATAGATTAAAAGAAAAGATTTACGATAACCCACCATTGCGAAATTGTCGGCGGGTACAAATGCCAACATCCACAAGTAAAGCTTCCTTTGGGAGTGGATCTACTAGAACATAATGCTCCCTATAACAGTGAAGGATTGAAGATCATAAAAAAAATTCGCATGTTGAGAGATTTGATTCCTCTCAATACTTAGTAAATCATGACTATAAATCTACGATGATTTTTAAATAGCTCTCCTCCTTCAACATTCTTTACACCTTTCTGTACAATTACTAATTTTAGTAAAATTAATTTGCATGTTGAGAGATTTGATTCCTCTCAATACTTAATAAATCATGACTATAAATCTATGATGACTTTTAAATAGGTTTCCTCCTTCAACATTCTTTACACCTTTTTGTACAATTACTAATTTTAGTAAAATTAATGTTAATATTATAAATATCCATTTTTAAGGTCACAACGAAGCTAGATACCAAATTGGTGTACAATTACTAATTTTAGTAAAATTAATTCGCATGTTGAGAGATTTGATTCCTCTCAATACTTAGTAAATCATGACTATAAATCTACGATGATTTTTAAATAGCTCTCCTCCTTCAACATTTTTTACACCTTTATGTACAATTACTAATTTTAGTAAAATTAATGTTAATATTATAAATATCCATTTTTAAGGTCATAGCCAAGCTAGACACCAAAGTGGTGTATAAGACCCCTTGTTTGCGGGACAAGGGACCCACCTCTTGGTGTATGAGACCTACCTCTTGGTGTATGAGACCCCCTTGTTCGTGGGACAAGGGACCCACCTCCACGCAGCGATTTGACTGCTAAGTCTACGAAAGCGTACATACTCTACCCCCTGGTTTTGAACCTATGACCTCTTAGGAACCTATGACTTCTTAGGAGGAAAGACATGCTCTTAACCATTAGACCCACTCAACCTGTATATAATAATAATAACCAAATAAATAATATTAACATCAACCATCAAAATATAATATATTTAACTACCCTTCCCATAAAAGTTGGAAGACATTTTCGCAAACGTATAGGCGCATCCTCTCAACCAATATGAAAAATAGGGACTACCATTTTCAATTGCCGAACATTTCAGATATGCGAAGATTCAATTGAAGCTTGTTCGATTACATTTGGCTTGAAGTGACTACATTTGTCAATTGCCGACCATTTCAGATATGCGAAGGTTCAGTTGAAGCTTGAACGATTACATTTGGCTTCAAGTGACTCAATGAGGCATGAAATTCATTTCGAGCAGGTTGGCAAACGTAATGGCAGTCGGTAGGATCACCAAATACTTTGTTGGATGCTTGAACACTGGAATACAAAATCCATTTCGTATTTTTCAGCTACTGGGCAAATGAAGATTGCATTGGACACGCCTTCATTACTGGTCAGCTCTAAATCTAGGATTTCTTTATATATCTGGATACGCATGGAAGGTCCCTGTCAGTTCCTCTCTGTTGCATACATAACTCACTCTAACAATCCCTTTCAATCCAAATTTCACCGTGATAAACCCATCAACCCAAAGGGTTCAACTCTTTTACAATCTGGAGTCAAATGTAATTTATAGGCTTTCCCCAAAACACAATCTGAAAGTTGAGTATACCCTCAGTGAAATCTGGACTCTTGCATGTTTTATGGAAGTGCTTAGTTCATGTCCCGAGTCTGCATTTGGTTATCTATAGACATATTGCTGTCCAGTGCTTAATGTCTCTGTTTGAAACTAATTCAGTACCTTTCAAGTTTTCTCTTAGCCAGCTTCCCCATGCTATGATTGAATTTGCAAAGCTGGCATAAAGGACCCGAATTTATTTGGTTAAAGGAGGTTGTCTGGGAAATCCAAATGTCTGTGGTAAAAAAAGTGACTAGTTTGAAACTTCGTGGCAAAAATCGAGCGATTAGTAGCCAAGCTGGTACAATATCAGCCAAGGCCTGGCGCAATGCCCAGTGATTTTGACGGCTCAAGGAGGGCACAGCTACTTAACCCAGGTCACAGCTACTCAATCCACATGTTAAGCCTGTAAGGACTCACATTACCTACCTAGCCCAAAAAGAATATTCATCCTTGCCTATGTAAAATCCTCTCCTTTACTCCTCCGGAATTGGTATCCTGTTAACGGGCCAGAGAACCCAAATTTGCAGTTGGTTAAACGAAGTTGTTAGTGTTGGAATGCAGATTATATTGGTTTTTGTCTTTGTAAACTCCTCGTCTTTACTCCTCTGGCAAAATGTATCCTGTTAACTATGGAGCATACTTCTTCTAATATGCATGAAAGAATATGAAGAAAACTGCGAAGTGCTCTGTAAGCCTACACCCTCGTGAAGGCTTCCAAACCTGAGATTTCGAAAGCCTACGCTCCACCAACATTACATATCCCAAACAACCGTTTTATACTAACAACATGCGTATCAGTCTGTATGCTACGCTGGATCAATCTGTCGAGGGGCATCCCCACTTGTAGCTCTTACAAATCATTTAGTTGCTAGAACTACTCCTTGGGTTCGACCAACCCAAGCTTGCTTGCCTTATCGCAATGTAATGGTGGAGATATCCCAAGCTACCAGAGGTATCCCTTTCGTTGGATTCTATTTTTAGTGATATAAATATTCTTCCCGGTTTTCCTCATATGAATTGTCTAAGAAGCTGCTGAAGTTCCTGTAGCTGAAGGTAGCAGGGAAAGGCATTAGTATTATATATGTCACGCTATCTATATTCTATCTGATATGGTAATCCTTTTGGCTAATGGGATATCTTCCAACCAGCATTTGTTTTTTTTGTTTTTTGTTTTAAGATGAATTGTATTGCCTTCAAAAACTGGAATTTTTATCATGAGTATGAGCAATTTTACCAGTCTTTTTCACTAGGGAGACCTGACCATATCCAAAAGAGAACTCTCCACAGAAAGTATAATGATAGTTGAAAACAAAAAGAGATCACAAAACTCAAAATATAGCTGGAGCACTAGCCTAAGATGCCATACATAGTAGTGTCTATAGCATAGGAAACACAAAACATTGACACGATATTCCTAAGCTGAGGGGTCCAAATCCGAGATTGCAACTTGGATGGGTTCCTTTGGGTCCTCGGAAGTTCTTCTCACCATAGGAGGTATGCCAAGATGTTGCTCTATTCTATCCATTTTGTGATCCAAGTCTCTTAGATGTCGGTGTAAGTGCTCCAAGGAATGAAGGACAATCTCCTGGTGCTCATGCTGGTCAGTTTAAAAGCGTGCGCCAATAAAGGTCAATAGTTTGCATATACTGGTTGAAACGACCCCTGGTGTGCCCTATGTCCGGATTCCAATTTGCTCATTCTACTAGGACCTCCAATTTGCTCATTCTACTAGGACCTCCGTATATGAGAGGGCAGTTCTTTGTGTGGAGGCTTCCCCCTCTACCCAAGTAATTTCTTGCTAGACAGGGCTTGATGTAAGGTCTCGATACCGTCTAGCAAAATCCTCTAATTGGTGATGCATGCGTGTATTCCCCTTGTGAGCCCGTTCTTGGCAACATGCTGCACCATTTCAAACTTGCATGCTATCGGGGCATGGTGGCAAGAGGAGCCACACTAACAACCTAGAACAAAGGTTGGAGAAATTTGACGGACTCTGAAAAGTAGGGGAGGTGCCACATAAAGTAAGACCCAAACTGATAATTGTTTCCAAACAAGGGATTGCTCAGGAGGGCTCTCAGAAACGGTGTCACAACATAGGGGACTGATGGGATTGCGAAGCTCCACCCCCACCAAAATGCCAAACGACACCATAAAAGGGGCTTGCTATAATTCCCGAGAGAAAACAAAGACTGCAATACTGAGACAATGGGTGAGAAAACTAGACTTAACCAAACATAAGACAATTGAAGGCTATGGTCATGAAAATAAAATGACATCGAGAACTTGAGCTTGCATCATCAGACACAGGATGGAGGATAAAACGCAGGCACACCCACACACCTAGAGCCAAGCTAGGAAACAACACGGCCTCACGCCCTCGAGCGACGCAGACACTGACAACCCTACAGGTGAAGAGTCATAATTTTCCAAAAACAAATATGGGAAATGTATGGAAATTACTAGCAATCCGATGCTTTCGCAAAGTGTTAAAGTAAACAACAACCACGCAACACTGAAAACTTGAATGGTAAGGCAGTCTCTCACTGAACACAGTCTCTGCAATAGTGAATTTGCAGCCACCACCTGGCCAAAGCTGCACCTCCTTTCGCCTCTGCTACCCACACTAGACCTCCTTTCGCCTTGATAATGCCTTTTGCCACTCGAGTTTCTGACCTCCTCTCGCTTATTACCAACTTTCCCATATAATGCCAATATTTATCATTTGGTCTTGTAGGACCGTAACTGCATTTAACTTCTTGAGGTCATGCTGCCACGCCTCTCGGTCCGTCGGCCAGGTGGGACGACAACTCCCCCTCCCTCACTTTTGTCTCTGGAGTCACCTCACCTGGGGCTAAAGTTTAAACCATCCTTCTAAGCCAATGACCGACATGCATCCTTCAAGGGAGAGTCACATAAGGTTCCATGTCTATGATAGCATGGGAGATGACTCTAGGCACCCATAATTCGCCAGCAGGTCTGCAATTTTATTACCCGATCTTCGAATATGAAGAGGAATGAGAGCTGGAATGTTTGTGATGAGAGAGGCTTCTTGTGCTAAAAGGATTCCAATCACTAGCTCGAGGAAACATTATAAACTTGAGTGCCATTTTGAATCTTCAATTGCATATTTATGATGATTTGAGAATCACCCTGCACTAGAAGCTTGGTAAAACCTTGGGCGCATGCACTCTCCAAACCCATACGAAGTCTCGTAAGTTCAGCTGCATAGTTGTTACTAATACCAATCGTTCTAGAGTAGATAAAGAGAGGCATGTCTAATGATTCCACCATATCCTATTGGGCTTGGGTTTCCTTTCGAGGTCCCATCAAAATTCAGTTTCAGAAAGGAAGGTGGGGGTGAAGGAAACCAATCTAACAAGAGCCTTGCCTCATTGCCTGATGCCTGCCAGTCTTGGGAGGACCAGGGAATGACTCGAATAGATTCTTTCATCTCGCAGGTAGTAGTGTTCCATATGGAGTTTAAGGGGATAGAAGATCCATTAAAAATTCTCCAATTCCGCTCTTTCCATATCCCCGAAAGGAGTAAGCCTGGCAAAAGAGTCCAAATACGATTTAGATTTGGATTGGAAAAAGCCTGAGAGCTCCAACAGAATCACGTGTTGAATATATTGAGTGAATCCCTATCCAATCACTTGAAACACTCAGCTAATCTATTCCATAGTCCCATAGAGAAGGTGTAGTTATTAAATAAGTGTTCCAGGTTCTTCGAGCATAGGAGACAGAGTATGCATCAGGAGGGACCTTGGTGGTTGCATTTTTGGATGTTTTCCCAGGTTAAAGGCTTTTTTTGAAGCAGAAGCCAAAGGAAGACAGAGATTTTTGGCCCTTCCAACCAGCATTTGTTGAGCTTTCCTTCAAATCTCTTTAGAGCCAAATTCCAGATGTATTTTGCCAAACATCAGTCCAAAGGGATTGCCTTTGTACTATAGTATTTTTATTGGCTAAATGATCTTCCACTTCTTATGAAGCTTATTAGGGATGCAAAGTACCCTTGATTGAAGCTCAAGTGAGTTTTACAGTAAGAGCTGAATTGTCTCCAAAGTAAAAGTTGAGCGGCTGCTCGATGCCTTTGAAGGACAGATGTATCTGAAACCTAATAAGCAACAAAATTGGTGTATCTATAAATGATGTGGATTTGGACAATTCACATATATAATGCAATAAACTTTCCAACCTACGAGGCTTTGACTGGGCTGTTAAGATTATGTAAGCACTATGTCATGTCTCGGCTTCGGATTTTGTTACTAAAAATATCTAGATTAGCTTTAAAGCTATGATAGTTATCATCCCTGCATACACAGATTCTACACTATTTATCTTCTTTGTGCTTGAGCTTTGCTCTTTTCTTTTGATGGATTTCAGGAGCTGAACTTATATCTTTTAGATGTTTATAGATCAATGATCTGCTTACGAGGATATGGACTTGTATCTTTTAGATATTTATAGATCAATGATGTGCTTACTAGGATCTGGGATGTGGCTGTCTCTAGTTATCTATTTTTTGTGCTTTCGAACATCTTCATAGATTCCTCTTAATATGGAAATTCTAAACCTCCTAAAAACGCAATTTCACAAGATCCTTTTATGGTTGACACGATGCTTCGGACAGTATTGTGAATTAATTCATACTGGGTTGGCTTTGCAGGGTCTACCTTGAGAAAGCTTTTTGTTGTATCATATATTGACATGCCACGAATCTATAACTAAGATGGTATGGTTGCTTTAATTCACAATCTTTTCTTCCTTAAATCTTGTCCTGACATATTGATTATTTGCAAGGAATGAGCTAATAAGTGTTGAGATGGAAATTGATGTGCCTTACGTATTATTTTGTAAACTTTTCAAATGTTGGATTTTGGATGCTACTTTTGTCAACAGGAGCAGATCATCTTCACTACTTTTCCCAGTTCATGTTATTTTTCACGGACTTTTGTGAGCAGAAAGCCAATTAGTGCCGATGTCCCAAAGCAACTGAGAACCTTTTTCTTGTTTTCAAATCCATTTCAAAGAAGAGAATTTGTCCTCAAGAGGCAGTGTTCCAGAACTTATAATCTCAGATCCTCTTCCATAAAAGCTGAAACGCAGTTAGAGTTCTGCTCTTTGCTTCCCTTCTCATATGTCTATGGAAAATACTTACTTTAAAAGATATTTTGGTTCATTTTCCATTTGACTTATTTTTCATTCTTGTTCCATTCCACTTTGTATATTTAATAAGGTATTCACAAAGCATCTTTTACATGGAAGCAGAAATGATGCAATTGACGAAACACCACTCAGTAAGAGGTTCATTATTGAAGGGGTTCACAATTATGGAGACATAGTGGATGGAAAATATAGGATTACCGGCCTACTTGGCCAGGGTGGTGCAAGTATAACATATGAAGCAGAGGTGGGAGATGGGGAGAAGGTTGCTTTGAAAGCCATGTCCTTACGCAACATGAGAGGTTGGAAGGTCAGTGGTTGCCAATTTCAAACAATATTATTTCCTAAAATCAATTCTTTTTGCATTTGCATTGCACGTGAAAACTATAATGTTAATTTTATAACATAAATGACTACAAAAAACTATGTTTTTCAGGAAAAAATATTTCATACTTTTATATTTTTGCATCTGATAACTAGTCTGATTTGCCTGTCAACTATCTTAAACATGGCATTTTGACAATTCATATCATCTTGTTGAGATGCCTTCAGGTTGCTGCTTTTCATGTCCTTTTGTGAAGGCAAGTCAATTTATTTCGTCCTGCAGAAGCTGCACTTATTCTTGATACAGGAATTTTTTCTCAAATTTTCTTGCAGGATCTTGACCTTTTTGAACGTGAATGTCGGGTCTTGCAATCCTTGAAGCACCCTAACATCCCTCAATATATTGACTACTTTGAGGTTTAGCTCATTTCTTAACTTTGCTGAAATCTATTCGGATGAAAATTTCATTTTTCTAATTTCATAACATTTTTCTAGCGATTTGTTACATTAAATCTATTTGCTCTAAAAATTAAGAAGCTTTTGGTTTTGACAAGGACAGATGATAGTTTATGGTACTAGTAAATAGACAATAGTCGGAAAGCATCTCTTCCCAAATAATAAAAGAAAGATTGATATCTTACAAACGAAAGGACATTCATATAATAAAGACCCATTTTTGAAATAAAAAGAGGCTGAGCTATGTACAGAAGAACAGCGTTGGACAAAAGAAAGATAGGCCAACTTGGGAAAAAGGGCAGGTGGGGTTGGCTTTTTCCCATTTCAATCATTATTTATATCTCACAAATGAGGCACATCTCCACAGTTTTCAAAGCCATTTCTTCTTATAAAGTGAGCTACCTCCCTCTCAAAGTGATTATTTTCTTTTGGCTGCAATTTTCCGTTGATTGATATAATATTGTAATTCCAAAGCTGTAATAAAAACTAAAATAGTCATGGATATTGATCTTTAGAAGTGCAGGAGAGGAAGATGGAATGCGGCTAGGGTTTCAACCTGCAAAACCTTGACATCTCTACAGAAACCCTCGACGGAGGAAATCATTGCAATCGCATCACACTGATCAAGCCTTCTGACCGAGGTCATGAGTCATCTGATGGGGGGGGGAGATCCCCTCCTACCAAAACGTAGCGGGAGGGGAAACGAGTACGCATGGAGCGGCAGCAGGTAACCACAACAACCGCTGTAAAGGACCCCCGGTCCTGGGAGCACAATGGCAGGCGAGCTTGAGAGGGCAACGCTTACCACGGGCCGCTAAGAAATCAAGATTCGTCATCCCCAATAACAAACTGGAGGAATATAGGAAGTACATGAAGGACCATGCCCTCATCTGCAAATTTATTGGAGTCTGGCCGACAGAAAAGGACCTGATCAAATGGATCCAACTCAGATGGCAGCCGAAGGGCCACATCGAACTTAAACTGGGAGCAAAAGGCTTCTTTATAGTGATATTCTCCGATCTGGAGGACAAAGAAAGAGTCTTTGAGGATGGGCCATATTTTTTCAACAACGCAGGTCTTTTTATGAGACATTGGGAGGAATGTTACAACCCAGATCAGGGAAAACTCCTCGTTGCTCCAGTGTGGGTATGACTATTTGCCTTATCAGTGGATTTCTAGGACCCAAAAATCTTAGAGGGGATTAACAACTCCATTGGAACCTTTGTCATACCCACATACGCTAGGATCTGCTTCTACATGAATATCAGAGAGCCATTACTCGACTTCATAGCACTGGAATACCCGAGTCATTTTGTGAAGGCAAGTAGGTGAAATAAACCAGATAATGCAGTAGGAATTTTTGACGTTTCAGACTTAGAAATTTCAACATGGTATCAGAGCATTGCAGATCACTGGAGGACTGAAGGTACCAACAATATCATAAATTTGCAGCAGTAGCAGCTGTCTTGAGAGATAGAGCCAGAGAGAGGGCCATCGCAGATGTAGAGATAGGCAGAAGAGGCTCACGAAGAGCCACGTCATCCTACTCAGCCAAGTAGGCTTGACGCAGTTGGCCAGAGGAGTGATTTAGCCTTTGCCGGGATTGCACAGAGCCGGAAGGTTCAGTTTCTTCAGTAGCTGAGGCCTAAGGATCTGTGGGAAAATTGTGGATTGGGACGTTGGTGGGGCGCTGTTTCTGTCGAAGTAGAACAATACCTAACAGGACAGAACCAAGGTAGAGGGAGTCGCTGCCTTGACGAATTTCTAGCCAATAATCCAAATCCGAGTTGCAGTTGCAAAGAGGATTGGAGAGGAGGAGATCGACAGTTGGCGGGAAGATTTCACGCGGGGAAATCAGGACTTAGAGGGAGTTTTCCAGGAGGGAAGTTTTATCTCAGAGGGAGTCCAGAAGAGGAGCGGAGATGGCAATGAATGGACTGAGGGATCAGGATAGGTTGGACAGGGCCTCCAACTTTGTCATCTAGAAGGCCAGGATCCTGTCAGTGTTGGATAGACATCGCATCAAGGGATTTTCCTTGAGAACTGTGGCTATCCCAGTAGACCCAGTTGATAATGAGAAGTATGAGGATGCAATGGCAAAGGCAAAGTGCATAATCCTTGATGGGGTCAAGGATCATGTCGTACCACATATTGCCGAAAAGAACATGGCAAAGGAGATGTGGGATACTTTGATGACATTGTATCAAGGCACTTCCGTGCAGCGGAAGATGCTATTAGAGAATCAGCTGCGGTCGTATCAGATGCAGAAGGGGGAGCAGATAGATCTATACCTCCTCAGATTGCAAGAGATTCGGGACCAACTTACTTCCATAGGGGCCACGCCAGATCAGGAGTTCATGGTGAGGACCGCCCTGAATGCAGTCTCCGAGGAGTGGGAAACATTTGTCCAAGGCATTTTGGGCAGAGCTACTCTTCCAAGATGGGAAGAGATGTGGGCAGCGCTTTGCCAAGAAGAGATCAGATGGTTGACCTAGGTGGGGAGTAGCAGCAAAGGAGGTTGAATGAAGAAAGAGGAGGAGGAGGATGCGGCTCTGGCATTTGCAGGACAACAGGGGAAGAGGAAGAAGAAGGATATCTCCAAGGTGAAGTGCTTCCATTGTGGGGAGCTGGGTCATTATGCAACCCAGTGTCCCAGGAAGAAGAATAAGGAAGAGCCTTTTGACTCCAAGGCAGCTTCAACTAAGGCAGAGAAAGAAGTCGAGACTGATGACGATTGTGCCATGAGTGCTCATGCACCTCTAGAGAAGAGGTGGGGTGACATCGAGCTATAGTTAGGAGGACGACAGAAGATGAGGGGCAAGATCCTTGAGGTGCCCAAACTCTTGGATCATATCCGGCTACTAGAGCCCTGAATGATAGTAGCAGGATGACAGATGTCGGGAAGAAGCAAGATGTGATGGAGCGACAAGGCAGTGCTAGAGTGGAGAGGTTTGTAGCAGCACGATGGGGGTTGCAACAGTGCGAGAGGCACAAAGGTGTTTGCAACAGTGCGAGAGGCACAGTGGAGGTTGCAGCAGTGCGAAAGGCACAGTGGAGGTTGTAGCAGTGCGAGAGGCACAAGGTTGTTTGCAACAACGCAGAGGTAGCAGAGGGAGCACAAGATAGCAACACAGGTGGCTTCCAGACTGACAAGGATGTCAGGATTTGGGTAGATCAATTACTTACATCTCGGTAACTGAGTTGCAGTGCAACAGTTAGCAGTGGCAGTGCTATGGGCAACATGTTGAGAGGGAGTTGTATAGATGTAGCAGTGGCAGTGGCAGAGCCATGAGCAGTAGTACATGAAGCAACAGTGCAGTGGATGTTGGGCAACATGCCAAGCATCAACACAAGTACCGGTGCGGAAGGATCAGTGTGATGTTCAGTGGTGGGGCATTACTAGAGCCCATTCCTCGCTAAGAGGGAGTGTTGATTTGTGGTAGCATTGTATGTGCTCTAGCCATGATAATTGGTGGAGAGGCTAAAGCACATGAGATCTCCAACGTCCAGAAATGGTTTGGGGAAATTCCACCTGGTTAGAGAGATATTACAATAATTAATATTTTTAATGGAGTTCTTAAGTCCAAACTTAGGAAAATTAAAATATTAATGGGTATTAATATAAAACTAGGTGAGAATGTTCTCAATGACATGGATCAAGCCAAATATAATTTTAGCCGTTGATAAGAGACTTAATCTCAGCCATTGAAGACTCAACAGAAAAAGTATAAGAGGAGGCTTGAGGGTCAGTTGGAGATACACCAAGATTGATCAGTGAGTTCGATTTTCTGGAGTGGGGTTTATTGAGAAAATTCGAACAAGTGATTTGTTGCAGCGAGGGGTAGTGAGTACATAGTAGAGAGGCAGAGATAACGCTTGAGGGTTAGCGCAGAGACAGAGAGGCTACGCAGAGGCAGCCAGAGCTACGCAGAGGCAACAAGAGCCACGTAGAGGCAGCTAGAGACTGCGTAGAGGCCGAGGGGCCTGTGTGGGTGACGCAGAAGACCAGAGGGTTGACGCAGAGAGGCAGAAGGCTGACGCAGAGGGTTCTAGAGCTACGTTGAGGCTAGTAAGGTTGACGCAGAGGGTTCTAGAGCTATGCTGAGGCTAGTAGGGCTGACGCAGAGCCTTGGAGAAACGCCGGGAGGATTTTCATGGGGTAGACTTGCTGAATATCTTTATCTGAGAAGAGGTATTACTGATGTGTAAAAATATCTGTTGGGTGAGCCAGTTTGGCACCCTAGTTGTACTCAATAAATTAGCATAATAATAAAACCCTCAGAACTGTTGCATTGGTTTTCCTACATTGGGTTTTTCTGGGGATGGTTGTCCAAAAATAACGGTGTCCCTTGTGTGTTTGTCTAGTATTTCAGTTGCTGATCTGTATATGTGTTTATTTTCAATATTTATATGTATAAATAACTTGTTAGTGGAATAAACAAGTAGGTGAAATAAACCAGATAATGCAGTAGGAATTTTTGACGTGTCAGTCTTAGAAATTTCAACAGCTTACTGAGGTTTCATACCAAATATAACATGCGTACCATTATCACCAAACAACAAGAATAAATCTAGGCTCACACAGGTACCGTAGGTTAATCACATAACACAAGTAAATCTGTCTTGTACATAGGTACTGTAGGTTATAGACTAACACAAGTAAATCTGTCTTATACACAGGTATTGTTCGCTTATTTAGCAACCTAGATAAATCCATGAATTAGAGGGAAACCGACAGATTCATCACACTATTTTAGAGGAAGAAAAACATATATTGAATGAGATTACAGAGGAGAAAACATATTGTGCATTGATATGCTTGGAATCACTAGGGAGTTTCATTAATACTCGAAGGGTCGAAATAACGGTCCATTACATTTAGCATGTGTCGCTTTGATCCCTCATGAACAGACAAATAGAACCAAAGTGGAATCGCAGAATTCAGACCCCGCGGGTGAGAAATTTCGGAACCTTTATTCAGACTTTCTTCCCCCTATTTATAAGAAGAGGGGGAGCTGGAATTAATAGTTACAGAATATCCTAGCTCGAGCTCTAGCTGTTTGCTAGACTTGCTGTCTCAGCGTGCAAGGCTCTGCTGCCCAAAATGATTACAATCGGGATTTGATCCCTTTCTTGAAAACATACAGAAATTACAGAATAATGAAAAGAAAAGGAAATGAAAGATGATGGAGGACATGGTCCTTCTGCTGTTCCTGTGCAGGCCCCTGATCAGGCTACGTCTCTACCGCGATGTGTCCTTCCTAGCTGCTTGGCCTGTTTCTATCGCTTTTGCCTTAACTGCCCGACTTCTCCCTTCTTTGGAGTTGATAGCTATCGACTGTGGTTGCTTGTTACAGAGTAGAAGCAGAGCTTGTCCTGGCAGTCCTTCCTTGTGTATCTGAGTGGGGCTCCATGTCGAGCCATTAAGTCTTCCTGAGTTCCCCCATATTGATTCGCCCCCTGTGCAATGCTTTCATTTAATATTCCAGCTGCTGACCCATCCACCTTTAAAACCCTGTACCATACTATTGGGGCTTTACGACAGCGAGACTTTTACTCTTAAAGGCGTTGTAGAACGGCGGGTTTTGATGCTCCTTGGCCCCCTTTGGTTTAGCTCCTGTCTATATTTCTTCTCATATAACTGGGGGGCTGTGACCAGGTGCTTAGTTCTTAGGCACTAGGGCCTTTGGTGGGAGAGAGTGTGAGGATGAGTGGTTTTCGAAGGGGGGCATGAGTGGTAAGTGGTGAGGGGGGGGTGCGAAATGATATGAGAGGGACACGTAGCGGCAGAGTTTGGCAGGGAAATCGCTTTTTCGGACCCCCACTCGCCGATAATGGGAAACATGGCAGGGGAGGGGGGGCGAAAAGGCCTGGGAGCTGTCAATCTGGGCGGAGTCGATCTGGGCCGTTCAAAGATGGGGGTGGTTCAATTAACACGCAGCCTTTGAAAAGGGATGGACTCGACAACCCCTTTAAATCTATTGTATAAAATATCACATCCAGACTGAGACTTCGGCGGAGGAGGAACTTTGACCTGTGCGATCGCCAAAGTGCGGGATTGGCCCCTTTTGTGCTTAGCCCTTGGTCCTTCGACCCTCCATGTGATCACGGGCCAACCCCCCCTACCGCAAATCGCAATTGGCGAATTCCTTGTGATGCACGATGTGTTGCTACCTCCAATTGCCGATATGCGGGATTGATGATGTCATCAGTGCCACGTGTCGCTTCTCGAGTGGTGACACGTATCACTCGGATATGCCCCCATAGGACCCCTGAAAACACCTAATCTGCGTGCCACGTGTCCTTCGTACTGCCATGTCATGCTGACATCAGTTGCCATGTGTCTTTACCGGGACCAATCTTGTGCTGCCACGTGGCCCTACTGGAGGAAAGAGAAAGAGCTCGCCTTCCTTTGGGTTTTCATGACAATCCCTTGTTAAATATTTTTCGGCCCTCCCGACGCTTTAACACTAAAGGCACAAATTTCGATGACTTAACACTATCGGCGTTCGTCAATTGCAACTTCGTTAAGGTTGACATTTTGGAACGCCGATTGTCGATATGCGACATAGCCTGGACCCGTCGACTGCCGATGTACTGTACCTTGGGCCTCCAATTGCCGATTGCGATTTGCGATATTGGTGATCGCTGATTTCATTGACTCTTTGTACTGTGCTTTGAAATCCTGCCGATCGCCGATATGCCGCGCCTTGGACCTTTGACTTTTACAATCGCTGATATCGGCGATCGCTGATCGCACATTTGATTTGCTCTCGCCTGCTGTTGCTTTGCCAGGACTCCAATTGCGATTGTGATAAGCCTAACCCTTGGTCTTTTCTCTTTGTTTTTTGGCTTTCAAAGGGCAGCTTCAGTCTGCTCTAACTTATGATCTAGAAGTCCATTTTTGGACTTCCATATATCGTTGGAAAGCTTATTCCGAGCACTATGCAATGGAGAGGGTCCGATTAAGCTTTGAGAGCTTCTGTGGCTTGGGAAGATGGCTTCAAACTTCATTGCTCTTTGGCACTTTTCACAGCTGAAAACACACTTAGCAGTGAGTGACAACATTGGCTCCAACTGGGGATAGTGCCTTGCTGGCAAGGTGCTGAGAACCTGTAGACTAGTATCCTTCACCATTGGGCATGGAGTCAGAAATATAATGAATCTATACAACCAGAAAATCTCCATGGGACTTCATTTGCTGGGAGTACTTTCCTCATCAAACTAAAATGCAGAAAAATAAATTCTATCAACTGGAAAGTAAATGCTCAACTAGTGAGCTTATTTATATACATTCCTACTTATGCACAGGGCTCAATTCACCTAAGTGAGTTCAACCCTCCAATGGAGCCAGGCCAACATTTGGGTGCTGGACCTAATGCCTTCATGCTGGTGAAATTTAAAAAACAAAACAAGCATGCACCATAAAAAATATTCAAACAAAGAACCTAATACATGCTCTTGAAACAACCTCTGTTGCTGTCTTAAGATTGTCGTGAGGTAGTTAGCTACAGGGTCAAGAAACTGACAAGGAAAATTTGCAACTGCCTCTTTTTCATAGACAGTCAGTTAACCAATATTTTCTGGGCCAGGGCAGCGACAAATATGGTTCAACTCAACTTTCGATTTTTCAAGAAAAACTTGCTGCTGATCTTTTACTACCCATTTTCCAAAGGGCCAACCCTCTTGGGATTCTGCAATGGAATCTTCAGTTTCTGAACTATAAGAGTCATAGACTGGAGGGCCTACTGAGAATTCCCGGCAGGGACCTTTCTGCAATAGGTAATCACAGACACTGCTTGGTCCTTCAGCTTCAGGCTCTTCTTGAAAAATTTGTTGCTGGAAGCCTGCTCCCCACTTGCTGGTAAACAACTCCTTCTGAACTTCCGCGACCATCTCATCCTCTGAATAATATGAATCATAAATCGGAGGAGGTTCTCGATCTTGTTCTCCAGGAGAAGGGTGTGCAATGTACATTGGAGCCTCTTTATTAACCTCTTGGTAGGCCTCCTCTTCTTGTGCAGCTTCCCATGACTGGGATTGTGGTGGCTCTGCATCACTTGACTCTCCACCAGAGTCGTATTCATCATAGGAAGGAGAAACATCCAATTCGGCCGAATCAGACTCCTGAGGGTTTGTTGCAAGTGCGATGATATTTCCTTCTTCTCTTTCATGCTCATTGGGTGATGCTTCTTGATGCGAGTAGATGTTTTCTTAGAGCTGATCCACAAACATCTTCAGCAGGGTCATCAACCTCGGGAATATTTTCATCATTAAAATGTGTGCAACAATCTTCAAATAGAGCATTCGATGGATATAGTCTTTTGCAATAGTGATTGAATGCTATATGAAAGCTTTTTAAGGAAGATATGTTGCCGTGAGGCATCGTTTTGTACCAGACTCTAGCATCCCCATCTAAAGAATACATGAACAATTTCATTTGTACATCTTCAAGAAAAATACTTTGTTGTTCCATGCATTCATGAAATTCTTTGTGGTGCTTGTCAGAACTTCTATCTGTGCTCCTGCTGAATCTAGGCAAATAGGTAATCCATTCATGGAACGAAGGGACATGATTAGGATAACCAACAATAGAAGAAAAATCCAGTTGGGGAAAATTTGTTGGCCAAGAATTCAGGAATGACCATTTCGAAAACCTTCCTAAATAAGTGATTTCAGGTTCAAAGGTAGGGAAAGTTTTCGGCTGCTCTAGCATCAGAGCGAATATGAGGCTGCTTGAAAGCCAGGATAGTCAAATAGAGAAATGAACATTGGAGTTGCCAGGATGTTTACCATAAAATGAAACAGTGAAGTCGCCAAGGTGAGAGATCTTCAACCCACACTTCCCTTGCTCACCTAACAAAGGGAATGCAAAAATTTGTCGTGCCCGGGGAAAAATATTCTAATCCGTTCCCCGACAACTGCGCTAGAAAGATGTTGTGGATTTTTCCATCACCTAGAGCACAAGTGCCTTAGGAGATATAGAAAGCTTCCCAGAGACTGCCTCTGGGTTGATTGTAAATCAATGCCTATGACATCTTAAATAGAGGAGTGCATGGAAGATTATCCGAGAGGGGTTTTTGCAGCACTCCAATTATCACATAATTAAAAAGGAATAAAGGGGGGCTGGGGCTTGGTTCAATAGTCTGTCTTCCAGGTAAACTCAATTCGATACATGGATCCAAATGCTTAGGGGGTAAATTAGGCCAACCTCAAAGAGAAATGTCTGGTTCTGGTGGCCGACACACAACAACAAGCGACTTTATATTGAAGTTGTAGTAAGTGGAGAGGAGGAAAGGAAGGAGGGAAATAAGTGCATAGGGCTGTAAGCTGGACAAAATCCTAAGCAACAACGTTCCAACAGAAGTCTGGAAGAGGGAGGAGATGAACGAGTAGAAATAGTGGAGTGCTTACTGAGGTTTCATACAAGATATAACATGGGTACCATTATCGCCAAACAGCAAGAGTAAATCTGGGCTCACACAGGTACCACAGGTTAATCAAATAACACAAGTAAATCTGTCTTGTACACAAGTACTGTAGGTTATAGACTAACACAAGTAAATCTTTCTTATACATAGGTACTGTTCGCTTATTTAGCAGCCTAGATAAATCCATGAATTAGAGGGAAACCGACAGATTCATCACACTATTTTAGAGGAAGAAAAACATATATCGAATGACATTACAGAGGAGAAAACATATTGTGCATTGATCTGCTTGGAATCACTAGGGAGTTTCATTAATACTTGAAGGGCCTAAATAACTGGTCCATTACATTCAGGCTTTCAGCATGTGTCGCTCTGATCCCTCATGAACAGGCAAATAGAACCAAAAGTGGAATCGCAGAATTCAGACCCCGCGGGTGATAAATTCTAGAACCTTTATTCAGAGTTTCTTCCCCCTATTTATAAGAAGAGGGGGAGCTGGAATTAATAGTTACAAAATATCCCAGCTCGAGCTCCAACTGTCTGCTAGACTAGCTATCTCAGCGTGCAAGGCTCTGCTGCCCAAAATGATTACAATTGGGATTTGATTCCTTTCTTGAAAACAGACAGAAATTACAGAATAATGAAAAGAAAAGGAAAACGGAAGATGATGAAGGAAATGGTCCTTCTGTTGTTCCTTTGCAGGCCCCTGATCGGGTCACGTATCTACCGCGATGTGTCCTTCCTAGCTGCTTGGTCGGTTTCTGTCGCTTTCGCCTTAACTGCCCGACTTCTCCCTTCTCTGGAGTTGATAGCGATCGACCGTGGTTGCTTGTTGTAGAGTAGAAGCAAAGCTTTTCCTGGCAGTCCTTCGCTGTGTATCTGAGTGGGGCTCCATGCCGAGCCATTAAGTCTTCCTGAGTCCCCCCATATTAATTTCCCCCCTGCACCATGCTTTCATTTAATATTCCAGATGCCGACCCATCCACCTTTAAAACGTTGTACCATATTAGCGGGGCTTTACGACAACGAGACTTTTACTCTTAAAGGTGCTCCAGAATGGCGGGTTCCGATGCTCCTTGGCCCCCTTTGGTTTAGCCCCTGTCTACATTTCTTCTCGTATAACCGGGGGGTTGTGACTAGGTGCTTAGTTCTCGGGCGCTAAGGCCTTTGGCGGGAGAGAGTGTGAGGATGAGTGGTTTTCGGAGGGGGGCATGAGCGATAAGTGGTAAGTGGGTGGGGGGGGGTGCGAAATGATATGAGAGGGACACGTAGTAGTGGGGAAACCGCTTTTTCGGACCCCCCGGGCCGATAAAGGGAAACATCGCGGGGTGGGCCAAAAAGGTCTGGGACTCGTCAATCTGGGTCGTTCAGAGATGGGGGGTGTTCAATTAACATGCGGCCTTTGAAAAGGGACGGACCCGACAGCCCCTTTAAATCTATTGTATAAAATATCGCATCCGGATTGGGACTTCGGCGAAGGAGGAACTTTGACCTGTGTGATCGCCGAAGTGCAGGATTGGCCCCTTTTGTTCTTAGCCCTTGGTCCTTTGACCCTCCATGTGATTGCGGGCCAGCCCCCCCTACCGTAAATCGCAATCGACGAATTCCTTGTGATGCACGATGTGCTGCTACCTCTGATCGCCGATATGTAGGATTTATGACGTCATCGGTGCCACGTGTCGCTTCTTTAGCGGTGACACGTGTCACCCAGACATGCCCTGGTAGGACCCCTGAAAACGCCTAATCTTCGTGCCATGTGTCCTCCGTACTGCCACGTCATGCTGACATCCGCTGCCTGTGTCTTTATCGGGAGCAACCTGTGCTGCCTCTTGTTCCTACTGGAGGAGAGAGAAAGAGCCTGCCTACCTTTGGTTTTTCATGGCAATCCCGTGTTAAATATTTTTGGCCCTCTTGACGCTTTAACAGTGAAGGCACAAATCTTTGCTATTTAACACTATCGGCGTTCGCTGATCGCAACTTCGTTAAGGTTTACATTTTGGAATGCTGATCGCCGATATGTGACATGGTCTGGACCTGCTGACTGCCGATGTACTGTACCTCGGGCCTTTGATCACTGATTGCGATTTACGATATCGACGATCTTTGATTGCTTATTTCACTGACCCTTTATACTGTGCTTTGAAATCCCGCTGGTCGCTGATATGCCGCGCCTTGGACCTTTGACTTTTGCGATCACTGATATCGGCGATCGCTAATCGCACGTTTGATCTGCTCTCCCCTTGCTGTTGCTTTGCCAAGACTTCGATTGCGATTGCGATAAGCCTAACCGTTGGTTTTTTCTGTTTGTTTTCTGGCTAGTGGATCACTTCAAGGATCTCTTCACAGAACCACTGGAGGACCGTTCGGAAGCTATACAAAGGATTACAAGAAATATCCCCCAACTCATCTCAAGAGACCAGAATTTAGCCCTGATGCGAGCGGTCACGTTGGAGGAGGTCAAAGAGATAGTTAAAGGAATGCAGAAAAATAAGGCCCTTGGTCCTGATGGCTTCACGGTGGAATTCTTCCAGGCAGCTTGGAGCTTCATGGGGCAAGACATATTGGAGGTGGTGGAAGAATTGCGTCGAAATTAGAAGGTATGCCCTAGCCTAAACAACACTTTTATAGCTCTTATTCCAAAATCTTTGAGTTCTGAAGATCTGCAAGGGTTTCGACCCATTGCCTTGTGTAATGTAATATATAAAATCATAGCCACAGTGATTGTAAAGCATCTCAAACCCCTGCTCCCCCAACTTCATATCGCCAGAGCAAACTGGCTTTGTGGAACGAAGACAAATTCTAGACGGATTTGTAACTTCTCAAGAAATAGTACACGCACTAAAGATGAGAAAACTCCCGGGTATGATGATTAAGTTGGACCTTTCCAAAGCCTATGACCGATTAAGTTGGGCATACTTAAATAGCATCCTCAAGGCTTTTGGTTTTGACCAGAGATGGATAAACTGGATTTCTGCTATGGTCTCCTCCCCAGTGTTCTCCATTCTGCTTAATGGCTCCCCTTCTCCTACCTTCAACCCCTCTCGAGGTCTTCGACAAGGGGACCCTATCTCCCCTTTTCTCTTTATTCTTGCAGCGGAAGGACTGGGGTGTCACATTAAGAATGAAGTTCGAAATTCTCAGATCAAAGGACTGAGACTATGGGGAAACGACCTACCCATCACCCATCAGCAGTTCGTTGATGATATCATGCTATTTTGCCATGTTTCGCTGAGAGAAGCCCGTCGCGTAAAAGAGGTCCTTCACACTTTCACGGAGGCATCTGGGACAATGATCAACAATGACAAATCATGCATTTTCTTCTTTAACACCCCGAGGAATGTTCAGTCCTACCTTGCCTGGATCCTTGGGTTTGGTATTGGATCTCTTCCCTCTAAATATCTGGGAATGCCCTTGTCGGTGAACTCCTTGAAGACCTCTTGCTGGAAATCCATGCTCCAAAAACTCAGTGGGAAACTTAGTAGCTGGTCCTTTAGATTTCTCAACTTAGTGGGCAGGACAATTCTCCTCAAAGCAGTACTTCAATCCCTTCTGATTTATCAACTCTCAGGAATGGAAGCTCCAAAAACGGCTTGTTCCAAAATGGTGGACATCTTTAAAAAGTTTCTATGGGGAGGAGCGCAACAAGTAAAGAAATGGGCACTGGTGTCATGGCCTAATCTTATTAAAAAAGAGATGGAGGGGGGCCTAGGTCTCAGGGACCCCTTTACCATGAACCAAGTAATGGGAGCGAAATTATGGTGGAGGTGGATAGGAGGAGGGATGGACCTCTGGAAACAAATATGGACACGAAAATATAACATGCCAGCTCGAACAAAAGACATTCTCAGATATCAGGACCCCCCCAACGGATCGGCTATCTGGAACTTGGCAGCCCAAAATAGGGACCTCATACAACAACATGCTTTTTGGGAAATACGTAATGGAAAAACGACCCTGTTTTGGCAGGATTCCTGGCAACAAAGAGAGCGATTGCTTGACAGGCAAGACTTAAGGGACATATTTATATACACCAGTGACAGGAATCTCCATACGGTTGATCAATTCTGGAAGGAAGGACAGGCGGAGGAAGGGTGGAGGAGATGGAAGGGGCAATCAAACTGGCCACAGGCACCCGAGTCGGAACAATGGAACTGACTGAGCAAGGAACTTGAATCTAGAAAGCTAACCATCCTCAATGGCCCATATATCCTTAGATGGGGATATACCACTAAAGGCACCTTTACTATAAAAGAGGCATATGATCTACGGATGGGAAGTGATTTGGGAGGACAAAAATTGATTTGGAAAAAGATTTGGAAAGGAGGGTGGTGGCCGAAGGTGACACAATTCTTATGGCTGGTATGTAGAGGCCGCATTTTAACATGGGACCAGCTCCAAAGAAGGGGTTTCCATGGTCCTTCATATTGCATGTTGTGTAAACAACACAACGAGGACCTTGAACACATGCTTAACTCTTGTCCATTTGTTGAACAAAAGTGGTGCCAGTTGCAAGAAGTATTCAGAAGAATGGACCGGGATAACCAAAGCATTCGTGAAACAATACTCCTCTGGAGAGCCAACATATTCTCCAGCCCTGTGGTAAATAGAGCATGGGGGTTGGCACTGGGATTAACTCTGTGGGCCATATGGAAAGAGAGGAATCGCCAAATCTTTAAGAACCAACTTCTCCCCCAAGAGAAAGTCTAGGAAGGAGTCATCCAGAACATCCAGGAAACAATCCTAGCTGAACAATGGCATCAGGAGGACTGGCAGGTACCTCCCCAGGAAGCACGAATTTTGCAGAGGCTGAATCTATCGCCGACGATGATAGCCCCCTCATCTTGGAAGGAAATCAGGATGGGAGTGGCATCACTTGACCACTTCACAACTCCTGTGGAGGGGTTCATCAAGTTGAGTTTTGATGGCGCTTCAAAGGGCAATCCAAGGTCGGCGGGGCTGGGTGGTCTTTTCAGGGATTCCCAAACCTACACTAGACTAATTTATGCTGACTACTGTGGGTACGCTAGTAATAATGAAGCTGAATTTGCTGCTATCAAACAAGGCCTGCAAATAGCTATCCGAATGGGATACAAAAATATCGTGGTTGAGGGTGACTCCAACTTGGTCATTAATACAATGAAAAAATTGAATCATGGTACCAAATGGGATAAGCTTAGTCACAGTTGGAGAATTGCAAGACTAATCCAAGAAATAGGAGAGTTGATTCACAATTTCGACTACATAATGGCTAATCATGTCAGATGGGAGGGTAACAAAGCGGCAGACTTCCTAGCCAACTGGGGATGTAGTCACCAAAATGACCTTGTGGAGAAAATATGGTCAATACAACCCAAGGACAAATGTTACCGGGCCCTTGAAGAAATCCTGGAGCAGGATTAAAGACAAAGATTTCAGCATGGCCAACCAATAGGCCAAACCCCCGATCGGGGTGTGAGCCGATGGATCACCTCATTAAGACAATGTTAATGTGTTGTACCACGAGGTACAGAACCACCATGCCCCACACGCTCGAGGCGATGGGTGCGGTGGCCTTTTGCATGAAGATGGACAAAGTAATAAGGAAAGGTGACAGTGAGAGGAGGGCAAAAAATTCTGTTTGCAGTTACCCCAGAGGGGAGCGTAGCGATAACTAGAAAGACCGAGTAAGGCAAGGGGACTGGAGTGATGAGCTGGTGTAGCGGCTCCATGAGCGATAGAGAACCCACTGACTGCAAGCGAAGGAACCTGGGTATGTATTTTGCATCCTCTTTCCCCCCATTATGCTACCCTGTTTCTGGTTTCGTCTGCGGGAGATGCAGGGAAATAAGGGGATGGGGAGTTGGGATAATTGGGGATGGGGGCGTGGGTTGGTGGCGATAGCCTGCAATTGCACTCAAAATTCGATGGGAACCTTAACAATCTCGCTCTGTTTCGAGATTCTCCTATCCCGTATGGGAATTATTCTGTTAATGGGCAGGGAGCATAGCGTAGGAGCATGTAGTCGCTTCGCTAAAGAAGCTCGGGGAGTTGGGTATTGGGATAATGTCTGCCTGTACACCCACATAATGGTAGGAAGCTTTTGTCTTTTAGCTATGGACAGCTAGGGCTGCGAATGCAGGGACCAGGGGATTGGGAAGACGAAAGAGAGAAGCTGCGGGCATGGGACTTGGCAGGGAATAGAGTTTGGCTTTTGTCGGAATAGGAAGGGGGGGGGACCACTATTGTGTTACAGGACCTGGGGATGTCTGGCTGCATGGGTTGTGCACCCATGATGCCTGCCGTGCTGGTAGCAAAATGCAACCCAAATTGGTATGGCTGGTGGCCAGATGGTAGCCGGGCCACTGTACCCGGGACATGGGGGACAATGCATGCAAGAGGATTCAATTGAAATGTAGACCTTCATGTGCGGGGCAAGGGTGGTGCCTTTTTGCATATCATGCTTGCGGCTAGGGGGGCATGCAACTGCAAGCGCCATGGGGATGGTTGAAGCTGGGGGGATGGAGCGGCACAATTATACGAATCAAAATCTTGAATTATGCAGTAACACAGTGACAATTGACTGCTCAATTGGATGTGTTGTCTGCAAAACAGGTTCACTGAGTGGTAAGCCTACCTCGGAATACAGAACCTTAAGGCTTGGTCAGCCAAAGGCTTGAAAATCGGCTAAACCGCCATGCAATACAAGAGGCTGGGTTGGTGAGATCATGGCACGACCAACAAAGACTTGAGGCTGCGATAAGAGGCCACGAGAGGCTAAACCTGACACTGAACCTAGCTCTTCGAGCAGTCGACGAGGTAGAAAGTCTGTTGAGAGCCTAATCAACGAAGAAACAATCGCCTACCGGGAGGGAACCAATGAGGAGGTTAGGCGACTGTTAGAAGAATGGGAAGCAGACTTGAAAAGGCAGGAGAGTGAGACAGAAATGGAGCTGGAGGATTGGAGAGTCCTCATACCGGACCTCGGGAACACGTGAGGGAGAATTACCTAGTACAAACAGACCCTCTACTTGTACTAGTTGATGAAAAGCCTGTTGGGAAAGGCAATGGAACAGATCTCGGTGGGCATGGCAGTTACGGTTCAAGGACTGCCAAATTACAAACAGGAATTTCAGAAGGTGCAGTTCCAATTGCATAAACAAGACATCTGCCTCGGCCGAATTGAGAAGCATTTGCCTTGCATACTGGCTCAGACAAAGCTGCCAAGATTGAATGCCAAAGACCCAACTTCGGTTGAATCAATGTCAGCTGAACAACATGAATAGAATGCTTACTTACTGGTAGTTTTGTTTATATATGCGGCTAGCTTTTAAATTTGTTTATGCAGTTACATATGAATTAGAGTATGGATGTGGACAGGAAACTGAAACTTATATTGCTTGGATAGAGATACTTAAGATTTTTTGCTAGTGGATGGCATATAATGCGGATAGGTGGCCAACAGACTTGGTTTCCCACTGGGCAAGTTGAGGTCACTGATGCGTGCATGTCATAAGCGTTAGTTCTTGAACACTGAAAGCCGTGATTAAATGCTAAGCTTGTACTTCCTTTGTTAAGTTCATTTCCTTCAAAGTTCATTTGTATTTTGAGGTTCATGTCCCATTTTTATAGGAGAACATTGTGATAGATGATGGAATTTTTTTTCTATATGATCTTCTTATGTTAAGGTACTATAGAGCCTCTTATGATTGGTAATCGAGTTATTCGCTTCATGAACCATCTTACATTATTTGAGTGAGTGTAGGTATGGTAAGTTAGTTGAGGCATGGAATAATGAGCTGAAACCATCGAATTTCAATTACATGTGAGGAAGTGATGAACATCAAAGTGGTGTTGGCAATGCCAGTTTTATTTGCATGGGAAAATTGTTGGTAGCCATATTCCATCACCCAACTCGAGGGGTCTTGTAGGATGATTGATTGCTTTTATTTCATAGAAATTATGTAACTGCATTGCATACTACTTTCAACTTGAGCACTATATTTTAAGTATAGGGAGATTGATATGCAAGAATTGCATCAAAGCTCAAGAAAAGAAATTCACCCCTTGGGAGCATATTGTCCCAAAACTTGATGGAAAGCACAATCTCAAGTAATACCCAACTACAAGGCATTTTATTTCAGAATTTATGCTTTGAACAATGGAAGACATTTTCAGTTGACGTTTGAATCCCATTATTGGATTTGAGATGTTGGCTGAAAATGTCTTCGACTTGTGGATAATCTGAGCATAAATTCTAAAATCTCATACCACAGAAAACTAAGCACATTAAAGGCATTTTACTTTTTATTTTTTGAAAACTATGTCTTATATTTACATTGTACAAACATCAAATCAAAAGGTGGAAGGGTATATATACAATGGACCTTACAACATCTTTCGTAATGCTACTGCCACTGAGATAAAATTTGAATATTCTGTGGAGTCTAAAGCTTGAGCATCCTTAATCAACAAGGCACCCTTAGCCAATAGATGACAATATACCTTATTATGCCACATGGCACAAAAAGTAGACAAAGAGCTAAGCTCATAGAGCAAGACAGACCTACACCTAATCTTCTAGAGGACAATATGGCAGAAATTCACAAGAATTGTTAGATCCCTTAGAGGAGGAATGAACCAGATAGTTGCAATCGCCAAACAAAGTGACATACTAGTCAATCCTGCCTTGAAAGAGAACTGAATGGTGGCCTTGAATGTATTTCCAACAACTCTCAGTGAACTGGCACTACCAAAAGATGTGCTTCATCATTGCTGAATGTTGACAACCAGGGTAAAGACCATTAGAGAACCTACTCTTTTCCAATTGTCTTTACAAGGGATCCCCTTAGACACTTCTGTAGAGTGCTTTTCTCAATGACATGTCCTAACCATCATCATCGAATCCCTTGGAGGGCTGGAACATCATCCACATGCAAATAAGCGTTATGATCTTTGCGCATAAAAAATGATAAGAAACCAATCGTTATGGTGCTCTTCGAGGGGGAAACCTCCTTTTACAATGAAAACAATGAACAAGACAATATTTGATGATTCTAAGACTAGGTCTCTTTAGTATATATATAGGAGGCAAGGGGTGCAATTATAATCCTAGGAGCACATGATCCTAGGGTTTTGCTGCTTCAAATAGGTCATCGTGGCATTTTCACTATAATTTTTTTTTCTAGAGGTTTCAGGCGATGAAACTTGGAGAATATTGAGAAGACATCTTGGGCAATCTTTGGTTCAAGTTTCAGATCGTGGTTCACTACATTTTCAGGGATATGTTCCAAGGAAGTTAGGGATCCTGAATGCTCCTAAAATCTGTCTCACATAGGTCAGTTTGAAATTTTTTCCATAACGCCTTTTCCTGTGAGGCTTCATACCCTGAAACTTGGAACATGTTGATGTGAAATCGTGGTGAACATCTAGTTCAAGTTAAAGATCTTGGTTCTCTATATTTTTAGAGCTATACTCCAAGGAAGTTAGGGTTTCTATATGCTCCAGAAATCAATCTCAGATAGGCCAGTTTGACATTTTCACTGTATTTTTTCTTCTGTAAGGCTTCAAAAAGTGAAACTTGGACCATATTAAGGAGAACTCTTGAGAAATGGCTGGTTCAAGTTTTAGAATTTCGTTCGCTATACTTTTGTAGCTATACCCTATGGAAGTTAGGGTTTTTGAACAATAACAAAATATATTTTAAGCATGTTAGCTTGGTGGTTTTGCTATATCTTCATGTCTGGAAATTTTTAGATTGAAATCTTTAGGGATTTCAAGAGACATACAAAAGTACCTCAGCTACAAGTTTCAGAATAATATTTGAAGAATTGGACATGTGGGACATTATACATGTTTGCTTGTGGGAAGAGGCCAAGAAATCAAAAAGTTTTGGGAAGTTACCTGTTGCTGCAAAATCTAGCAGGCCTTGGAGACGAGCACCCTACAAGGCAAATATTAGACCAAGAGACAACAATGGGGTAGTGGTCCACTGTCACCATAACCAAAAACCTTGTGCTCTTTATGAATTTTCACTGATGGGAGGAGTCCTGGTATGTATATGGTCACCTAATAGGTATTCTAGGTTTGAGGTACGAGGTGATCTAGGGGCTTCTAAGGAAAAGCCACAACTTAAGTACAAGGCTCAAAAAGATTGAGGGCAATTTGCTTTCCTTAGAGAAACCAATTTTAGGCACACAAGACCTAGGGTTTGATTAGTGGGTTGACAGTTGGGATAGCCCAAGGTCAAGGTGAGAAGAAAGGGTTTCCAAGAACGTATATCAACAAGGACAAGGTACATGAAACCCTCAATTAAGCCCCCAAGTTGAAGCTAAAAACAAACTAGGGCTAGCTTAGGGCTAGTAACTAGGCCAAAAGTTTATGGACAAAATTTAAGTGAATGCCTACCAAAAGAAGGGATTTTGTGGCAATCACTATCCTCTTGGGATTTAGACTCTCCAACTTCAGAAATTCCTTCGCCTAGAAATTCGCACCAAGCCCTAGCTTGGTCGCTTGGCCTTAAAGGGGCCAAATTAGGTCAAAAGAGAAAAGAGAAAAAATTACAGATGAAGATTGATTTGATCAACACCAAAGGATGGCCAGTGCCTTGTTCCTTGGGAGAATGGAGTCTATGAGTTGATTGAATAATTAAAAGCTGCAAAGGAGGAAGGATGATGTAATGTCCTCTCCAAATTGATTGGCTGAGGTAGGACGAAATAGCCTATCCAACCCCGTAGGCTATAGTCTTGCTAAAGGGGTAAAACCCAATTTTTCCAATGTTGGGGCAACACTGTGCAAATATTGGGCCGACTGGGGCAAAAGAGCTCAAAATTGAGGGTTGCATACAAAACCCTTCCCATGTGGAAGCCCATGCAGAACTATAAATAGAGGAGAGCGTAATCAAATTGGCATCATCAATTTGAATCAAATACATCTATTTTTTAAGACCCCTTTTTCTCTACTAATTTTGGTTGAGAAAGATTCCACTATAGTTAGTAAATTCTTCTTTTATTTTTTGTTCTAGTCTGGAAATCGTGGGATTCACCTAGTGTGGAGACAACAAGTTTTGGTGGCAAATCTAAGGAAAGAACTCCCAATTGTTGGAGCTGTTATGGCCTTCCCAAGGCAGGTTTTGGTGCATTTCTCTCTATGGCAGATTGACCGTTTTGATGAACATGCTTGCGTGATATTCTGGGCAGCTGTGTTGAGTATTTTTTGAGGAAGTTCATTCGCCCTGAGGTAGATTCGACCCCCTTTCCTAAGGCAGATTCAGTGGACTTCCCTTGTAGCAGTTTAGGCTCTCTTAGTTTCAATTTGGTGTCTTCTATTGGATAGTTCGACCCCTTTCTTGGAACATAGTTCGATGGGTTTTAGGTCATTCTGTAACACAATTAAAGAGCTATTCAAGACAAGATTCGCTGGAGTTCTCATTGGCATTTCACAACATCTCTGAGGCAACTAGATCAGGTTGTATGGTAAATAGGTTCGCTGAAATTTTATAGTACTATTTTAGTATAATAGTTTTTGAATTGCTGGTGGTATACAAAACTTAGTACAATTGGCAGAAATCCCTAGAACAGTGTGATTACATTGTCATTGAATTTTATAATTGACTATTTTTTGGGGCTTAAGGATCATATTGGCTATTCATGTATTTGTGAAATTTTTAATCTATTGTGGCAATCAGAAATTATTCTTCTAACTGATTAAAATCAAGTGCAGTTTATTTGCCACTGTAAATAACAAATAAAATCACAATTGCACTTTTCAGCATAAAAACATTGTGGAAAATAAATTGCTGGAAACTGAGAAAATGCTAGCACACACACAATAAAATTGAAATAGTTACTTTTGGACAAATATCCCTAGAAAAATCCAATGTGGGGAAATTGGTGCAGTAGATGAGGGTTTTATTATTATGCGACAGTGAAATAATCTGAGTACAATCTATGGATGCCCAACTGAATATCCAGTCAACAAATATCTAACAAAAATATTAGAGGGAAAATTCTTTCTCTCCACAAGTAATCCTGACACTGCTTGCCTCAGAAGATCTGGATGTCCAAACCCTTGTGCAGGCCCTCTGCACAGTCGTTGTGCAGCCCCTCTCACGTGTAGCTTATCTCAGCCTCTGATCAAGCCGTCCTGCCTGTCTTTGCTGCTAGAAGTGACTCTCTGGCCCTTTGGAAAATTTTTCCGGCTTTGGAAGCTGAATCGACCTCCCTCTCAGCTAAATCGAATTGCTCACTGAAGCACCTGCCCAGTCCTTGCGCAGCTTCTCTGTGGAATAGCTCTGCCACTTGCTGCTGCCTCACCAGAACAGGGAAACTTCCTCCGGACTCACTGTCTCTGCTTCCCCTTTGGCTCGAACTCTCTCTGCTCAATTGCTGGATGCTCGATGTGCCAAGGAAATCAACCTCCCTGTGTCTGCGTCTCCAACCCCATTGACCTCTTCTTATAATCTCTCATTGGCGAATCAACGACCATGATTAGATCCCCATCAACGACTAAGATCATTTTTTAGTCGATCCATGTGAGTTTCTAGAGAAATATCAACTTTCTCAATTAATTACTGTTAATTAATCACTTTTCCTAAGTTAGACTTAGGAAATATTTAATTATTGATCAATTAACTTAATTGAGCCATCTCTAGGCAATTTCTCCTAAAACCTTTTTTAGGTTCTAGAGCTCTTGTGTTCCTTAGCCTCTCTGACCAAAGTCAAGACTAGACCACCTGTCCAATTTTGAGTTGGGGTAGCATTGGATGTGCTCTAAGCCTCAAATTTTGCATGGAGGCTTGGGCACAGGTATTCCAAAGAACCTAGAAAGCGTTTTGGGAAATTCCACCCAGAAGTGATTTTATTAAAATAATTAGCATTTTTAATGGGGTTCCTAAGTCTAAACTTAGGAAAATTAAAATATTAATGGGTATTAATCTAATCAGGGGTGAAAATTCTAGAAAAAGCCACGGATGGAGCCAAAATGATCTGAGCCCTTGATTATGTTTTAATCTAGGTCGTTGGTTGTTCAACAGGAAGATATAAGAAGGGGCTTGAGGGTCATTTGGAAAACACAGAGAAATAAAGAAAATCGATTTTCTGAAGTGAGAAGTTCTGAGGAAAAATCGATTGAGGAGATCTCTTGCAGTTGAGGGGCAGGGATAGCAACTTCTGGGAAGAGAGATTCTCAGCCGTAGATACATTAGCAGAGAGAGGCAGTAAGTGATCCAGAAGCCTTGACGCAGAGGCTGACGCAGGGCCAAAAGAGCCACGTAGAAGTGACACAGAAGGAGAGAGAGAAAGTCGAAGGTGAGAGCAGAGGGTCAGTTTTAGCAGTTGAAGCTGGGGTGTGAGACCGATAAGCTGAGAGTAGTGACTCTGGGCTACTGATCTATTCCCTAGTTGGGTGACGCAGTGCTTGAAAAGGTTGACGGTGGGACAACGTAGAGGCAGCACAAAGCAAGCATAGTGCTTGCCAGGGGCACCTCATCCAGCAGCCGGAACAACCAAGACTTTTTTTCAGTGATTGTGCGAGGTAAACTCACAAAGCTTCTACCAGTATTTCTCTCTGCAACTAAATAACCCTGTGAGGTATTCAGTGATGTATTCAAATTTTACTACTGCTTAATAATAATAAACCCTCAGAGTTGTTGCACCGGTTTTCCTGCATTGGGTTTTTCCGGGGACTTTTGTCCAAAAATAACTGTGTCCTATGTGTTTCTATTTTCCTTGCTCAGTTTCTGTATTTTAGAATCATATTTAATTGGTGTAGGATGCTTCATTAATTTACTTCAATGTTCCATGAAGAAATCTGAAATAAGCTTGTAATGAAATTTACAATCTAGGTGAAGTAGATTCAGCTAGTTGCAGTAGGATTCTTGAGACTGTTAGATCTAGGAATTTTCACATGGTATCAAAGCTATTGATGTGAAACAGGGAAGAGCAGATCTATCACTGAAGCAAGGGCCAACTTGCTGCAGCAAGCAGCAGTTGGAATCCCCTGAGGGATTGCATAGTTCTAGCCAGGAGGGCTATATTTTCGTGGGTGTGTCTCTCTGAGCAAGCTGACAGAGAGGTAAGGTTGCCAATTGAAATCTTGCCAAGGCAGAGGGAGCTATGCAGAGCCACACAGAGCTAGAGGGACGCAGTTTTCTGCAAGCTAAGTGCTGGGCAAAAAAGCTGTCAGAAGGAAGAAGCAGATCACATAGTGAGGGAATACTTCCTCAGTGATTTCTTGCTAAAGAAATCAACATTTCTCAATTGCTGAGCAACAACTTACCAACTCCATCAGGGAGTGCATAAAGCAGCCCAGGAGCTAAGCAGTAGGGAGAAAGAGGGAGTTGTTCGACATTTTTTAGAGAATATGGCAACCAGTGGCTTGAGGGATCAGGACAGGTTTGACGAGGCTTCCAACTATGCCATCTGGAAGGCTAGAATGACCTTCCTTCTAGAGGAGCATGCCCTCAAGACTTATGTTGATAATGTGGTAGCTGTCCCGACGGATGCAGATCCGTTGAAGAAGTACAAAGCTGAGATGGCTAAGGCAAAGAGGATGATCCTATATGGAGTCAAGGATCACATGGTGTGTCACGTTGCAAGCAAAGTGACCGCTAAGGAGATGTGGGATGCCTTAGCCACATTGTATCAGGGATCTTTCGAGCAGCGGAAGATGTACTTAAAGCAAAATTTGAGATCTGCTCAGATGCAAAAGGGAGAACGTGTGGATCTGTTCCTCACGAAATTGAAGGAGACCCGTGATGAGCTGCTAACTGCGAGACATACACCTTAGGATTCGGAGTTAGTGAGACTGGCTCTAAATCCTGTCTCGGATTATTGGCAAATCTTTGTCCAAAGTATCCTAGGTAGAGCAACATTGCCAAATTGGGATGAGATGTGAGCATCTTTGAAACAAGAAGAGCTAGGGAGAGACCTGCTCAAGGTCAAACTTGACGGGAGCATCAACAGCAGTGGGTCGAAGCCCAAAGTGGAGGAAGAGGATAACTCAACCCTTGCATCGAAGGGACTTCATGGGCAACAAAGACGAAATAAGGACATCTCCAAGGTGAAGTGCTTCAGATGTGGCAAGATGGGCCACCATGCATCCCAATTGTTGAGATCTTCAATACCCAGAAAGGGTTTGGGTAGATTCTAAATAGTTTAGGAGATATTAAAATAATTAATATTTTTAATGGAGTCCCTAAGTCTAAACTTAGGGAAATTAAAATATTAATGTGGATTAATATAAAACTGTGTTAGAATGGTCCAAAAGACATGGATCAAGCCAGATCTAATCTTAGCCATTGATTAGGGACTTAATCTCAGCTGTTGATATGTCAACGAGAAAAGTATAAGAGGAGGCTTGAGGGTCACTTGGAGTGTACACTAGATGATCAGTCATTCTATTCTCTGGAGTGGGGTTTGCTAAGAGAGATAGAATTAATGATCGGAGTTGTAGCTGAGGGGCAGTGAGTATAAAGAGACAGAGAGGCAGATATAGTGCTGGGAGATCAACGCAGGAGCCAGAGAGAGTGACACAGTAGCAGCCAGGGCTCACGCAGAGCTAGCTAGGGGCTGCGCAGTGATTCAGAGAGGCTAGCGTAGTTGACGCAGAGGGCCAGAACGCTGACACAGGGCCTCTTGAGGCTGACGGAGGCCCATTCATGGTGATGCAGGGCCAACGTTGGGTAGAGAAAGGTTGACGAAGTCTAGAAAGGCAGATGCTGGGGTTTTTGGGGCATATTGGAGCTACTGGAGGGTTTATCCGGGGTTTCAACCGGGACATCTGTCTTAGACTGAGAGGTACGACTGCCAAGGGCATTCTCTGTTGGGTAAGCCAGATTTGGCACCCAGATTGTACTATGAAATTGCTTAATAAGAAAACCCTCAGATTGCTGCACTGGTTTTCCACATTGGGTTTTTCCGGGGACATTGGTCCAAAAATAACGGTGTCATTTTGTGTGCTTGTATCTATTTCCTTCAGTTGATGATCTGTAATATGTTGAGCATGCACTAGTGTTTATTTTCAGTATTTGCATTGTAAATAACTTGTTAAGTAACGGAACAAGTAGGTAGGAATAAATCAATAAAGTGCATGGAGGGTTTCTAACTGGTAGACTTAGAAACTTCAACATGGTATCAAAGCTTGGTTGCAGATCACAAGAGAACTGAGGACATCAGCCGAGCGGAGCAATAGCAGAAGAAAACAGCTGTCCTGAGTGACAGAAGTTGTTTCTAGCACAACAACAACAAGGGAAGAGTGACGCAGTGCCTGTGTCATCAAGGGTGAGCCAGGAAGAGGCAGCACAGAGGCTAAGGGAGGCAAAGGGATACTCACGCAGAAGCTAGGAGGGTTGGCGCAGTTGCCTAAGGAGGCCGAGTTGCTGGTGCCGGGATTGCGTAGAGCCTAGGAGCTCTCACCTTCAGGTTGTCGGGGCTTAGGAGGATGTGGGAAAGTTGCAGAGTGGAGCTGGTGAGGTACCGTAGTCAGAACAGTGTGTGACAGGGCAAGGCCAAGGAGGAGGGAGTTGCTACCAACGGTTTCTAGCCGAGAAATCCGAATCAGTGGTGCGGTTGCACAGATGATCAAAGTAGGAAGCATCTCAATATCGACAGAAGGATTTCCAGGAGGGAAATCGAGGCTCAGAGGGTGTCACATCGAGAACTTCCAAGAGGGAAGTAGAAGAGCATCATGGCACTACACAAAGTAAGAGACCAGGACAGACTGGACAAAGCGTCAAAGTTCGCAGTCTGGAAGGCCATAATCTTATCCGTACTTGACAAAAATCGTGTCAAGCACTTCGCCTTGAAGACGATAGCTATCCCAGTCGACCCAGCTGAGAATGACAAGTACGAGGAGGCAATGGCGAGGGCCAAGAGCATCATCCTTGACGGGGTCAAGGACCATGTAGTACCACACATTGCCGAGAAGGAAACGGCAAATGAGATGTGGGAGGCCCTAAAGAAATTGTACCAGCATACTTCTGTGTAGAGAAGGATGTTACTAGAAAATCAGATGAGGTCGTATCAGATGAAGAAGGGAGAACCAATTGACACCTTCCTCGGAGGACTGAATGAGATCCGAGATCAGTTGACTTCCATAGAAGCCACACCGGATTAGGAATTGATGGTGAGGACAGCCCTGAATGTAGTCTCAGAAGATTGGGAGGTATTTGTCCAGAGTATACTAGGCAGAGGGACACTTCCACCTTGGGATGAGATGTGGGCGACTCTTCGCCAAGAAGAGATCAAACGACAGACAAAGGCGGGAAGCAGCAGTAAGGGGATCAGAGTCAAAAAGGAAGAGGAGGAAGATGTTGCCCTAGCATCTGAGGGAAAGCAAGAAAAGCGGAAGAAGAAGGATCTCTCCAAGATCAAGTGCTTCCGTTGTGGGGAGTTGGGTCATTATGCGACCCGGTGTCCGAGGAAGAAGAGTAAGGGAGAGTCTTCTGAGACTAAGGTAGCGCCAGCAAGGGCAGAGAAGGAAGTGGAGACAGACGATGACTGTGCCATGAGTGCACACGCACCACTCGAGTGGAAGTGGGGAGACATCCAACTGTAGTCAAGGGGACTACAGGCGATGAGGGGTAGGATCCTTGAGTTACCCAACCTCTTGGATTAGACCTTTCTATGGGAGCCCATAAGAGGAGTAGTAGGACTGGAAGATGTGGGTAGAGATGGATGCGGATGAAGCGACAGAGAGAGCTACAGTGCAGGATTCCCAAGACAGCGCGAGGCCAACAGGCTGCAACAGTGCGAGAGGCAGGGGAGTGTTGCACTAGTGCAGGATGGCACAGAGAGGTGTGCAATGGTGCGAGATGCAGGGAGTTGTTGCAGCAGCATAGAGCTCATAGAGGGAGCACTTGTCAGCGACAGAGGGAGCTTCAACATCAGGAGGGTCTCTAGCCCAACAAAGAGGTCAGAGTTGGGAGATCAATTACTTACTTCTCAGTAACTGAGTTGCAGTACAACAGTGGGTAGCGCGATGCAGCATGATGAGAGGAGATGCAATGCAGATGCAACAATGGCAGTGGTAGAGCCATGGGCAGCAACACGGATGCAGAGGGAGCTGTCGTAATATGCAGCAGTGGCAGTGGTAGAGCCATGGGCAGAAACACGGATGCAGAGGGAGCTGTCGTAATATGCAGCAGTGGCAGTGGCAGAACCATGGGCAGCAGTACATGATACATCAGTATAGAGGATGGTGGGCAGCAGGCCTAGCATCAGCACAGGGATCGATGCCGGATGATCAGAGTAATACTCAGTGACGAGTATTGCTAGAGCACAATCCTCGCTAAGAGGGAGTGTTGATTTGTGGTATGATCGGATGTGCTCTAGCCACGAAATTTGGTGGAGAGGTTGGAGCACATGAGATCTCCAATACCCAGAAAGGGTTTGGGTAGATTCAAACAGTTTAGGAGATATTTAAATAATTAATATTTTTAATGGAGTCCTTAAGTCTAAACCTAGGGAAATTAAAATATTAATGTGGATTAATATAAAACTGTGTTAGAATGGTCCAAAAGACATGGATCAAGCCAGATCTAATCTTAGCCGTCGATTAGGGACTTAATCTCGACCGTTGATATGTCAACGAGAAAATTATAAGAGGAGGCTTGAGGGTCACTTGGAGAGTACACCAGATGATCAGTCATTCTATTCTCTAGAGCGGGGTTTGCTAAGAGAGATAGAATCAGTGATCGAAGTTGCAGCTGAGGGGCAGTGAGTACAGAGAGACAAAGAGGCAGAGATAGTGCCGGGAGATCAACGCAGGAGCCAGAGAGAGTGACGCAGTAGCAGCCAGGGCTCACGCAGGGCCACGCAGAGATAGCGAGGAGCTGTGCAGTGCTTTAGAGAGGCCAGCGTCGCTGACGCAGAGGGCCAGAATGCTGATGCAGGGCCTCCTAAGGCTGACGCAGGCCCATTCATGGTGACGTAGGGCCGACGCTGGGCAAAGAGAGGCTGATGCAGTCCAGGAAGGCAGACACTGGGGTTTCTGGGGCAGCTTGGAGCTGAGGAGCTGCCGGAGGTTTTATCCGGGGTTTCAGCTGAAACATCTGTCTCAAACTGAGAGGTACTACTGCCAAGGGCATTCTCTGTTGGGTAAGCCCGATTTGGCACCTAGATTGTACTCTGAAATTGCTTAATAAGAAAACCCTTAGATAGTTGCATCGGTTTTCCCACATTCGGTTTTTTCGGGGACATTGGTCCAAAAATAACGGTGTCATTTTGTGTGCTTGTATCTGTTTCCTTCAGTTGATGATCTGTAATATGTTGAGCATGCACTAGTGTTTATTTTCAATATTTACATTGTAAATAACTTGTTAAGTAATGGAACAAGTAGGTAGGAATAAATCAGTAAAGTGCATGGAGGGTTTTTAATTGCTGGACTTAGAAACTTCAACACCAATGTCCTTCCAAGAAAAAGGACAAGGATGAGAAGCATGATCCCAAGGTTGCAGCCGCAAAGATTGAACAAGAGGAGGAGTTCGCCATGACAACCAAGATACCTCCAAGAAGGAGTTGGGCTAATATAGAACTGTAGTTTGATAAAGCTACAGAGGGGCAAGATCCTTGAGGAGCCCACCTCTTGGATGATCACCTTGCTACAGGAGCCCATGATCAATAGTAGCGGGATGGTGGAGTTTCAGTTGGTGCCATGGAGTGTTGATTCGACAGATGCAGTGGTTAGTAGAGCCAGAATGTGAGTAGCGCAGAGTAGAGGGGCGACAGTGCGAGGAGGCACAGTGCAGAGCTTCAGCAGCTCAGTGTCTTCAAAGGCAATATGGGACTAGCGGTAGTCAAGATTTCAGCACTGACGAGTATCCACTGGATACTTGTCCAGTTTTGGGTGTTTTCAGTTGCTTCTCTCAGCAACTGATTTGTAGTACAGATGCAGTGGCAGTGCTAACAGCATAGCATATGCATCATTTGAGAGGGAGCTGCAGTACAGATGTAGCATTGGTAGTGGTAGTGTCAAAGGAAATAGTACAGTAGCAGCAACAATGCAATAGTTGGTGGATAGTAGGTTAGACATGAGCCGTGCAGAGACGATGCTTCAGAGTCAGAGCTATATGCAGTGGGAGTGTATTGCTAGAGCACATTCCTCGCTAAGAGGGAGTGTTGATTTGGGGTAGCATCGGATGTTCTCTAAGTCTCAAATTTTGCAGGGAGGCTTGGGCATAGGTATTCCAAAGAACCCAGAAAGCGTTTTGGGAAATTCAACCCAACAATGATTTTATTAAAATAATTAATATTTTTAATGGGGTTCTCAAGTCTAAACTTAGGAAAATTAAAATATTAATGGGTATTAATCTAATCAGGGGTGAAACTTCTAGAAAAAGCCATGGATGAAGCCAAAATGATCTGAGCCTTTGATTATGTTTTAATCTAGGCCGTTGGTTGTCCAACAGGAAGATATAAGAAGGGGCTTGAGGGTCATTTGGAAAACACACAGAGAGATAGAGAAAATCGATTTTTTGAAGTGAGAAGTTCTCAGGAGGAAAAATCGATTGAGGAGATCTCTTGCAGTTGAGGGGCAGGGATAGCAGCTTCTGGAGAGAGAGATTCTTAGCCGAAGATACATCAGCAGAGAGAGGCAGTAAGTGATCCAGAAGCCTTGACACAAAGGCTGACGTAGGGCCACATAGAAGTGACGCAGAAAGAGAGAGAGAAAGTCGAAAGTTAGAGCAGAGGGTCAGTTTCAGCAACCAGAAGCTGGGGTGTGAGACCGGGAGGCTGAGAGTAGTGACTCCGGGCTATTGATCGATTCCCTAGTTGTGTGACACAATGCCTGAAAAGGTTGATGCTGGGACAACGTAGAGGCAGCGCAGTGCCTACTAGGGGCACCTCATCTAGCAGCTAGAACAATTGAGACTTTTTCTCAATGATTGTGTGAGGTAAACTCACAAAGCTTATGCCAGTATTTCTCTCTGTAACTGAATAACCCTGTGAGGTATTCAATGATGTATTTAGATTTTGCTACTGCTTAATAATAATAAACCCTCAGAGCTGCTCCACCGGTTTTCTCGCATTAGGTTTTTCTGGGGACTATTGTCCAAAAATAACTGTCCTATGTGTTTGTATTTCCTTGCTCCGTTTCTATGTTTCAGAATCATAATTAATTTGGTGTAGGCTGCTTCAGTTATTTACTTCAATGTTTCATGAAGAAATTTGAAATAAGTTTGTAACATAATTTACAATCTTGGAGAAGTAGATTCAGCTGGTTGTAGTAGGATTCCTAAGATTGTTATATCTAGGAATTTTCACATCCGATGCTACAAAACTAACACTCTCTCTTAGCAAGGAAGGTGTTCTACTATCTCATAACATCCTCCCATACGCTACTGATGTTTGAAAACTGTGACAACCTGCCACTGCCCACAAGCCACTACGCAACTTTGATTCATCTGCTACTCTGAGATGAACCAACCTGCATCTGCGTTGTTGTTGACACTGCATTGTACACCTTGTACTGATTTCAACTCTGCTCTGCGCTGCAACTGATCTCATGTTGTTGCAACAACTGCAATTGAGAAATCTGAATCAACTGTGTTATGTACTGCAATTGTCTCATGAGTCTCTAACTACAACTAGCCTCTGCACTGTCTACTGAGTCTGTCTGCGCCTTGACTGATTCTGCACTCCTCAATAATTGAATGCAACTAGTATTGCAACTATGCCTCAAGATCTAACTGTGCCAACTGACACTGATCCTTTTGCTACTGAACACTGTGGGTCCTCGTAGCCAAGGTAATGATCCACGAGGAAACTCTTGTCCTATGCAGTCCTCCTTGGACCCTGCGCAATCTTGCAACTCTGAAGCCTCACGCTCCTCCTCCATCTGGAGGTATAACTACTCTCACCTTGCGCTATTACTGTGCAACTCTGATCATACATTGCTAAAGCCTATGTACTGCTGTTTCTATGCTGCTAGTACACTGTATTGCATCTACGCTACTGCCATCACTGCAACTATGTATTGATCACCTCTTGAAGTTCTAAGCTTCCATAGGGTTGCTTCCTCTGAAGCTAGACTCTCGCTGAGTCTTAATCTCTCTCTAGGAAATCTCACTTTTCTTGCAGCAAAGCCTCTCTACTGCAACTCGCAATCTTGCCCGCATGCTAACTAGACTACTAGTTCTGCTGCGGGGAAAAAACAATCTTGTGTCGAGAAACCCTTTCCGGTGGTAACTCTGCCTCTTGCTGCTGACTGAAGCTACTCCCTCTTCCTTCGGATCACCTCCCATTACTAGCACACGATTTGTAGCCTTTGCAATAGGCACTGGCTGAATATTTTTGGCTAGATTTCTGCCTTGCTTTCTACAACTGGCCAATTCGCACTGCCTCTCTCGGCTCCATCTACTAGAATTAATTTAGTATCCTTTCCTCCTCGGGAAAGCTAGAACTCTCTTTTGGTTGGAACTGCACCTACTATCTACATCTGGGCAATTCTCACTGCTTGTGTCACTGCAGCTAGTTTTGCAACTGTCGCTTGAGTACTTATTGCAACTAGCTATGCAGCTGTCATCTAAATCACTGGCTGCACCTGCTGACACTAAACGTGATACTATGATACCGTGGGCCCTTGTAGCGAGGTTGATGATCCTGCTGGAACAACTGGAACTAATCTAACTAATCTCCTTGTTGCTTTTGCACTGAATCTTGCCCATCCGACACACTGGAGTTTCATACTCCTCCTGGATTTGGTGCCCCACTATCTACTTTCAAGCCTACTCCTTAGCTGTGACCCTTCTTCACTTTGCAACTCACACTGGATAAATGATACCTCCTATGACACTTGTCTCTGACCACTGGAAGTTGATTTGCTTCCCAGATCTGCATTCTGGCTAACTCGCATGACCTCCTTTGGCAATCTCATACGACCATCTCTGCAAAGCTGCAAAAATCCACGAAACTCAAAAACTGGAAAATAAACAAGAATCTCCTATCTTTCCTGTTCGGCTGCTCACTCTGTGTTAAGTTTAGGTATGTTCTATGCTTAGAGCAATTTATTTCAATTTTCATAGTTAGCTCAATATCTTTTTCAGATTAGCCATCACATTAGCATTAAAGTAAACTGCATATAGAACATAAACATAAATCGCAAAAGACAAGCCAAGACAAGAGGACACAACATGTGGCGCTAGCCAGGGACAAACCCCAATGTGGGGAAACCCTTGATCAATTCTTCTTCTATGTTCTTCAATAGTTCAGCATAGAGAGAGAGAGAGATAGTACATTTACAACAGAAGTCAACACTTTGACTTTCTATATCTACATGAGATCAGTTGAAGACATGTTGCTTCAACTGATTCTCCCAGGTGACTTCTTCACCTATCATAGTGCTGCATCTCGTCCACTTGCTGCACCTCACTGTGTTGCACCCATCATCACAATGCTGCATCTCATCATGCTTCATCAATCACGACGGTACCCATCATTGTATTGCATCATGTGCCATTGATGCACCATGTTGCCATACTGACCTATGTGTTTGCTGCACCTCGCTAGCTTGTTATCCCTTGCTTGCTTGTTGTCTCGAGCATGCTTGCTGTCCCTTGCATGCTAGCTGTATTCACTACACTAAGTATTATGCTGCTGTTCCAATGTGTTATACTGGCAGCACTATGAACTTGCTATATCATACTGTTGCACCTCACCATTGTGCTGCCCCTCATTATGCTATGATACACTTCATCGTTGTACCCATCATGCTGCAGCATTCATCAACATGCTGTTGCAATATATCTGATGCTTGCTGTTAGCGCTCGAATTTGGCCTCAGGCTGAAAAAGGCAAAATCCAAGGCAACATCAAACCACTTAGCCTCGTAGCTAGCCCTACGAGGACAGGAGAGGGCTCTCTCCGGGTCTATCTCGGCAAAAAGGTCTTCAAAGGGCTGAGATGACCAATAAAGAACACTGATTTTAGGCTAGTAAACTGATAGGGAAAGTTTGATTTCAAATTTTAGGGTTTTGTTGGAAAACTGAGCAAGGCAATTTTGGGTGCGGGGATGAGACACAGTTTTTGCAGAGGTCTTTTTGGGGCAAGGTAGGAGATCGTCTTGATGCCTTTGAAGGAAGTGAATGGATAGGTATGACTGGTGAGGAGCTAAGGAGAGCAAGAAACCATCAGGAGTTCTCCTTAAACAGATGAAAACATAGATATTAAGCAAACTTAAAGGCAGAGCATAGAAACCATGAATTCTACCTTAACACTTCATTTACTTAATTTGCAGAAGAGAAGAGTAGGAATATGATACACATAACAAACTTACAAGTACATGAGAGAAACACACCATCAACACAAATCACCACAGTAATCCCAAATAGTGCTGCAAAACCCTGGTCTTTCCTTTGCCAAAATTGCAGAGATACAAGAAGTAATATAGTTTAAGCTTATCCCTCAAGAGTCAAACCATGAAAATGACTAAGAAAGTACATAATATAGGCAAGCTAACACATTTCCTTGCCTCTAGGGGTCGAGCTCATCATCCTAGGAGCTGTTTCAACCAATTCTAAACTAAGCACTACAATCTAGGCAATCAAAACAACTTGCCTCTATAAGTTAGGAAACCAATTCATTCATTAATTTTTTGCTATTTTATGAATGAATCTTCTAGAATAGGTAAAAAGTGTCATGTCATCATGAAAATTACATTAATTACATCAAGGAGGGTGAAAAATCCCACCAAAAGTCAAAACTGGTCAAACGCTGCATTTTCCTGAGCTGAAGATGAAAAGTTGAGAAAATGTCCTAATGCGTAGCGCGCCATTTCTCAACGCGTAGCGCGCCTTTCAGCCCACTTTTGAGGCACTTCCCGGCATCCAAATGAGGCTCAGGTGGGCTTGTTGGAAAGGTCTGGATGTCTACTTTCCAACCCCAGTGGAATTTCTCAATTTGGTGCACATTTGCCCCTCCAAAAATGAATTCTCCCAAGACTGCTTCCTGTGTGTCCAAAAAGTGGCAGAAGGTCATTTTTTGCTTGTTTTTTGACCTTTTGGAGGCCCAAAACTTGATGAAATGTCTTGGCAGTGGCTGAGTAGGTGTATTTTATCATGACAAATCCAAAAATGCAAACCTTTCTTGAATTGGACCTCCCCATCTTCAGGGTAGCGCGCGGCGCGCTATGCGTTGAGGGCAAAAACCTGTTTCTAATGCAAAAATTTCAAAATTGACAAAAACTTCTCCAAATTTTTTGAAATTTGGGCTGGGGGTCCTCAATCAAGTACTATGCTCAATCAAAGAGGCTTCGGCCAAAATCCGAAGACGATCAAGCTCCTTTTGTCGTTTTTGCTTCTTGACCCTTTTCCTCAATTTTTCCTTAAGACTCCTAATTCGCGCCTTGCAAACCAAGTTCCGGACCTTGTAATGCATAACCATGTGTTTCAATAATGCATGATCTCTATCGGCCCTTTTCAGCCGTTCCTCCCCTACATTTGGTATCCCAGTGGCTTGAGCAACAATCTCGGGTGATAGGGTGAAGTCCACTCCTGCAAGGTTCACATGACCATTCTGCAAATGTAGGACAAACAAGCGAGCTAGTTCTCTGTGATGTTGAATTTGTGAGATCCGCTCACAATATCCAAAACATGATTGGTACTGAAAACAGTTCATTGCAAGTGGACAAGCTTGCAAACGAGCCAAAGAAGTGGGCTCCTCCCTGACATGTCGACCATCTTTACCACCCTTGTGATGCCTCCTTGGCACTTCTACCTCCGGTGTTGAATCACTGTCATGACTCTGCTCATAATCTGATTCGGTTTCTGACATGGTTTTGAAGGCAAGATGGCTGAAATGTATTGCTGACTTTGCACCCAATTAACTGCTGTTTGACTTTTTCAAATGCTGTCACCAAGGGGACATAAATACAAGGGGATTGTTAGGGAAAGGGGAACATGAGGGAATTAGGGACAATAAACATAAATAAGGAATTTAGGGAAGGCAACATAGGAAATCATAATATTGTGGGACTTTAAGGTGGAAGTAGGGTTTGGGAATTTAGTAGGGTTTAGGGATTTTAGAGAGGAAGATTATAAAATTTTATGGGAAAATTTGAAGGAGATGTTGGTGAAGATGAGGGAAAAGAGGGGTCAAAAATGGGCAACCTTGGACAACAAAATATTTTGAAACCCTAGCACCATTAAGTCTTTAAATATTCCACAACAATGTAGGGTTTTGACTTCTCATTTTCATGGCATTTTAACATATTAATTTCTCATTCATCTTGCAAAACCAAAACTAGCCATGGAGGAGAGGCCTACCTGAAATTTGCTTGAGAGAAAAGAGGATTTGGTAGCTTGCTGGCAGTTTATTGGGCGAAAAACCCAACGCGTAGCGCGCCTTGCCCAACACGTAGCGCCCCTCTGACGCGTAGCACACGAGCAATTTTGTTCTGAGAAAGGCAGCCTGATGCGTAGCGCGCCCCTGACGCGTAGCGCGCCCTCCCTGATGCGTAGCGCGCCCCTGACGCGTAGCGCGCCCTCCCTGATGCGTAGCGCGCCCCTGACGCGTAGCGCGCCCTCCCTGATGCGTAGCGCGCACCCAACTACATAGTGCATTTTGCAGGAGACTTTTGGAGGCCTTCCCGGTGTCGAAATCGGGCGCAGGATAGCTCGTTGGAAAGGTCTTTGAGTCTACTTTCCAACCCAACTAGAATTTTTCAATTTGGAGTTCATTTGCCTTGTCAAAAATTAAATCTCCCAAGACTGGTCAAAATGTGCCAAATGAGGCTGCCTCAAGGCAGAGTGCTGTTGCAGTCAACTTTTGAATGCCTTCCTCAACTCCAAATTGAGCTCATGATAGCTCATTGGAAAGCTCTTTGTGTCTAGTTATCATTTGACTCATCAAGAAAGTCATTTGGCCAACCAAGCTAGGAGAAAACTTGATTTTCCCAAGGTCACTTCAGAGGTGCATTTGATTCTCTCGAGGCGATTGTATTTTTGACATTTCTCTAAAACCATGACACCTGTGTAAAAAGTGAGGGAGGTTTTTCTTCTTTGGCATGTTGTGGACAAAAACCTCTCTCAGTTTTCCAAAATTCATCTTTGATTGCTCTGAAACAGCTTTTGAGTGAAACTTGTCCCGATGTGTGGAACAAGGGATTTTGTCGAAATGAAGCGAAATGAAGGGGATAAGAGGCTTCTAAATTCTTGGGGAAATTTTTGGAAGTAGGGAGGGATGTTAGGAAGCAGAGGAAAGTGGAATCGCGGAGATCGAGTGAGGGGAAGGGGTCCAAAAGGGCAAAACACAGGCCCAACCTAGAAAATTGCCAGGTTGTAGCAAGAAACTAGGGTTTGTGGAAAAATGAGGAATTTGGGGGATTTAAGGGATGGGAAGTATTTAAGAAGGTACATGAAGGATAGGGGAAGGTGTATGAACATCTGGATACAAGTTTTGCTAATGATTTGACCATCCAAGAGAAATTGCCTTCAAAACCCTAGGAGAGGGAAATGAACTTGCCTAGGCGCAACTGAAGCATGAACAAGGTGGAAAATGACTCATTAGACACTGACATGATAATGACAACCCTATGAATGATGATAGACTCAGCTGAATGATGACATGGACCGACATTTGGACAACTTTAGAAGGAGTGAAAGCAAACCCTAGATCTAATGCCTAGTGACCAAATTTTGCTTGAAGACTCTTTGAAATGACAAAATTTGACCTTGACACTCTGAGACCACTTTGTAAGAGCATATTTGATCACTGGAGGAAGGCTGGAAAGACTTACACTAACATTGGCTCCAATGGGGATGGTAGCTCCTTGGAGGTGCCAAGAACGGCAGATCTTTGGGAGAGCAGACAATGCCTTCATCCATTGGGCAATGGAGTCAAAAACTCAAGCTGAAATGCATGACTGAAAAATGATGACTTGACAACACAAATTGACTCTCACTCAACTAAAAACTGACGTGATACTTCAACACAACCGACAAATTGAAATGATGCTCAAGTTTGAGCTTATTCATCAAAACCTACTCTAACAGTTTCATTCATCACCTGATCAAGTGAAATGAAACAACCAATGCAACCAAGTAAGTATTCCATCTGCTGTTCGAATTTTCCGCAAGTGCTCACTTATGAACAACAAGAGAGAACTATTGAAAGGCAACTCCCATGATAACTTAGAAACAGATCCGTTGAATGATATGGATTCGCTATCCACCTCCAAAAACACTGCATAAGGATTTTGAAATTCAAGCACACTGGAATTTAGCTCATCTAATGGATTACTTCTCGTTTCCTCATACCATGAATGCAAACTTTGATCTGAGCCTTGTGACGAGACCTCTGCTGAAAATGAGAAAGAAACCGGCTGCCGGATTAAATTCATATCAGCACATGTTTCAAGCTCACATGTAGTCAATGGAGAAAGACTTTGACTGCAAACCTCATCCAAAACATCAGCTATTGGATCATGAAAAACTTGAAAAGACTGCTGTAATGTATCCATTGAAAATGTATGACATCCTTCTAACTATTCATCTTTTTCTTGAGAGATTTTACGAAGATTCTGCCTTATAAACTGAAATGCTTCGAAACAAAAGGGTATAGAATCTTCCTGCATCATCAAATCATGTATTTCTGTTTCCACAGCTTCATCTGTAATCTGCCCTTCAATTTCATTTGGTGGCTGCAAATCTGATGCTACAGGCTGCTCAAGAATTTTGTTATATGTCTCATCCTCAACATTAACACTGAGAGATTGCTGATTTGTTATAGGCTGTTCATTTGAAGATTTACTATGCAATCTACCCTTCAAAAACTGAAATGATTCAAAACAGAATGGTACGGAGTCACCTTGAATCATTAAATCATGTGTGTCCACTTCCAAGTCTTCAGCTGCAACTTGACAATCAATGGTTTTCGGGGGTTGCAAATCTGAATATGAGAAGTCTTGAACAAAATTTTCATTGCTCTTAAGACGGTCCAAATCAAAACTTGTTGACAACTGATTTCTGATTGCATGGAAGTTGTCTTTGATGAACTGACATGAATCAAAACAAAAAGGCAAAGATCCTTCACTTACTTCAAACTTTGCTGCACTTTCCTTGTCAATGTCATAGCTGATATGCATCATTTGATCATTATATTCGAGCTGCTGAAAGTGAACTTCCTCCTCGCACAAACTAGTTGCTGATTCATCTGCAAGATTAGCTTCTTTTTGGAGAACATAATCATCATCATACTGATCAAATTGAGGCAATTCATCATCAAACATACACATCATATCAACAACTCTCTCTTCTTCACAATGATCTATAAAACAATCACTATGACAACTGGGATCAGAAAGAAGATGTTTTGGATCAGCAACTTGTTCCTTTTCAATCAGCGAGCCCTGAACTTGAACATCATAATCATTCCTTGCGTTGATCTTGTCCATCATCTTTTCCACTGCACTTACCAAAATGTCAAGCTTCACCTCTAGAGATGTTGATTCGGCCGGATCTATGTTTTTCATCTCTTCTTCCTTCAACCTTGCCCTTCGGATTAGTAGATGAGCCTCTACATTTACTGCACTGTTTTGCATCTCGTGAAGTGTTGCAATATCCCTTTCTCTCAGCTGAAACTCCATCTCCGGATCAAAGGCACCCGGATAGTGCAAGAGAGTAGATCTAGGAGGAGGCCTTATATCAACTGACATTGAATAATAAACTTGGTTAAATCTGGCCGAAAACTGTTGTACTGTCTCCCCTGGCAATCTTTTCAGCTGGTTATACTCTTCTACAATCAAGAAAAGGTTCTGCCCGATCATCCACCTGTCGAGAAAAACTTTGACAAACTGCTGGAAATCTGAAATGCTTGCATCAGGCAGGGCTTTGAACCAACTCTTCACTTTGGCTTGCAAAGAAAGAGCAAAAAACCTTATACTAACATCTTCGCTATCAACTTCAAAAAGGTCTAGAAAAGACTCAAAATTCTGGACATGTTCTCAGCGTTGACATTCTGACATTCACCATCAAACCTCGGCAAGTATAGATCATAGTTTTTGGGGAAAGCATGAAGAAAAGAAGGTAAAACAAGAGGTTTATACCGATCTGGAATTTAACAAGGTGTAGGGGTATGTACAGCAGGTATAGAATCAGTCGTGGTCTCTTGAGGCTCATCAATTTGACGATGGTCATCACAAGATTTAGAAGAAAGGTCTTGATCAAGCTCAAAGGCATGCAAATCTTTGGTATTCACAATCTTCAAAGGGAAAGAATCAATTGCAGGCCTGGGATCTTTTCTCAAGCATACTATACTTTGCAAAGCCTTCTTTACATTCTTGGGAAAAGAGAAGAAATAATTTATGACAAAGAACAAAATGTCTTGGATGAAATTCCAACTTGAATACCTGATCTGTCCATGTTGTCCTTTCATGTTTTTGCTGGTCGGGATCATCCTCCAGTGGAGTCTTTGGATCTGATCTCGAAAATGATTTAGAGTCGCCAGGTGAATGATTTCAGCCTTGCCAGTGTCTGATCGTTGTCCACCGTCAACAATCAGATCTGAACTTGATACATGTACTGGGGTAATTAACAAGTTAAATGTCACGTTTACAAGCTAGACCGGAGATTGACTGAAGCAACGTTTATCTACTTCCGCTAATGCAAAGCAAAAGCGTTTCGAAGGCTACCTGGCATAACTTAAGGCTCCGTCTGTAGCTTATAAAACAAATGACATCAACCAGCAAACCATTTGTTCTTCCCCAGTATGGTCGCCAATATGTTAGCGCTTGAATTTGGCCTCAGGCTGAAAATGGCAAAATCCAAGGCAACATCAAACCACTTAACCTCGTAGCTAGCCCTACGAGGACAGGAGAGGGCTCTCTCCGGGTCTATCTCGGCAAAAAGGTCTTCAAAGGGCTGAGATGACCAATAAAGAACACTGATTTTAGGCTAGTAAACTAATAGGGAAAGTTTGATTTCAAATTTTAGGGTTTTGTTGGAAAACTGAGCAAGGCAATTTTGGGTGCGGGGATGAGACACAGTTTTTGCAGAGGTCTTTTTGGGGCAAGGTAGGAGATCGTCTTGATGCCTTTGAAGGAAGTGAATGGATAGGTATGACTGGTGAGGAGCTAAGGAGAGCAAGAAACCATCAGGAGTTCTCCTTAAACAGATGAAAACATAGATATTAAGCAAACTTAAAGGCAGAGCATAGAAACCATGAATTCTACCTTAACACTTCATTTACTTAATTTGCAGAAGAGAAGAGTAGGAAAATGATACACATAACAAACTTACAAGTACATGAGAGAAACACACCATCAACACAAATCACCACAGGAATCCCAAATAGTGTTGCAAAACCCTGGTCTTTCCTTTGCCAAAATTGCAGAGATACAAGAAGTAATACAGTCTAAGCTTATCCCTCAAGAATCCAACCATGAAAATGACTAAGAAAGTACATAATATAGTCAAGCTAACACATTTCCTTGCCTCTAGGGGTCGAGCTCATCATCCTAGGAGCTGTTTCAACCAATTCTAAACTGAGCACTACAATCTAGGCAATCAAAACAACTTGCCTCTATAAGTTAGGAAACCAATTCATTCATTAATTTTTTGCTATTTTATGAATGAATCTTCTAGAATAGGTAAAAAGTGTCATGTCATCATGAAAATTACATTAATTAGATCAAGGAGGGTGAAAAAATCCCACCAAAAGTCAAAACCGGTCAAATGCTGCGTTTTCCTGAGTTGAAGATGAAAAATTGAGAAAATGTCTTGATGCGTAGCGCGCCATTTCTCAACGCGTAGCGCGCCTTTCAGCCCACTTTTGAGGCACTTCCCGGCATCCAAATGAGGCTCAGGTGGGCTTGTTGGAAAGGTCTGGATGTCTACTTTCCAACCCAAGTGGAATTTCTCAATTTGGTGGACATTTGCCCCTCCAAAAATGAATTCTCCCAAGACTGCTTCCTGTGTGTCCAAAAAGTGGCAGAAGGTCATTTTTTGCTTGTTGTTTGACCTTTTGGAGGCCCAAAACTTGATGAAATGTCTTGGTAGTGGCTGAGCAGGTGTATTTTATCATGACAAATTCAAAAATGTAAACCTTTCTTGAATTGGACCTCCCCATCTTCAGGGTAGCGCGCGGCGCGCTACGCGTTGAGGGCAAAAACCTGTTTCTAATACAAAAATTTCAAAATTGACAAAAACTTCTCCAAATTTTTTGAAATTTGGGCTGGGGGTCCCCAATCAAGTACTATGCTCAATCAAAGAGGCTTCGGCCAAAATCCGAAGACGATCAGGCTCCTTTTGTCGTTTTTGCTTCTTGACCCTTTTCCTCAATTTTGCCTTAAGAATCCTAATTCGCGCCTTGCAAACCAAGTTCCGGACCTTGTAATGCATAACCATGTGTTTCAATAATGCATGATCTCTATCGGCCCTTTTCAGCCGTTCCTCCCCTACATTTGGTATCCCAGTGGCTTGAGCAACAATCTCGGGTGATAGGGTGAAGTCCACTCCTGCAAGGTTCACATGACCATTCTGCAAATGTAGGACAAACAAGCGAGCTAGTTCTCTGTGATGTTGAATTTGTGAGATCCGCTCACAATATCCAAAACATGATTGGTACTGAAAACAGTTCATTGCAAGTGGACAAGCTTGCAAACGAGCCAAAGAAGTGGGCTCCTCCCTGACATGCCGACCATCTTTACCACTCTTGTGATGCCTCCTTGGCACTTCTACCTCCGGTGTTGAATCACTGTCATGACTCTGCTCATAATCTGATTCGGTTTCTGACATGGTTTTGAAGGCAAGATGGCTGAAATGTATTGCTGACTTTGCACCCAATTAGCTACTGTTTGACTTTTTCAAATGCTGTCACCAAGGGGACATAAATACAAGGGGATTGTTAGGGAAAGGGGAACATGAGGGAATTAGGGACAATAAACATAAATAAGGAATTTAGGGAAGGCAACATAGGAAATCATAATATTGTGGGACTTTAAGGTGGAAGTAGGGTTTGGGAATTTAGTAGGGTTTAGGGATTTTAGAGAGGAAGATTATAAAATTTTATGGGAAAATTTGAAGGAGATGTTGGTGAAGATGAGGGAAAACAGGGGTCAAAAATGGGCCACCTTGGACAGCAAAATATTTTGAAACCCTAGTACCATTAAGTCTTTAAATCTTCCACAGCAATGTAGGGTTTTGACTTCTCATTTTCATGGCATTTTAACATATTAATTTCTCATTCATCTTGCATAACCAAAACTAGCCATGGAGGAGAGGCCTATCTGAAATTTGCTTGAGAGAAAAGAGGATTTGGTAGCTTGCTGGCAGTTTATTGGGCGAAAAACCCAACGTGTAGCGCGCCTTCCCAACGCGTAGCGCCCCTCTAACGCGTAACACACGAGCAATTTTGTTCTGAGAAAGGCAGCCTGATGCGTAGCGCGCCCCTGACGCGTAGCGCGCCCTCCCTGATGCGTAGCGCGCCCCTGACGCGTAGCGCGCCCTCCCTGATGCGTAGCGCGCACCCAACTACATAGTGCATTTTGCAGGAGGCTTTTGGAGGCCTTCCCGGTGTCGAAATCGGGCGCAGGATAGCTTGTTGGAAAGGTCTTTGAGTCTACTTTCCAACCCAACTGGAATTTTTCAATTTGGAGTTCATTTGCCTTGTCAAAAATTAAATCTCCCAAGACTGGTCAAAATGTGCCAAATGAGGCTGCCTCAAGGCAGAGTGCTGTTGCAGTCAACTTTTGAATGCCTTCCTCAACTCCAAATTGAGCTCATGATAGCTCATTGGAAAGCTCTTTGTGTCTAGTTATCATTTGACTCATCAAGAAAGTCATTTGGCCAACCAAGCTAGGAGAAAACTTGATTTTCCCAAGGTCACTTCAGAGGTGCATTTGATTCTCTCGAGGCGATTGTATTTTTGACATTTCTCTAAAACCATGACACCTGTGTAAAAAGTGAGGGAGGTTTTTCTTCTTTGGCATGTTGTGGACAAAAACCTCTCTTAGTTTTCCAAAATTCATCTTTGATTGCTCTGAAACAGCTTTTGAGTGAAACTTGTCTCGATGTGTGGAACAAGGGATTTTGTCGAAATGAAGCGAAATGAAGGGGATAAGAGGCTTCTAAATTCTTGGGGAAATTTTTGGAAGTAGGGAGGGATGTTAGGAAGCAGGGGAAAGTGGAATCGCGGAGATCGAGTGAGGGGAAGGGGTCCAAAAGGGCAAAACACAGGCCCAACCTAGAAAATTGCCAGGTTGTAGCAAGAAACTAGGGTTTGTGGAAAAATGAGGAATTTGGGGGATCTAAGGGATGGGAAGTATTTAAGAAAGTACATGAAGGATAGGGGAAGGTGTATGAACATCTGGATACAAGTTTTGCTAATGATTTGACCATCCAAGAGAAATTGCCTTCAAAACCCTAGGAGAGGGAAATGAACTTGCCTAGGCGCAACTGAAGCATGAACAAGGTGTAAAATGACTCATTAGACACTGACATGATAATGACAACCCTATGAATGATGATAGACTCAGCTGAATGATGACATGGACCGACATTTGGACAACTTTAGAAGGAATGAAAGCAAACCCTAGATCTAATGCCTAGTGACCAAATTTTGCTTGAAGACTCTTTGAAATGACAAAATTTGACCTTGACACTCTGAGACCACTTTGTAAGAGCATATTTGATCACTGGAGGAAGGCTGGAAAGACTGACACTAACACTTGCAACATCATGCGGTTTCAATGTATCATCACTGTTTTCTCCATCCAAGTGACTGTACTATTATCAACACAGTCCTAACATATGTTGCGTTGCTGGACAAACTTCAACGTATACCCTTCAACATCCTTCTCCATGTCATACAAGCCACTTTCAGACCTTCCTTCCTCCATGGCTATGACTGGGGCATGCTTGAACAGTCTTCCTTTATATCACATGGAGGATTGCGGTTAGGGCAGCATAGAGCTTCTCCATAGGGCTATGTAGGGCTCTCCATAGGGTTGTGCATAGGGCAACATAGGGCTCTCCATAGAGCTGCGTATAGGGCAGCGTAGGGATTTCCATAGAGCTGCGTATAGGGCAACGTAGGGCTCTCCATAAGGTTGTGTATAGGGCAGCATAGGGCTCTCCATAGAGTTGCGTATAGGGCAGTGTAGGGATCTCCATAGAGCTGCGTATAGGGCAACGTAGGGCTCTCCATAGGGTTGCGTAAAGGGCAGCGTGGGGCTCTCCATAGAGCTGTGTATAGGGAAGCATAGGGCTTTCCATAGAGCTGTGTATAGGGTAGTGTAGGGCTTTCCATAGAGTTGTGTATAGGGTAGCGTAGGGCTCTCCATAGAGCTGTGTATAGGTAGGCTTCCTTCACTGCGTTAAAATCTCCTCCATGATAGAGTTAGGATCTAGGGCATCCTCTAAGGTAGCGTATCCTCTTTAGATATCTCCTCCCACCAAAACCCAAAGACAAGTGGAGAGGAAGAGATCACCAAGAGGATGTGTGTCCAAATGACTTTAAAGGCATCTCTATTTATACTAAAACATTGAGCACAAGTGGGGTTTATTTGGTTGTTGGCCGACCTTGACGAATTATCCCATAACACAAATAAATTCGTATCTCCATGAATACTTATCGGAATCAGACGATCTTTAAATCAATCCTACACCTCTCGATGAGAGGGATCCAAGAAAAATATCAGCTGCCATTAATAAGACGACCCACATGGAGTTTGGCCCTAGTTGCCAATTTTAACACTCCCTCTCAACTAGGGAGAACTCCATCCGCTGATACATATGTCCGACTGGACTATCTCTGGCATCAGTGCCCTGCACTGCTCTGCTAAACCATGAAGAAGAAGAATTGATCGAGAATGTCTCATACCATTCTCTAGTGACCCGAAGTTAGTTTCATTTGAAGAGAGTGTCATATCACTGTTACTGACTCGAAGTCAGTTTTATTGATCCCAGATCAATATCACAAGAGAGCGTCTCAAACCACTCATACTGATCCTAGATCAATGGAGGTCATCCTAGCATAGGGAGTACGGTAGATACAACGATGCGTCCATCGATAGTACTACTATGGTCCCTAACCCCATTTCCCTACTCATTGTTCAGATGAGAGGTACTTCCCATGAGTCCCAGACGTCATGGGTAGGATGCCTCGATAGGAGAACTAATCATCCTGTCCCACAGGAGAACGAATCATCCTGTCCAACAGTTGCCACAGGAGAACTAATCATCCTGGCCCAAAGTCGCCACGGGGTATCACAGGGGAAGGTTAAACCTTTCACCCTGTACATAGCGCAGCACCAGGGGAGGGTGAGTCGCCTTGTGGTTGTATGTCGCTCCAGTAAGTACCCCAAGCCCCCCAGAGCTCCCAGAGCTCAATGCATGTGAGGACCTTTATAAGAAGGTCTCTCAACGACGCCGAGTTGTTCGAGAAAGTCACAGTTTTGACCTTTCCCCGGGGCTTTGATAAAATGTGTGCGACTTGTACATCAGTCTCAATACGATGGAGCCTCCTCGCGCATCGACTTACCATATCCCAGATAAAGTAGTATCTGATGTCTATCTGCTGGAGCAATCATCGAATACAGGATTCCTCAACAATTGAACCCCCCCTTGGTTGTCACAGAGGATCACGGTTGGTATTCATCATATGTACAAACAACTCACTGAAGAGTTTCCACAACCAGGCAACTCCATACGAGATCATACTCGTAGTTATGTATTCGGTGTCGGCGATGCTTATAGCAACCGACTTCTGCTTCGTACTCATCCATGATATCGAAGCAAAACCTAAAGAGAACCTGCACTGAGAAGTGCTCTAGTGATCCTCCACACTGCCTGCCCAGTTAGTGTTCGAATAATCATGCAGCTTCATATTTTCGACAGTGTATCTCAATCCATGAGAGATTGTGCCCCAAAGATATCTTAGAAGATTCTTGGCACCAATCCAGTGAGGCTCAACCAAATATGACCTCACCATGCTAACTGCAAAACATATGTCCGGACGAAAGTTCACCAAGAACATCAATGCAAATGAGTTTATGAAACTCAGAGGCATTTCCCAAATCTGGTCCGGCATCATCACCATATAACTTTTGAAAGTTAAATCCTTGAGGTAGTCATGGGTTTGCAGTTTACCATTCCACTTCCGGAATCCAACTCCCTCTTACTTTTGCAAGTGAGAGGGTCTGCACTTGTCTGAAATAGGTGGTCTCCAGAAGGTGCCGGTATGAGAGGTCTATCATCCACAACCTTCAAATAATGGTTTGGATCGACTTCACTCTTAGTGAATCTTAGCTTCATCTGTCAGCTATCAATCCTCTCATATCAAACTTGGGATGATATGCTTCAAGCCATAGAGGGCTTTCTTCCACTTGCACACATGAGATTCCCGATCATGAATCTCAAACCCCTTGGGTTGTTCCAAACTTGTGGGCCTGCTACATGAGGGGAATGGTCCCCTTGTAAGATTTTCCCTTCGGTACATCTCAGACATGTACCTTCATGCTCCTTTTGGATTCAGGCATCCCTGTCATCATCTGACTTACAGACCTCTGGTGCTATGTGTCAACTGGCATGGTCCCCAATGGACTTCCTGCCAATCCTGAACTCAAAGATAAAAGCATCTTTGAAAATTCTATTTCCAAACGCATACCTTTCCATCGATGAATGCCACCCTGAAACCTTTTTGACTTCCATTGCCAAAATGGACACCAGGTTCTTCTTGCGATCAGGTACATAAAAGAGATTCTTGTAAATGAATTGAGTTACCCACATTGAATTGAGGGGTAACATTCCCTACACCCTTTTCGGGATAGGTGGCATCGACTCCAAGTATAATCCCACGGTTGTTTCCATCTCTACCAAATTCGAGAGAGCACCCTTCTATCCAATGAGGTGCCTTGAAGCACTACAATCAATAAGCCAGATTCCCAAAGAATCTGAAGGAGAGGGCCAATACAAGATAATGCTTCTTTATCTTATCAGAAACAACATTTGATTCTTCATACCTGGGGTTCCTTGCTTTCTCTGAAGAGTCGGCCGTTTCCTTGATGACCTGCATTACCTGTCATTCCTCTGATCATTGAAGATGTCCCTGGAATGATTGTTATCATCATCAAGTGATGTGTCCCTGCCATTCAGACACTCCTTCGCATAATGGCCGAACTTATTGCAACCAAGGCATCTGCCTTTCCTTCCACCCTTAGATCCGGACTTCCCAATGAAGTGATCTTTAGGTAGGCCATCAGAAGCTTCCGATGCGCTATTTTGATAATATTCTCTGCTTCAATTTCACCCTTGGTGAATTTGAAGAGGGTTGAGGAATCCACTGATCCTTTTGTCCTTTTCCAACTATCTTCGGTGATTGTTCTTTCACTCTTGCTTGGGCTTTGTCTTCACCTCAACTCCGATACCATGTTAAGTTTAGGTATGTTCTATGCTTAGAGCAATTTATTTCAATTTTCATAGTTAGCTCAATATCTTTTTCAGATTAGCAATCACATCAGCGTTAAAGTAAACTGCAGATAGAACATAAACATAAATCGTAGAAGACAAGCCAAGACAAGAGGACACAAGATGTGGTGCTAGCCAGGGACAAACCCCAATGTGGGGAACCCTTGATCAATTCGTCTTATATATTCTTCAATAGTTCAACAGAGAGAGAGGGGGATAGTACATTTACAACTGAAGTCAACACTTTGAATTATCTATATGAGAGCATAGATCATCTCTAAGAAGATGATACATGAGATCAGTTGAAGACATGCTGCTTCAACTGATTCTCCAAGGTGATTCCTTCACCTATGATTGTGCTGCATCTCGTCATCATGCTGCGCCTCACCGTGCTGCACCCATCATCACAATGCTGTATCTCATCATGCTTCATCAATCATGACGGTACCCATCACTGTACTGCATCATGTGCTATTGCTGCACCATGTTGCCATACTGATCTATGTGTTTGCAGCACCTAGCTAGCTTGTTGTCCCGAGCATGCTTGTTGTCCCTAGCATGCTTGCTGTCCCTTGCATGCTAGCTGTACTTGCTGCACTAAGTATCATGTTGATGTCCCAATGTGTTATACTAGCAGCGCTATGAACTTGCTATATCATACTATTGTACCTCACCATTGTCCTGCCCCTCATTATGCTATGATACACTTCATTGTTATACCCATCATGTTGCAACATTCATCAACATACTGCTCCAATATATCTGCTGCTTGCAACATCATGCTGCTTCAATGTATCATCACTGTTTTCTCCATCCAAGTGACTGTACTATTATCAACATAGTCCTAACATATGTTGCCTTGCTGGACAAACTTCAACGTATACCCTTCAGCATTCTTCTCCATGTCATACAAGCCGCTTTAAGACCTTCCTTCCTCCATGGCTGTGACTGGGGCATGCTTGAATAGTCTTCCTTTATATCACATGGAGGACTGCGGTTAGGGCAGCATAGAGCTTCTCCATAGGGCTTCGTATAGGGCAGCGTAGGGCTCTCCATAGGGCTATTTATAGGGCAACGTAGGGCTCTCCATAGAGCTGCGTATAGGGCAGCGTAGGGCTCTCCATAGGGCCGTGTAAAGGGAAACGTGGGGCTCTCCATAGAGCTGTGTATAGGGAAGCGTAGGGCTTTCCATAGAGCTATGTATAGGGCAGCGTAGGGCTCTCCATAGAGCTATGTATAGGACAGCATAGGGCTCTCCATAGAGCTGTGTATAGGTAGGCTTCCTTCACTACGTTAAAATCTCCTCCATGATAGCGTTAGGATCTAGGGCATCCTCTAGGGCAGCATATCCTCTTTAGATCTCTCCTCCCACCAAAACCCAAAGACAAGTGGAGAGGAAGAGATCACCAAGAGGATGCGTGTCCAAATGACTTTCAAGGCACCTCTATTTATACTAAAACGTTGAGCACAAGTGGGGTTTATTTGGTTGTTGGCCGACCTTGACGAATTGGCCCATAACATAAATAAATTCATATCTCCGTGCATACTTATCGAAATTGGATGATCTTTAGATCAATCCTACACCTCTCGATGAGAGGGATCTAAGAAAAATATCAGCGGCCATTAATAAGATGACCCACATGGAGTTTGGCTCTAGTTGCCAATTTTAACACTCTGCTAATCGCATCCTCTTGGAATGCGCAATTTTTCCTATTGCTACTGCCTTCTGCTACTAGAAATCACAAAATTCATCCAGAAAACTGAATCTGGAAACCCTTTGAGAAAATTCCCTGTGTGTGCTTTTCTCTTCCACTCAGCACTGATCTGCTACTGCAATCACTGCTGCAAACCAACTGTGCCCAGATCTGCTCAACGAAAATACTGGATTCCTCACTAGAATTGCTTCCCCACTACACCACTTCCTGCTGGAGCTGTTATTAGACAAAATCGAACTTTTCTGCCACCTGCAACTCAAAATCTACTTCTTCCCAACAATTCACACTGCCTGGCTGGCCCTCTACACAAACCCAAAAATTATGCTCAGAGTCTCCCTCTGAAGCTGCAAAATTTCTCCTCATCACTGAGTCATTGATATATCTTCAAACGCGCTCTCATACCATGTGAAATTTTTAATCTATTGTAGCAGCTCAAAATTATTATTCTAATTGATTAAAATTAAGTGCAGTTTATTTGCTACGACAAATAATGAATAAAATCACAACTGCAATTTTCACCATAAAAACGCCGCGGAAAATAAAATGCTGGAAATTGAGAAAATGCTAGCACACACACAATAAAATTGACATAGTTATTTTTGGACAAATGTCCCTGGAAAAGCTTAATGTGGGAAAATTGGTGCAACAGATGAGGGTTTTATTATTATGCAATAGTGAAATAATCTGAGTACAATCTATGGATGCCCAACTGGCTATCCAATTAACAAATATTTGGCAAAAATATTAGAGATAATGTTCTCTCTCCACAAGTAATCATAGCACTGCTTGCCTCAGAAATTTTGGGTGTCCAAACCCTTGAGTAGTCACTGTGTTGCCCCTCGCACGTGTGGCTTATCTTTGCCTCTGATCAAGCCGTCCTGCTTGTATTTTCTACTGGAAGCGACTCTTCGACCCTCTGGAAAATTATCCCGAGCTCTGGAAGTTGAATCCACCTCCCTCTCAGCTAAATCAAACTGCTCACTAAAGCACTTGCGTAGTCCTTGTGCAACTTCTCTCTGGAATAGCTCTGCCACTTGCTGGATGTTCAATCTGCCAAGGACTCTACCTCTCTTTGTGTCTCCATTTCCAAACCCATCGACCTCCTCCTATAATCTCCCGTTGGCAAACCAATGAACATGATTAGATCCCCATCAACGACTAAGATTATTTTTGAGTCGATCCATGTGAGTTTCTATAGAAATCTCACCTTTCTCAATTAATTACTATTAATTAATCGCTTTTCCTAAGTTAGACTTAGGAAGTATTTAATTATTTATCAATTAACTTAACTGAGCCATCTCTAGGTGATTTCTCCTAAAACCTTTTCTGGGTTCTGTAGCACTTGTGTTCCTTAGCCTCTTTGACCAAAGTCGAGAGTAGAACACCTGTTTGATGCTACAAACTAACAGTATCAATATTGTTGAATGAACTGTTGATTTCATGATTGAATGAGTAAAGAAATTTGGTTGGAAACCCTAGTTTCTAAGAAACCCTAAGGGCAAAATTGCCCTATTACAATGTTATCAGAGCTGTGCATCCTACCAGCTTGTGAGTATATGAGCCTTGCATGCTCCCATGGGATATAAACAATGTAACAATCATAATGAAAAGAACTACTTGTAGTGCTACCAGGGGTGGTAGAGAAGGATGTTAGGGTTGGGATCCCACTAATCTCTTACATGTGCTAATTCATGAGCAGACAAAAATCATTAACCTGTTATTACGAGGGTAGCAACAAGGACAATAGTTAATTCAGGTACAACAAGAAATAGCTCGGGTGTTAGCTCAGGGACAACAACAATTAACCCAGTTAATGGCCCAACTCATAGGAAATCGAAACGTTCCTGGTAACAATGCTAATAGATTGAATGAAGGTAACAAGGCCCGTAGAAAATGCAACAACAACCATATTCTAGGTTCTTCCAACACTGTGGGTCAAGCAAACAATAGGGCGACCAATAGAGGGAGTCATAGACCCTTACTTCCTCAATTTTTAGAAAATCTCACAACAAAAACTTAAGTAGCGGCAAAACATAATGGAATCTTTAATGAATACTTTCAGGAATACACAACACTGGAGGAGAATACACGGGCAACAATGTCTTTCCAATAATTCAACAACATCAAATACAAAAATAGACCCAGGGGACAACATAACTTTGATCTAATGTGCAGGGTAAGTAAGCTATCCCTTCCTTCTTTTGATGGGTCATCTAAGCGTTCAAAAATAGCTTGGGTGCAAAAATTGGAGACCTACTTTAGAATCAATCATATGCTAGAGGCAAACACTATCCAATTTGCCACTCTACATCTAGAAGGAGAAACACATGAATGGTGATATCATGGACTGGTTACATTAGGGCATGCAAACATCACTTCTTATGAAGACTTTACACAAATATTGATAAATCGCTTCAATAAAAAAAAACCCAAATATACACTTTAGAGAGCTGGCACAACTCAAATAGACAAGATCGCATGAAGACTATGTCGCAAAATTCGAATGAACCCCAATCATGGTGACAAACATATCTGAAGAAAGAGTAATCATGCTCTTCACAAAAGGATTATCCGAGCCCCTACAAGGCCGGGTTAAGGCATTCAGTCCCACAACCCTATAGGATGCCATCAAGAAGACTCGAGATATGGAAATGTAGCAACCAAATCTAAACCCCTGTCCAAGCCTTTCATCCCTAAAAAGGACAAGGATAAAAAGCCCTTTCAACGTGATTGGCCCAAACAAGACCAGTTGGATGATGAAACCCGAAGCGAGCTAAGGAGAAAGAAACTATGTTTCACTTGCAAGGAACCATGGGAGCTAGGACACTGATGCTTAGGCAAAGGAAAAATCCATTACATTGAAGTAGTCTCCAATAATGAGGATGAAGAAGAAGAGCCCACCCCAAATGATGAGCCTAGTAGCCCAAAGGACGTACAACCACATGAGGTGGAGGAAAATCCCCGTGAGGAGCAGAAATGTCGATCGAAAGTTAGGATTGCTTCTCTATCAAGAACCCTCAGGTATTGCACTTTCATATTCAGGGGAGTTATCAAGGGACAACACATCACAACATTGGTTGATGGAGGAGCTACGCACAACTTTATCGATTCAACATTAGTAGCAAAAAGAGGTCTTCCCATCAAAGAATTTGAAGGCCTTGATGTGATAGTAGTAGGTGGGTACAACTTGGATTACACACGGGTAATTCCATGTTTGAGCGTCACACTCAGTAATTATACTTTTACTAGTGATTTTTACGTAATCGATCTTGCAAATATCAATTTAGTGTTGGGTGTTCAATGGTGATATTCGTTGGGAAAAATCACTATGTACTACCAAGAAATGGAGATGGAATTTAGAGCATCAAATGGCAATAAAGTGGTATTAAGAGGCATGACTAATGGTAGCCATGGGTTGTTTCCGCTAAAATAATGGAGGCCATATTTAGACATGGAGATGTAGTGTATGCTACACGGTGTTTGATTACAAGCAAAAAGGCACCCGATAAGAGCAACCCACAATATAAGGTGGACATTCAACAAGTGTTGAATAAGCATGGTTAGGTATTTGACGAAATTCCTCCAGGACTACCTCCTAAAAGAGTATTTCAGCATGCTATAGAGTTGGAAAAAGGGCGAAGCCTGTAGTCACCACACCATACCGACACTTAAATTCAAGGACGAGATAGAGAAGGCAATCCAGGAATTACTAGATATGGGTCGCATCTGACCTAGCTCAAGCCCATTCGCTCCATCAGTAGTTTTGGTAGAAAAGAAGGATGGCACATGGAGGATGTGTATTGACTACAGAGCAATCAACAATAAGACCATTAAGAACAGGTACCCTATTCCTAAGATCGATGAATTCCTGGAAGAATTACATGGAGTAGTATACTTTTCAAAGATTGATCTACGATCAGGATATCATCAAATTTGGGTTCGAGAGCAACATGTGCCAAAAATAATTTTTTGATGCCACTGTGGACACTTCGAGTTTTTGTTCTTGCAATTTGGTCTAACTAATGCTCCCGCAACATTCCAGTCTTGTATGAACGACATCTTCAACAAGTAGCTAAGGAAAACCTTATTGGTATTCTTCGACGATCTCCTCATATATGGCAAGACATGGAAATGCCACTTGGAACATTTGGACAAAATTTTAGGCATAATGAAAGAACAATCACTCTATGCCAAGGCATCAAAGTGCGAATTCGGGATGACAAAAATTCTTTATTTGGGACATATAATTAGTGCGTAATGAGTACAGGTACACCAGGAGAAGATTCATGCAATATTTGATTGGCCTACACCCAAAACGCTGACAGAGTTACAAGGATTCTTCGGGGTTTGTAGATATTATTGATGATTTGTCAAAGGATTCTTGCAATTAGGCACACCTTTGACAAATTTGAAAAAAAATGAGCATTCGGGTGGACGGATGAATCAGACACGACATTTAATAAACTAAAGGAAGTAATGAGTTCATGTTCGGTATTGGCACTTCTTGATTTGAGTCAAACCGTTGTATTAGAGTGTGATGCATCTAGAGAAGGAATAGGAGTTGTACTGATGCAAAAGGTACATCCGATCGCATTCGAAAGGAGGAAGCTCGAGGATTTGGAGAGGCTTTACTTCATATATGACAAAGAAATATTGGCTATTATGCACACTTTAGCAAAGTTTAGGCAATACTTGGTGGGAAGCAAGTTCATAGTCAAGACATGCCATAACAATTTATGTTATTTCTTGGAGCAAAAAGACTTGAAAGACAACAAAAATGGGTAAGGTCGGTCCAAGCTTATGATTTTGGTATTGAATATTCAATACATAAAAGGTAAAAAGAATGTTGTGGCCGATGCACTTTCTAGAAAACCAACAACATGTTCCCTCATGAAGATCACTAAAGATTGGAAGGCTCACCTCTTTGTATAATACTTCAAAAACAAGCTTGCCTATGCACTGATGGACATATTCATTCAAGATTATTGGTACAAGATAATCAATGACATTATTTTGTATAAAGACAAGATTTTTTTGGTTCCTGAATCCATATTCAAGGAGAAAATCTTGAAGGATACACTTGACATACTATCAGCTGGACACCAAGGATTCTTATCCCCTGGGTCAATTTTCTTATCCTTTTTTCTCTTTACATCATCATGCCTATCAAACTTTGCTTCATGGCTACATGATCCCTAGGAGTGGGATTTGACATTGCTTACACTCCTATTATTTGCAACCATCTTCTTCGTAGCCAACCTTAAAATCAGAAAATACCTCCATATTATTCAAAAATCGAATCACTTGGATTTCGTCATTAAAGACTTGCTAATGGTCAATATTATCAAGAATTGATGGTCTAAAAATAACCTCCATCTTAATCTTGTCATCCATCAAATTCTCCTCAAGCTGTAAAGTAGATGCAACAACAACCATCTCATCAACTTGTTTATTTCTTTCCCTAGTAATGGTTTGAAGATCTAATGCATCAAAATATTCCATATTGTCCCAAACAACATTACGATACTTCTTCAATCTATCATTCTTACAAGCAAATTGATTCTTCACTTGAAGAATGACTAAATCAGAATCCCCCTTGATACTAAGCATCTTAATTTTCAAGTCCTTTGCCAACTTTAGACCCGACAATATTGCTTCACATTTTGCTACATTGTTAATTGCATCAAATTCCAATCTATAGGCAAACATGAATATATGACCAAGGGGGGAGGTAAGGACAATTCCAACACCCTTACCAAACTTTGAATGGGCACCATCAAAGTTCATATGCCAAATCCAATCCTTTTTACTTTCCACTTCCTTCTCCAAAGGAACAATAGAGTTAGCCAAGATAGCATAATTTCCCAAGTCATCAGATTCATACACAATTTCATTATAAGGCTTCTTGGGATTCTCCACATGATACTTCCTCTCCAACTCCCTATCCAACCTAACCATGATGCCATCACTATTAGGGATGGTAGCATAACTTAGATCCATTTGCAAACTACCCCCTATATCAACTCCCCATTTTCTAGACAATAACATCTCCCAAGCATTAGGCACATCATTCACCACAATATCCATGGTGATCATAATATCAGGATGTACTACCAAGTGGACTTGAAGATCCTTTATCAAACCACAAAATGCAATAATATTTGAATCCATAGCACAAATGTTGTGGTAAGGTCTAGAAATCCTCAAATTCAACTGATTCATGACCTTCTTGGTCATGACACAAGATGATGCCCCAGAATCAAACATACAATTATGCAAAAGTAACCCATTAACCAACAATGTAATAAAGAAAGGTTGATGGTCCTTGTTACCTCTACACATATCACTACTTTGCAAAATGATAGGGGCATCCTCACATCCATCCTTAGCAAAATTTGACATTTCCTTCACATGAGGTGCATCAATGGCTTTCAACAACTTAAACTTTTGGGAGGGAATCTTTAGGATTTCAGTCACAGGTACTAAAATCTTTGCATTGTTTATCCATCCTCCCAAATCAATATTTAAACCAGATGTAGGTGGAGTGAAAATTTTAGGGGCATTTTGATTTCTCTCCTTGTTCCTTGCCCTTTCTCTATCTTTGGCTATCTCTAAAATCTAACTTGATGAAGGTTTTTCCCCATATAATTCCATGATCCTATCCAACTCTTCAAAGTTATTCACATTATGGGAGGATGGAGACTTCTTATTTATCTTTTGGCTATTCTCCACAACTCCCATCCAATTTTCCATGGACAAATGATGCTCCTTGCCAACCACATTTATTTGCTCACTTGTCCCAGCCATTCCTCCTTCTAAAATCCTTCTCACATAAGGACAAGTGGCTTCATCATGCATTTCATCACAAGGTCTACAATAGGGAATTGAATCATCAACTAAATTAGTAGACTCAAGTGGATTTGGTGGCCTATTTTCATTGGGAGGTCCCTTCTTTTGCCATCTATCATTTCCTCGATTTTGGAATCTCCCAGCTTGATTCCTTTCCATGGCTACCAATCTATTTTGGATGGCATTCATTTGAGTAGTGTGATTTGATTCCATAGTATTAATGAGTTGGGTTAATTATTTGATAGGATCATGTGCATTTTCTTCCTTGGCCTTCCCTTTGGAGTCATGAGACTTTGATGGCCCTCTATTGAAACCAGGAATTTCTGATTTTCCAGATTCCTTTCTAGCCTTTTCCACCTTCAAGGCTTCAGTTTGAGCGGCTCTTAGATTTACAGGCTCTTTCCTTCTCAACTCATAGGCAGTATCAACGCTAAAAGCATCCAAATATGAGCACAAAAGAAATTGTTCAGGAGGCTTGACTTCAATAGGCATGCTTTTCACCAAATCATTATATCTCTTATTAAATTCCTGCATGGTTTAATTCTCATTCTTCTTCATAAAGCTAATAGCATTGATCAAGTGCCTATTTTCTTTCTTCTCTCCAAATTTTCCCATAAAATCATTTATGATAGGTTGCAAGGAGTCATAAGAGTTGGCAGGTTGCTCTGTGAACCAATCAAGAGCATCCCCTTCTAAAGAGAGGACAAAAAACCTCATCTTTACATCCTCATGGTTAACAGTGTTACACCACTTGAAAATACAAACATTGAAATTCTTAACATGTGATGAAGCACTAATGACATTGTTACCTTGAAAGAAAGACAACTTTTCAATAGCCTTGTGAGGAATATTGTGAGGATAGCCATTTATGTTAGTAAAATTACAAGGATAAAAAAGATCATTCATGATGCTAGGCTCTACTTGTACTTGAAAAAACAAATGGATATCAAAAATAGCCTCTTGCCCAAGATTACCAAGAAGTCTATTATGAGAGAGTCTATTTAACCTCGCTCTAAAAAGCCTTTCAGGCTCAAGAGTGGGGCTAACTAGACCACTTGAATTTCTCCTAGTAGAAACTCTTGCAGAATTTGGATTAAGTGTAGTTGCCACTTGAGCAAGAATCTAATCCTAAAAGTCCAAAATGCCAAAACCAAAAATTAGTCGATTTTCCAGGTACAAGAGGACTTGTCCCCAACAACAATGCCAAAAATGTTGTTTCCACCTAGCACACACACCTAAGTTAGTGAGAAAAAACCCTTAACCCCACAAGGTGTGGTTGGTGGCAAAACTAAAAGATGGGTTTGTCACCTATTCCAAACTCTCTCCTAGGTAAGCTAAAAGGGGTGGTCCCTAATGAAAAGTTAGATTAAAAAATGATATGAGGTTTCTAGGAGATACTAAGGTCAATTGGATTACTTCAAGATTATGAGCAAGTTCACAAGTATGAATACAAGATATAAAATGAAAGATATTCTCAATAACCATCAACACATAATTCAAAGATGAACATGTAAAACTAGTGCCTTCAAGATTGCTTCAAAATAATAAACACTTGCTCAAAAATAAAATGTTTCAAAATGAAACACCAAGTAATCCTGCAAAACAAATTAATGTTAGAAAAGATGATATTAATTTGCAATATATAAAATTGCTCTTGAAGAGATGCTTTTAGGTCAAAATATAATCATTATGATTCTAAAAGCGCATAAAGTAGCAATGTAAAATAACTTGTAATATGAGATGAGATAAACTAAAGCTTTATTTGCAAAATGAAAGATATTGTACTTGCCCAAAGGAAATACTTCAACATTAGATTCAATAGATGTTCATCATAACAAGTAGATGATATAAATTGCAAGTAAAATACTTTGGAAGTAAAGTGAGTTAAAATGATTTGCACCTAGCTAAGGTTAGATGCAATCATTTTAGTAAGTTTTAGACTAAATGCCTATTCCAAGTAAGAGATCCTTTTCTCAAACTCTTGCCAAAGGGTAAAAATTGGGGTGATCGTAAGGAAGAGGGTCTGACAACTCACTAGTAGTTGTTAATGATATCCTTCCTCTCAGTTTTACGACCTAGTGTGTGCCTTCGTTCCTACAAGGGGATAAGCCACCTTCATAACTGCAGGATCACACACTTTTACTTTACTTCGTACCAGGTGGAAATTCTCCGAGAAAATCTTTGCCCTATGATGTCTATCAACCAAGCTTATGCTTGGGGGTTAATTGAGTTAGAAATGCAATCTATACCAATATGCCTATATGGAGTGCATGTAAAATCTCCCAAAGAAATATTAGTTTGCAAGTGCTTCAAAATAAGGAAAGAGTGCTCAACATAAATTGCAACTATAACTTCAATTGGAGAAATAACTGGGAATTAGCTTGATTGCAAGTAAAGTAATACAAGTAAGTTGCTTGAAAAATAAAACTTCTTCAAGTAATGATGATACAATGCTTAGATATTCAAGATGACAATGTAGCATAGCAATGAGACATGTACTTCAAATGATCATGAAACAAGTTGCCAAGCTAAATGGAAAAAAAATCAATAAACTAAATTTAAAGCTTGCTAGAAATGTAAAATGCTTGTATGTAAAGAGTAAATTGCGTAAAGTGTTGACTTGTAGCTCAAAGCAAAATGAAATAGATTGATGCAAGTCTCAAATAAAATTGTAGCAAACCTTAATTTAGAAAATGAAATGTGATAGTGTGGTTGTGTTAATTCCCAATTAGAGCATGCATGTAAGTTAAAAGAAAACTAAGAGGATAAAAATGCAGAGAGTCAATCCACCCACATATTTCTCTCCCTAAATGGAGAGAGAGGATGCCATGGGTAAATCCCACGCTCCCACAAGAAAAATAGATCTTTTATTAACTTGTTACAATGAGTAGAATGCCCCTTAGAGGGCTGCCCAAAAGATGTAAGGGAAAATTACAAGATAGGAATATATAGGAACCAAGATCTCCTCCCAAGAAGTGGCAACCACAAAGGCCAATGAACAACTCTTGGAATCTGAAAATTACAAGTACCCAAATGCCCATGACCAAGCTAATTTGCTGCTGTCCAAGATTGTCCACGACCTCCTTAAAGTTGATGCTCAAGTGCTCTTGGGGTTCTACATCAAATAGTTAGAGTTTCAAACTTTAGCTTCCTCAATCCTGCCAACCAACATAAATGGTGAGCACAATAAATAAATCTGAATTTTCTCTGCAAAGCCAACCCTCAAGATTAGTGGAAAATAGAGAGAGATGTTAGCAAAAACTATCTACAAATATGCTACAAAATTAAACCAAGGAATTGGAGCAAGCCTTTTTCCTTGCTTAATCTTCAACGTGCTCTTCAATAGCAAAAATAAAATCAATACTAGCACAAGAATTTGAGATAATTGATTCTAAATAAAATTTGATATAGAAACACAAGCTAAAGGCCAAGGATCCTTGCAAACATAAAATCGTAAGAAGAGGCCTTGGGAGATGACAAATGCAGGTTCTTCAATGAACTTGCTCAAGAGTGGGATGATTCCTCCAAGAATTTCCCCTTATGCTTGAGGCTTGATCCAAGATATGTCTCTACACAACTTCAAATACACATTAGATCCACATGGGTTAAAAGAACCACAATGATAAAGAGATCTTAGAGATTTATTGGAAAATCAACTAAAATTTTCTCTATCTAGAGCAAATTCTCAAAACCAAATGCCAATGTGAGATAACTATACATTAACAAATCTCTAAAATCAATATGGAAATCATGGACATAATAACATAAGTAGAAACATGAAGCACAATGATCAAGATATTACCATGCTCAAGAAGAACAACACCTCATAAGTGAGCCCCAAAGTCTTTTATTGCAATGGAATATGAGTGTACACAAGAGCAAAGCTTCGCCAAGCACAGCAACTCGTTTTCATGATACATAGTGAGAGCTCAAGGCTCTATTATATAGAGAAATGGGAGCAAATCCCAATGTAACAACCAAGTGACAAATGGACATGGAGAAGATCCCAAGAAAGGAAATCGAATTCCAAGTGTGGATGAGAGATGCTAAATGTGGAGCCTTCACCAAATCGAATTCCATAGGTGGCCATCAAAATCTCTTCAAGCAAATTGAATTATCCAAGTGTGAAATGAGAGGGAGTTAACTCCCAACAACCAAGCAACCAAGTGACATCTCTGCAATGTGAAACTTTCGGAAACTATACATCAGAAACCCCTACTACAATTACTGGTTTATCATCTCCTACTTGTTCTTTGCATTTAACAAGTTATTTAATTACATAAACATCGATGAAAAACACTATTGCAGTCTACACATACATACAGATCATGAGCTGAAATAAACTAAGACAATCACACAAGGGACACCGTTATTTTTTGGACAATCGTCCCTGGAAAAGCCCAATTTGGGAAAACCGGTGCAGCATATAGAGGGTTTGCATTATTAAGCAGATTCTTGAATACAAGTAGGGTGCCAAATGCGGCTCACCCAACAGAGAATAACCTTGGCAGAAGTACCTCCATCTGGAGACAGATATTTCGGCAAATTCAGCTACTGGATGATCAAACCCCACAGATGACACTGATGTCCCCAATGCTGGTCAGCGATGGCTGCTCCAAGCTCTGTGCTGGGACTGCATCACCTCCTCTAGGAGTTGCATCACCCTCTCAGTGAGCCTCCCTTGCTAAGAAATTCGATACGCTGAATTGCTCTCTCTCTACCTCACAGAAAAATCCCAGAGCTGCCTTTGAGGGCCCGCGTCAGCCCCTTCAGCTTCTGCGTCACCTGCATCAGCTCCCCTTGCCTCTGCGTCACCCTCTCTGGAGCTGCACTGTCTCTCCTGGTGCTGCTCTGCCTATCTGCTATGTATTCTTTGGCCTTGGATTGAAGTCCCTCTGCAGAACTTCCCCTCACTGCAACTCAGATCACTAGCTCGATTTTCTCAACAAACCACGCCCCAGAAAAATTGAACACTTTTATCTCTTAGTGTCACTCCAACTGAGCTTCAAGCCCCTTCTCTTATACTTTTCATGTGGATGAATCAACGACCGAGATTAAGTCCCTAATCAATGGCTAAGATTAGAACTGGCTTGATCCTCATCACTTAGAACCTTCTCACTCATATTTTTATTAATACCCATTAATATTTTTATTTTCTTAAGTTTAGACTTAGGAACCCATTAAAAATATTAATTATTTTAATAACTCATCTGGGTGGAATTTCTCCAAACGATTTATGGGTTCTGGAGATCTCATGTATTCTAGCCCCTCCACAAAATTTCGAAGCTAGAGCACATCCGATGCCTACCCAAAATCGACACTCCCTCTTAGCGAGGAATGTGCTCTAGCAATACTTCCCCATAGAAGCATTACATTGATCCACTGCATCGGTTCTCTGTGGTACTGATGCTCAGCCTGATGCCCTTCATCCGCTGCACTGCTACTTCATGTACTGCTGCCCATGACTCTGCCACTGCCACTGTTACATCTGTACTACATCTCCCTCTCACAATGCTGCATCATGCTGCCCATAGCACTGCGACTGCTAACTGTTTCACTACGACTTAGATGCTGACAAATATTAAGAAGCGTTCGGTGGTTTTTCTCTCAAAAGAGTTTCCACCTAAAAACCTCTGGTGTACTGTCTTTATTGTTGTGCATTATTGAATGGTGTTGATGACTGTTTATGTTTATCTGATGCTACTGATAATTAACACTATGAGAAGTTAAAATTAACTAATTGAAGAGAAACACTGATTCACCCCCCTCTCAATATTTCCAACAGGTCTGTAGGTCTTTTGCCTGGGGAAAAACCTAATTACTGATGCGTCACAAACTGCAAGTAAAAATCTGCTATTATGGAATCCTAGATGCCTAATATGTGGATAACATCTTAACCATGATATCTTTGAGTCATGATTGGCTGTTCCAGGCTAATATTACCGTTCTTAATGGTTCCATGAACACAGACCGGACTTCCTATGCCTGATGAAGAAACTCTCAAATTCACTTCCTTACCATCCCAAAAGTTGTTAGAACAGTTTAATATGAGTCCACTTGAACACCATGTCACCTGTATCCACAATTCTCTAGTTTTATGCATGCTTCCGACTATGGTCCACTGCCAAACCAAGTTGCATGTGCCATTAACATTGCCAGCAGAAACCGTAGTTGTTTCAGGCAATCTACCTGGGGCATAGATAGCCCACCAATCAGTCTTGAGTCTTGACAACTGAGCTTTGTCTATGAGACTATATCATTTAGTCTTACCATGTGATCCAGATTGGTTCTCTATTATGTCAAAAGCAAAACAGTGTATACATGTAATTTCCTACATCATTTTTAACTTGCCAAAGCCTTAAGAAATACAGAGGGGGCAGTACAGAGCATTCTGGTCTAGAGTCCTGCCATTTATGTGGGCAGTAGGCATCAGTGCTATGGCATTTTTGAACTCTATGCTCAGCTTAAGCCTTTCCTCTTCCTTCCACAAGACATCATTGCTAACCTCTCCATAAATCTTGAAGGAGTCATATCACAGTTGGCTCTTCTTCATCTCTTTCTATGGTCCACTTCACAATACTTGAGCAAGAGTTTACCGCAGAATCTTCTCCTCATGTTTGGGCCTCACTCATTTAATGCCTTAACATTCTGTATTCAGAATTCATTCATCAGATCCTAGGAAGAAAGTATTGCATGGACCAAATGCAGATATGGATAGGGTTCACGTTCATCAGAATGTGAACTAGAACATCACTTTCATCTCTCTGGCTATGAACTCGTATATTGAATTAAATGATGCATGTGTTTACAATTATTTATATTGAAAGGTTTTGTTGTATGTTTTGCAGGTAGATACAGCAAGTGACCGTGTTTTTTACATTGTCCAAAAGATTGCTAATGGGACATGCCTAGGAAACCTTGTAGAAAGTGGTTGGCGTATATCTGAAGAGGAAGTCAAAGATATTACCATAAAGGTGATAACCAGACATTAACATTCATCATGAATGATACATCTTATCTTAGGGTAAAATTTGTTCAGTTATTTTTTTATAATAATTGTTTGCTTCATTCTCTTTGTTGTTGATTGGGTTTTTTTGTGACGGTTTTACAGGTACTGGAGATTTTGCAGTATTTGGGAAACTTAAGGCCTCCGGTGATTCACAGGGACATTAAGGTACTAATGGCTTAACGCACACAGATCTAAAAGCTTCTATTCTCAAAGTAGATGCGGTCCCAGAAATGGGACAATTGTATTCTAGTTGCTGTGGGAAAGCTAGTATTGTGTTTTTCTTTCTCTGATCTTTAACTATAATTAATTATGTGATTATGAAAGGATTTGAATTGAAAAGCACTATAATTTCATTCCGGGAAGTGTCAATGAATTGATACTCATATTGGTATGGCTGTCTTGACTCTTTTCCTTGGGGCATGCATAGGGAAATTAACAGGTCCTCACTATTCTTTTTCTTGCAAGATGATTAGGACCATGCCGTGAGTCACTTAAACCATGTTATTGCTACAGGAATGGCTGGTGTGGACCTCCCAGAAGGTAGAAAGAATGTGTTTCTAATTAGTGTAGAGTTCTGTTATCGGAAATGGCTCTCTAGGGGCTATTTCCCCTACGTAAATGTTCCAGAATCACATGCTTGTAAATACCCTTGGAAATGACAATTTATTCTCCAAAATCATAAACATTTGGCAAACCATTGATATGATTTCTTTCACAGCATTGAAAAAGATGCTCATATACAAGTCAAGACAAGTGGCAAGTACACAAGCATAACAAGAGGATTGCCAGAATTGTATGCATGCTCACACTTATTTGTATTAGATATATGCATAGGATCACAAAAGTGTAGGAGAATGATTATCTTTGACCAATCCTCCACTAAAATATAATAAATTAGGTGAATGATCATTTCGGATCAAGTCACCCAAAACGACAAGAGATAAAGTACAAGACTTTACTAAAGCACTAAATAGATCAAAGGACAACTATAATACATGTTTACACATGTTCAATAGAACAATCCTCCCTGCTTAGCGGAAAGCATCAATTTTAGCTGAAGTTGGGTAAACTGCTTCTCAAATGTTCACTGGGAAAACCACTTCGTTTTAGTGAGTAAAATGTCTTGGGGCACACCAAGTGGTGATCTTACACTGAGTAGTAGAGCAAGTGTGGACATCATGAAGTGTATCTTGAGAAAGAGAAGGCTGAAAATTTGGAATTGTGTGACTGGAACTGATTCTTCAATGTAAGGTGGCTCAGATAGCTTGAGCAGGTTGAGATTTAACATTTATGGTTTACCGCATTTTGGATGTGATGTTGAGGTGGACGGCCCAACTTGAAAGCATTGGGACCAATTTGCAGTGTGATGGTGTAAGACCTATAGTGGATTGGCTTGAGTTTGTGACACCATTGAATTTTCGAATGTTTGTTTGTTGAAGTGAAACTGAACTTTGTTGTTGAATATCCATGACCATGGTGCTAGGATAGAATCTTAAAATCTCTGATGCTACCAAACCAAGAATCTCAACAAAGCTACTTTGCATAGTGGAATATAAATAGCAGCGAATCACATATGCACAAGTATAGACAACTTTTGGCAAAATATTGTACAAATATGTACAACAACTCAATTTTCGTTATATTAAGCCAACTGAATAATACCATTGTCTAGGGCTCCCATACAAGGGATAATGGCCTTCAATTATCCACAAGTACAAGAATACAAGATACAATGACAATCTTGATGCTCTAGTGCACAATCATAGCCTCTATGTCGTATCTCATCTTGCCGGTCCTTCACTTTCGTTATGCGCTCTAGCTGCCACTTAGTCCATTAAGAGAACACATAGAGACTCTAGGAGGGCTTCCACCTATCACTGCTGCAAGTCACTTTTGCTACAATGAACACGGGCTGATCCAATCTGCTCTTCTAGGCTGGCTAACACATGAGCTCCAATCTGCCAATCTAGAAGCTTCTTTCTTCCATCAAAGAAATACACATTAGGCTCCGACAACTTCACCCAACCTTCAGTTGTCAAGCTCTCTTTATGACTACTTTTCAAGTGCTACTTTGGGCTACCAACATGCTGCCCTCCGTCAATCCAATGGCACCCAATCCAATCACTGTAGAATCTGCTCGTAGTTGAGGTTTCTAACCACCCAATTCAACCCCAACAATTGGCTCCCATAGGCTGCAAACTGTCCACACTTGGACACCACCCAACTAGCATCAACTCAACATAACTTCATCAACAATTACATACCTTCATGGGCTGATGCCTCTTTGTCCTCATACTGGAGACCAACCTGCAACTTCGACATTGTAGTGAGCCCTTCACCTACAATGTGACCAACTCCCTCTTAAGCTGTACTTTGCTGTGCACACTTTGATTCACTGTCTCCCAAAGTAGCTCAGACACCCTCTGATACCCTGTTGAATTTCTACAACTTTGGTGCTAGGTAGAATCTTAAAATCTCTGACGCTACCAAACCAAGAATCTCAACAAAGCTACTTTGCACAACAGAATATAAATAACAGTAAATCACACATGCACAAGTATAGACAACTTTTTACAAAATATTGTACAAATATGTACAACAACCCAATCTTCGTTATATTAAACCAACTGAATAATACAACTGTCTAGGGCTCCCATACAAGGGATAATGGCCCTCAATTATCCACAAGTACAAGAATACAAGATACAATGACAATCTCACTGCTCTAGTGCACAATCACAACCTCTATGTCGTATCTCGTCCTGCTGGTCCTTCGCTTTCGTTCTGCTCTCTAGCTGCCCCTTAGTCCATCAAGAGACAACACATAGAGACTCTAGGAGGGCTGCCACCTATCACTGCTACAAGTCACTTTTGCTACAATGAACACGGGTTGATCCAATCTACTCTTCTAGGCTGGCCAACACCTGAGCTCCAATCTGCCAATCTAGTAGCTTCTTTTGTCCATCAAAGAGCTACACATTAGGCTCCAACAACTTCACCCAACCTTTAGCTGTCAAGCTCTCTTTATGACTGCTTGTTAAGGGCTACTTTGGGCTACCAACATGTTGCCCTCCATCAATCCAATGGCACCCAATCCAATCATTGTAGAATCACTGTAGATATGTTAGAATGAACTCCATCACCTTTTATTTATACACAAAAGAAGGGCTCAACGAATTTCTTGAAGAGACATGTCTTTTGGACAAATTCACCTCAAGCCTACATGACTTGATTGTCCAAAAGCCCACCATTATCTTCAAAAATTCATATCTCATCGTAGACAACTCAAAATTCGACGATTCTTGTTGCGTTGGATTCTCCTCAACGCCCTCTATCATCTCCATCCATCACATGTCCAAAATGCTCCATGGTTTTGGCCCAAACATCGATGGGTGCAAAACCCCAACCTTGGGTTCCAAGCCCACAATGACCTATTGTGGTACTCCTGTTGAAGAATCAAGGGCAATTAGGTGTAGTGTGATTCTTCTTGACTTGATAACAATTTGTGAAGCAATTTTACAATTATTTTAGCTTGATCTTCTTCTTATTATCTAAGTCACATGACACGAGGACACGAGACACGGAGGACACGTAAATACGAGGTATTCAATACGAAACGCAGCGACCTGGAAACAGGACACGGGGGACACGTTTTATATATATATATATATATATACCGAAATATAGTTTTTATCCATATTAAATTGCAGGTTGCAGCTTATCTAATCAAATTAAAATATAATTACTTCTCAAAGTTCATAGTTCACTTTAAAAAAATAAATAGAATCAAAATTTACAACTTACAAGCACATAAGAAACTAAGTTGTAAGTACTTACTACTAATTAATTATTTGATATTAAATCAATTTAGATTTATTTTAACTCTAGATCTACCAAATTTCTAAAAAGATTAAATTTTCTTTTCAATCTTAAAAAAATTAGACATCAAAAATTTAATCAGTTTCAACACTAAATAATTCTGAAGTTAAAATAAACCTAAACTAATATACATTTTTCCATATTTTATGTGAAAAAAGTTACCATTACACCTTATCAAACCAACTTACCTCCACACCATCATTTTAAACTCAAAATTATAAAAAAATTATTTTAAAAAAGTCACACGTACCAGCATAGTTAAACAATTCTAAATATTGCAAACTGTTCATATTTAAGTTGAAAATTTTTACGACTACAACCAGTGAAACCAACCAACTTCCACATGACCCTAAGGACAAAATCACTTCACTTTGATAAAGCTTTACCATTTTCCGGTTGGACACTATAAAGTTAAAACAACCCTTCCAGTTGAACACACCTCTAAACCTCGTAGCCAATGCCGAATTTGATGCCAATTTGTCGTCCAATGAGAAATCTGTGCAGTTGTTCGACTGACCCATCACCTGCCTCGACAATCCAACTGACTCCCCAGCGGTTTCTGATAAGTACCAAATCACATTTTCAATAGCTCTAGGTCTGTACTGTGGTTTTATGATTCTCCATGGGGAATTAGGAGGCCAGCCATTGAAGACTACTATTAAAATTTAAGCATTTGGATCCAAAACAGGAGTTGCAGCCCAAAGAATCCGTGGGTCTTTTTTGAATTCAATGAAATGTTCAGTTTGCTAAATTTCATATGTTTTATTTATTTTTAAGGGAATTTTTGCATTATATAAAAAGTTAATTTATTGAGAAGAAATGTCTAAGATGGGAGAATCTATGACAGCGCCAGACAACCGAAAATAACCCGGGGGCCGGAATAGACCAACGCTTACGCTATAAACCATGTTTTTTTTTCAATACGTATTCAAAACATCGAAATACGTTAGGGCAACGTATTTTATGTACGAAATACGCGTATTCAAAATTTATGACACGAATGGAAAACGTCGAATACGTATTCGATTTTTATGACACGTTAAAAATCGTATTGGACACGTATTAGGGCCGTTTTCGTGTCCAATACGTAAAATACGGGACACGGGACCCTAGGGGACGTGTCCTCTGACTTAGCTTATTATTAGTGTGTGTGTTTCATCAAACTGCTACCAAAACCATAAAGACAAGAACACAAATGTTGGCTCTCTGCCACGGCCAAAACCTCTCTCTCTTAGAGAGGAAAACCCTTCGGTATGTTTCTCTTATTGAAGCTTCTTATTGATCAATGCCAAACCTTAGACCCTTGACTAGGATGTCCTCCAAGCACAAGTCAAGTCCTTCCTCTTTTTTGCACTATGTTCCCCAGCACAAGGATTTCCTCCTTCTGGCACTTTTCTCCCCAACACTTCATTCATCCTTTTCTTCACGGCTTTGTCTAGAGATAGACCTTGGCTATGTTAACTTCTTGATGAGATATTCTTCTTCCTTTCTTCAAGATGTTCTTCACTTAAGGAGACACCCTTCTCTTGATCCAACGAGATTCTTCTTGAGGTAGGTCTGCAAACTTGATATCACTGAACAGTAGCCCTAGTTCTGCCACATATGGTAGGAACCCTAGAGAATTAGGGTCCTTTTCCTTTCGCTAGAGAGATAGGTTTCTTCGCTTGACTTGGGAGGCCTTGTAGGCCTAGTTTCAAGCCCAAACAACACTAGTTCATGGACTGTTTTGTCCCTGCTGTCATACCCACAGACTTGACCTCCTTTTCTTCGCACGTGTGACTATTTCTAGCCCTAGAAACAGTCCTCTTCACTTCGGTTTTCCTCCTTCCTTCACTGCACTAGGATACCCTTTACACAAGGTTTTTCCTTCTCTTTTTTGGCTACTTCACTTTTCTGATTTCAGAGATGTTTTTCGTTGCTTTTGAGGGAGTGGACAACCTCTATTTATAGAGCACTGTCCCTCCTTTAGGCTGACTTGAGGCCGACTTGGTCACTATAGGCCGACATACATTTTCTTCGTCAATTTTCATCGTTTAGCCTCTTTTGAAGGACGTTGCTGCATGGAGAGGACTTGTACTTGGCTTGGAGATATTCCTTTGACCTTATACAATTTTCTACATAGTGTAACATGCCCTCTAAGGGTCTTACATAAATACATTGACCTTTTGACTTCCTAGAAGCACTTAAACATGTGCTTGACCTACTTCAATGAGCAAGAAACTCATTGACATATATTATAATAATATTTCTTTTCTTGAATAAATACAAATACCAAAAGTACATTTATACAACGAATGTTCCCATGACTCAATAATATACAAATGATAACACGACTAAAATTTGATGCATACATACCTCATCTTGATTCTCCTTTGATTATCTTAGCTTTATTTGGTTGTCCTTGGTGTGGCCCTTTTTTGCTTCATCTTAGCTTGCCTGCATATCATCCTTTTCTTGAATCCCATGAATGGGATTCCCAATGAGACATCTGCTTTTGTTTATGAATCTTCTTTTGAAGATTCCATCATAGGATCTTGAAGACCCTTTGCCTGCAAATGTTTCTTTCTTTTGATGATGGAGGTCTTCTAAGATTCTTAATCATGATCAATTTTCTTTCAATGTGGATGAGGTCCTATACTAGGTATGCCCCTTCTATATGAGTATCTTGAGCTATATCTACCATGCTCCTATATTCTAGAAGATATGTCTATCAATGCATTTTGTTCTTATTATAAATGCTCTTTCTACATGGATATTTAGAACCCTATGGACACCATGCTTTTAGATTCTAGAAGATGTTTCTAACCATGCAATTTTTTTATTCTATTCCTACATGCTCCTATACTACTCAAAACATTGAAAGAAGACTTTAAGTAAAGAAGTAGACTTAGCATAGTAGAGATCCGGAGGATCTTCCTTCTTTTGTTTCTTGTCTTATTCTTTCATTTCTTGAGTCACATGAGCTTCTTCCCTTTTTCTTTTGTTGTTGTTGTCCTTCTTTAGTTTAGGACAATTCCTCTTGTAGTGTCCATATTCTTGGCATCCATAGCATTGGATTTTGGATATATCTTTGTTGTTTGTTCTTCGTGGACCAAATTTTCCAAATTTTCTCTTTCTCTTGCCCATGGTAGCAAAAGCTTGCTCCTTTGGTCACACATCTTTCTTTGCTTTGAGTCTTGCTTCCTCTATCTTGCATAGAGACCACATTTCACTTAGTGGGGTGGCTTCCTTCTTTGCATATATGCTTGATGTGAAGTTGCCCCAATCCTCAGGTAGAGCATTGAGTATTATAGTTGTCATTTCTCTATCAGACATTACTTCCCCTAGCTCTTGAAGTTGATCCCTCATCTCAGATATCTTAATGAAGTAGGGAGGTATTCCTTCCTTTGATATCTTCATCTTGTACAACTCATTTCGAAGAGATATCAATTCTCTATTGTGCTTACCGAGAATAGCTCTATTAGTTTATCATAGATTTCTTTTGATGCTTCAAGTTTGGAGACATAAGGATGGATTCTATTAAAATCCTTTGAGCTTTTGTCTCATCCTTATTATACTTGGCTAAGGCTTGAGTTTGTTCCTTAGCAGGAATAGTGACATTCCCTTTGATGTGTTCTAGGAGTTCATTCTCCTTGAGAAGTAAATCAGTACTCTTCTTCCATGCAAGAAAGTTATTGGTTCCTACCAATTTGTTGCTTTCCTTGCAAAAAGACATTGATGTATATTCAAAAGGGGACATTTACTTACTTGATAGATTTTGAGATGTAGTAGACTTGCTTTCTCCTTGAAGACTTGATGGCTTGCCTTCCTTAGATCTAGATGTTCTTCAAGTTTCTTTCTCCAAGTGGGCTTGCTTGATGACTTGTAGTTTGATGTAGGTCCTTCTTTGATCTGCGCTTCTTGTAGGTGCCTTTGTGTAAGGCTCTTCTTCTTGCTTTGTAGTCTTCCTTGATGAATGCTAGATGGTAGGTCTTCTTGTCTTTGATGTGATAGAGACTTCTTGGCTTGATGCTTCAACCTTGTAGATGCCTTTCCTTGATGAGTGTTCTTGAGTTGCCCTTTCCTTGACGTGTCACCTTAACTCTGATACCGTGTTGAAGAATCAAGGGCAATTAGGTGTAGTGTGATTCTTCTTGACTTGATAACAATTTGTGAAGCACTTTTACAATTATCTTAGCTTGATCTTCTTCTTATTATTAGTGTGTGTGTTTCATCAAACTGCTACCAAAACCATAAAGACAAGAACATAGATGTTGGCTCTCTGCTAGGGCCAAAACCTCTCTCTCTTAAAGAGGAAAACCCTTCGGTAAGTTTCTCTTATTGAAGCTTCTTATTGATCAATGCCAAAACTTAGACCCTTGACTAGGATGTCCTTCAAGCACAAGTTAAGTCCTTCGTCTTTTCTACACTATGTTCCCCAGCAGATTGATTTCCTCCTTCCGACACTTTGCTCCCCAACACTGTAAAGACTGTACAACCATTAGAGAAGCAGTAAAGGGTTTCTTAAAAAAAAACATAATTTATGGGAGTAACTACCTGTATTCCTGTGGTTGATGATGCCTCAAGCTGCTCCTGCTTCGGTTACCAAAAGACCGAAACCACCCAGCGAAACTGAGCAGAACCTCGCTACTCAGTCCAGTAAGCTTCTCAGTTGAAGCAGACTGTTCCCCTGTGCCCAGAAACCTCAGAACAAGCAAGGCTCAATTGTTCTTGATGATAAACTCTGTGTACCAATTTTCCTCCTCTTCCCCCCTTTGCCTCCAATCATCCTTTCCTTCTTATAAGTCTCCATTTATCGACTTCCTCCATCTCCGTGTCCGAATTATGATACGTGTTGATTTTTTATAAACAAAATCTGATTTGATTTTATTTGCATATCTTAATTTGAAATAAAGTTTATTTATTTATTTTAATGATTTAATATTTGTTTATTTAATTTATAATTTAATTAATTTTATTCAATTTCATAAATTTTAATTTACTATAAGTGGGTCATTACAAACACTTAGTCCTTTTCTTCACTGCTTTGTCTAGAGATAGACCTTAGATATGTTAGCTTCTTGATGAGATATTCTTCTTCCTTTCTTCAAGATGTTCTTCACTTAAGGAGACACCCTTCTCTTGATCCAACGAGATTCTTCTTGAGGTAGGTCTGCAAACTTGATGTGACTAAACAACAACCCTAGTTTTGCCACGTATGGTAGGAACCCTAGAGAATTAGGGTCCTTTTCCTTCGCTAGAGAGATAGGCTTCTTCGCTCGACTTGGGAGGCCTTGTAGGCCTAGTTTCAAGCACAAACAACACTAGTTCATGGATTGTTTTGTCCATATTGTCATACCTGCAGACATAACCTCCTTTTCTTCGCATGTGTGACTGTTTCTAGCCCTAGAAACAGTCCTCTTCACTTCGGTTTTCCTCCTCCTTCCTTCGCTGCACTAGGAGACCCTTTAGACAGGGTTTTCCCTTCTCTTTTTCAGCTACTTCACTTTTCTGATTTCAGAGATGTTTTTCGTTGTCTTTTGGGGGAGTGGAAAACCTCTATTTATAGAGGAATGCCCCTCCTTTAGGCCGACTTGGTCATTGTAGGTCGACATACATTTTCTTCATCAATTTTCATCGTTTAGCCTCTTTTGAAGGATGTTGCTACATGGAAAGGACTTGTACTTGGCTTGGAGGTATTCCTTTGACCTTATACAATTTTCTAGATAGTGTAACATGCCCTCTAAGCATCTTACATAAATACATTGCCCTTTTGACTTCCTAGAAGCACTTACACATGTGCTTGACCTACTTCAATGAGCAAGAAACTCATTGACATATGTTATAATAATATTCCTTTTCTTGAATAAATACAAATATCAAAAGTACATTTATGAAGACCGAACCTAGTTACATTTCCTTCAACAAATCCAACCTCCAAACCCCAAATCCTAGGGCTTGGAGTACCTCCCAAGCTATCAAAAATCAACATTTGTCACCACTATTGAGCAACTCAATGCTGGTTTGTTAAGACTCGAAATTGGAAGGAATTGAATGAGCACTCGGCGAAAGTGCAAATGTCACCTTGTACAGTCCCTCTCGCTTCGAGCTAGTGCTTATTAGCCTCAACAAGGCATCCCTAATAAATCTCAAAACTGGAAATTAAGATATAAATAAGTGAGCCTTAAATCCAGTGGGTGTGGAGTGAAAGAAATAAAAGAGAAAGTCAATTGGGCAAGTGATATGCTTGAGGTCAGTTAACTCAAAATATCATCAAACCACTCACAAAACTTAGCAAACACTTGTGAAATTGGTGGCCAATAAAGTGATTATCTTTACTACAAGCACTGTGAAAACATGGTCTAGCACAATAGATTAAACCTCAAATATTGAGGGGATGTAAAGTCACTGCATGTTATCTCTCTTCCATACCTGTTATGGATAGTTACCATTGCATAACTGATAATAGGAGGTGCTACAACAAAATCTACCATCCCAAAAATGATGTAAAGTTCCAAGCATCAAGGGGCTAGCCTTGTGCAACTCATGAAGGCTACCCACTGTCACCTCATTAGCTCTTCCTCTCTCTTTAGGTTGGCTCTTCAACACGAAAGGGGATCCTAAAGTAGGACTGCTAAGGTTGTGGAGTGGATGTTCTAGGTGATGTTTGACGAGGAAGCCTTAAAAAAACCATTGGTTGTAGTATAGGTGTAAAATATGAATTGTATGAGAGCGAAAAGGTGATGGAAAAAACCAAGACTAGTTTCTACCAAATCTTGGGCGAAATGGAGTTAAATGTTAGTTTTTGTAGCTTGGACAGGCGTTATAGTATTAAGAGGTGTCATTGAGGCTAGAAACACAGAGGAATTAATGATGTCCAAGCCCATGTAATTTTTCCTAAGTTTTATCTAGGAAAAATATCTTAATTAAGTTGATTAGTGTTTTTTTAAAATATTTCCTAAGTCTAACTTACTAAAAGTGAATAACTAATTGATATTAGTTGAGATAAGGTCGCTTTCCCTCTAGAAGCTTGTAGGAAGTTTTTAAGATGATCTTAGCGATTGATTAGATAAAGTGAACTTCTAGTCGTGGCCATTGATTTATGAATGAGAGATTATAAAGGGTGATCGATGGGAAGCTTTGGAGATCATACAGATGTTTGAGTGGGTGATTTTCAGAAGACACCAAAGGGTTTCAGCAACAGTGATTGAGGAAGGATTTTCCAGAGATTCTTGCTATCAGTGTTTTTTGCAGGTGGCCAAGTTTTTTATCGGTGAGGTCGTGAGTTTCAAGAGGAGGCTGAATTGCTCAGTGTATTTGTAGGAGGAGGTTGAGATTATTTGCAAGAAGGCAGTGTGAGTCTTCTAGAAGTTAGATCGAGTTTTCCAGTGCCATTGCGAGTTCACCAGAAGCCAATGGAAATTTGCTGGAGGCCATTTGAGTCTTCCAGAAGGCAGATTGAGTTTGCCGGAAGATAGTGAGAATTACTAGAAAGAGCTAGTGCGAATTGCCAGAGGCTAGTGCATGTTGTTGGAGGTAGTGCAAATTGCAGAAAAGAGAAGCCGTGGGGTTTTCTAGATTAGTAGAAGTAAGGAAATATTTTGCTGGAGCTTTGCCAGTGAGAGGCAAGCAATTGTATTTCTCAATAGTAGTTTATGTTGATTTGTGTAGCTTGGGAGGTACTTCAAGCCCTATTGTTCAAGGGTTGGAGGTCAAAGTGCCACAAATGAGCTTGTGGGCTTGAGATCCAAGCTTGGGGGTTTTGCACCCATTGTGATTTGGGCCAAAACCATGATGGAGGTATAACATGTGATGGATGAGGATGATAGTGCTCGGCGAGACGATCCCAATGCAATGAGAACCATCTGATTCTGAGTTGTCATTAGAGAGAAATGAATTTTTGAAGTTGACTAATTAATTATTGGTTGTCAAGTCATGTAGGCTTGATGTAAATAAGCCCAATAGAAGGGTCTCTTCATTAATTCGGTGAAGCCCCTCCTTAGGCTATAAAAGGAGGGTGATATGGTATTATTTGAGTATCCATGGTGAGTGCAATACATCCTCCATCAAGCTCTGAATTTGGAGAGACCTAGCCGCAACTAGAAGGAGACTTGGAACAACGTGTAAAGGAGGCCGAGTAGTAGCGTGAAGGGTCTGTGTTTGAGGCCTAGTAGCTGGATAGAAGTGCAGACTCATTGCAGGATTGTCTTATGGGTTAAGGCAGATCCGAAAGTGTATAAATTTCTCTATAGATCGGCTAGCTCTGATACCACGTAGAAATTCTGCAAATTCTCTACAAATCTACCTCTGAGATCTCTGTAGAAAATCTGATTGTAGATTAACCCGATAATGCAATATACCAAAGCAAAATACTATAATCTACTTCTACTATCAAACTTGCGGAAGCTTAAAGATTGAGTTGAATCATTGCTGAACACATATAACCATAAGAAGAAGAATCAATACACATGAAACACAAAAAATACTCAGGGGAAAGCCTCAGCTAAAAACTCCACTATCTGTATTATCATACAAGGTGGAAATACATCAGAATTATACAAAGCCTTAACTCTCACAGCTAGCCAACTCTCAGTACAATCCTCCTGGATGCTCATAGGCAAACCTGGCTTCTCACAAGCCTTCTCCTCTGCCCTCCAAGCTCCTATTTCCTTGCAAAGTAACCTCTTGGATGATCTCCTTCACCCAGTGTAACACTGCTCTAACACACTGTCAGAACTGCGCAATCCTCAAGGAACCTTACCTTGACTGCATGCATGAGTTTCCTTTATAGGAAAACACATGCAACTGATAGTACACTGTCCTTGACATTTAGCTCAACTGGGTCTTTCTCAGAATAGACATGCATGAGTTTCTGATGAGGGAATCTTCAGTTATTTGGAGTACACTGGTTGAGTGCATGCATGCATCAACTCACTGATAACTCACAATTAGTTCCTCAAACAGTTTGGAACTAATTTAACTGGACTTAACTTAGTAAACTGAGCTAACTAATTACAACTCAAATATAACTCAATCTTATCTCCTTAAGTAAGGGGTAATCTCCTTAATTTAAGGGATAACTGTTGCATGACTTCATAAAGACTTCTAACTTGAATTTCTCCAACTAATTAATCCATAATGAATTAATTAATTATTTTCAAGCAGCTGGTGAGACTAAATTCGAATTTTAATTCACAATTTTAATTGAAGGACAAATTAAAATTGGAATATTCTGGATTCTATTTTTATCATTTCTTGTTGCTATTTTCAACAGAAAGGGTTGTTCAAGTGTGTTCTAGTGCAGGAACACTGGGCAGTCAAGGCCGCAACAAAGAGAGGTTAAGATCAGCGTAGGGAAATATGCCTAGACAGCGTGGAAGAGCCTAGATTGGACGCCGAACTACTGTAGGGTATGCAGATTGGGTTGAGGGACTGTTTTTTGGACAAAACAGGTCCGAAGTTAGCTATTTCTTAGGCCAATATTGCTGGGAAAGAGGCCGAGGTCAGGAGGACAAAACAAGGTTGTGTTTGAGGGCTGGTTGGGTTGATTTGAGGGAGGCCGAGAGCTGGAGCTGTTTCCATGGCATCGTTGAGGTGACAAGGCTCCAAGGGACACCGTAGCATAAGGAGGAACCCTTCCAAGGAGGACCGCAACCCTTAAAGGGCTTAGTTTCCTACCAGCGTGGAGATTTAAGAGCTGCATTGTGCCCTAACCAGAATTGCAGGAGCAACAAATTAACAGCGTGGACAACTGCCTTTTGTGGAGGTGTATTGGGTCAAGGTTTGACCATGTTTGGATAAGTTTGATGAGCATCTTGTTGGTGCCATGTGGATGATCTTCCGAGTAGCTGAAGGATCTTCTTAGGAGCATAACCAACAGTGTAATTTTTGGTTCCAAGTGTTGACTATTGGATGGATCAGCTGATGGGTAGCTTGAGGAAGCCTTAGGAGTTGTTTGGAGGAGCCCACGTGGATTGTTGGGAGGCCTAGCAAACAACCAAGGTGACAGCAAGCATGTCATATTGGAAGGCAAGAGGACAACAACAAAGTGAGTTGCAGATGGGCCCTTGGATGATGGATTGGGTTTTATAGGTCCATTGGAGGGCAGCATGTTGGCTACTCAAAGTAGCCCTAGAGCAGCAGACAAGAAGGACGTTGTTGGTGCGTGATTAGGTGAAGTATTGCAACCTTATGTGTAGCTCTTTGATGGACAAAAGAGGCTACTAGAAGGTAGATTGGAGCCCGAGACTTGTGTATGGAGAAGGAATTCTACAACAGAGGATGAGCAGTCCTCCTAGCTCGTGTTCATTGTGGGAGATGGACATCTTGCAGTGATAGGTGGCAGCCCTCCGTGACCTATGTTGATCTTCATCGGTGCAGCGTAGGAAGACCATAGTGGGTTGAAGTCCCTGAGTAGCTGAGGAGCAACAGTGGGCAGTTGAGAGTTGTTCACAAGTGGAGCTGTGAACAATTCGACATGAGTCTCGATGTGTTGTGGCCTTGATGGATGAAGGCACAACAAGAGAGTAGATTGGATAATGGAGGTTCAGTGGCCAGATGGACTTGGAGCATTGATAGAGGCAGGAGTTGCAGATCAGAAGCCGAAGGGCCAGGCAGGTACAGTGTACGACAGAGGGGAGCTAGAGAGTTGACTTCATCAGCTAGATGGTCAAAGTATCTTGTTGAGGGCAGATTAATTGTTGATGAACTGACACCAAGCCCTAGTTTTGTATCTTGTACACCAAGGGCCATTATCCTAGGTTTGAGAGCCCTAAACTGTTGTATTATATTTTGTTAACATTACGAAGTTGGGTGAGAAAAATTAAAAAGTTGTCTACGTTCCGTGCATATGTGATTTACTGCTTTAGATTTCCGTTGTGCAAAGTAGTTTATGTTTGAGATTCTTGGTTTGGTAGCATCAGTGATTTTAAGACTCTAACCTAGACCCAAGGTCGTGGAAATTCAACATGGCATCAAAGCATATCTGAGCTACTTTGAGGGACAGTGAATCGAAGTGTACACAACGAAACAACTCAGAGGGAGTTGTTAGTGTCTAGATCATGGAGCAGAGGGTTCAATTGGAGACATGGAGATGTGGTCTCGATAGACTACATGATGAGATGGGCTGGGAGTTCTGGTGGATCGGTGGTGAACCTGGTGCACTTCAGTATGTTGTGTGGCAGTTTGTAGATCGTGGACTTCTTATGTCTTGTCATGGATGGTTGGGACAACTCGAGGGTTTCTTTGGCATGGACGAGATCAGGTTGATCGAGATGGCTTCATGTGATGGACTACAGGTTGGCAGGCTAGAGTCTTCATTGGATCGTGATGTTGCATATCCGAGATTGGAGGGATTTGCAAAAGTGCTATTTGATCCAGGAGGATGAGTGCTTTCCGGACTGAGCCAATGGAGATCATGCAGGCTTAGAGGGAGTCTAGCTATAGAGGGAGCAACCCTATGGAGGTTTGGGATCTTCAGGTTTGGATATGATGAGACACAGGCACTACTGAGATTGCTGGATTCATTCTACAGGGTATACTGTAGTGATGGATGCTAGATGGGCTAGTGTCATTATCGAATGATGATGGTTACTTCCTAGTCTTGGAAGTACGTCCCTTGCTAAGAGGGAGTGTTGATTTGTGTAGCTTGGTAGGTACTCCAAGCCATATTGTTCAAGGGTTGGACGTCAAAGCGCCACAAATGAGCTTGTGGGCTAGAGATCCATGCTTGGGGGTTTTGCACCCATTGTAATTTGGGCCAAAACCGTGATGGAGGTATGACATGTGATGGATGAGGATGATAGTGCTCGGCGAGACGATTCCAACGCAATGAGAATCATCCGATTCCGAGTTGTCCTTAGAGAGAAATGAATTTTTGAAGTTGACTAATTAATTATTGGTTGTCAAGTCATGTAGGCTTGATATAAATAAGCCCAATAGAAGGGTCTCTTCATTAATTCGGTGAAGCCCCTCCTTAGGCTATAAAAGGAGGGTGATATGGTATTGTTTGAGTATCCATGGTGAGTGCAATACATCCTCCATCGAGCTCTGAATTTGGTGTTGAAGTTTCTAAGTTTACTTAGTTTAGAAACCCTTCATGTACTTTTTCTGATTTATTCCTACCTACTTGTTATTTTTCTTTAACAAGTTATTTACACATTAAATACTGAAAATAAACACCAGTGCAACATATTACAGATCAACAACTAAAAGAAACAAGACCAAACACACCACATGACACCATTATTTTTGGACTAGTGTTCCTGGAAAAACCCAATGCGGGAAAACTGGTGTAGCTATCTGAGGGTTTTCTTATTAAGCAATATCAGAGTACAATCTGGGTGCTGAAACTGGCCTACCCAACAAAGAATTTCCTTAGCAGCTATACCTCAAAGTTTGAGAGAAATCTCCTGGCTAAAACCCTGGAAAACCCTTTCGGCAGCTCCTCGGCACAAAACTGCTCTGCAACCCCAGCGTCTGCCCAAACTGGACTGTGTCAACCCCTCTCTATCCCTGCGTCAGCCTTTCTAGGCCTGCATTAGCCCCAGTAGGCCCTGTATCAGCTCTGGGAGCCTCTGCGTCAGTTGTGTTGGCCCCTCTGGTGCTTTGCGCAGCACTTGGCTACCTCTGCGTGGCCCTGCGCGAGCCCTTGTTGGATCTGCGTCACCCTCCTTGGCTGCTACGTTGCTCTCCTAGCATAATCTCTGCCTTCTCTATTTCTCTGTACTCAATGCCCCTTAGCTGCTTTCCTGATCACTGATTCTATCTCTCTTAGCAAACCCCGCTCGAGAGAATAGAATGACTGATCATCTGGTGTAATCTCCAAGTGACCCTCAAGCCTCCTCTTATACTTTTCCTGTTGACGATTCAACGGCCGAGATTAAGTCCCTAATCAACAGCTAAGATTAGATCTGGCTTGATCCATGTCTTTTGTACCATTCTAAAACAGATTCATATTAATACACATTAATATTTTATTTTCCCTAAGTTTAGACTTAGGGACTCCATTAAAAATATTAATTAATTTAATATCTCTTGATCTGTTTAGAATCTGCCCAAACCCTTTCTGGGTATAGGAGATCTCATGTGCCCAAACCTCTCCACCAAATTTCGTGGCTAGAGCACATTCGATGCTACCCCAAATCAACACTCCCTCTTAGCAAGGACTGTGCTCTAGCAATACTCCTCACTGAGATTTACTCTGATCATCCGGCATTGGTACTTGTGCTGATGCTAGGCCTTCCTGCCCAACATCCTTTGCACTGCTGCATCCTGTACTGCTGCGCATGGTTCTGTCATTGCCACTATTGTATCTGTACGACAACTCCCTCTGCATCTGTTTTGCTGCTGGTCCTTTCTCCTAGCAATGCATCCGCACTGCACCTCCTATCATCATGTTGCATCATGCTGCCCATTGCTGCACTGCAATTCAGTTACTGAGAAGTAAGTAACTGGTCTCCCAATCTGACCTCCCTGTTGGGCTAGAGACACCCACTGATGCTGAAGCTCCCTCGCCGCTGACAAGTGCTCCCTCTCTGACCTCTGCGCTGCTGCAACAACTACCTGCATCTCGCATAGTTGCGCACCTCTCTGTGCCATCCTGCACTAGTGCAACACTCTTGTGCCTCTCGCACTGTTGCAGCCTGCTAGCCTTGTGCTATCTTGGGACTCCTGCACTGTAGCTCCCCATGCCGCTCCATTCGCATCCGTCTCTACCCGACTCTGCCAGTCCTGCTACTCCTCTTTGGGGCTCCCGTATCAAGGTCTAATCCAAGAGGCTAGGTACCTTGAGGATCCTGCCCCTCATCGCCTGTAGTCCTCCTGACTACAGCTCGATGTCTCCCCACTTCTGCTCAAGTGATGCGTGTGCATTCATGGCACAGTCATCGTCTGTCAAAACTTCCTTCTCTGCCTGTGCTGGTGCTGCCTTAGTCTTGGAAGACCCTCCCTTACTCCTCTTCGTTAGACACTGGGTCGCATAATGACCCAGCTCCCCACAGTGGAAGCACTCGATCTTGGAGAGATCTTTCTTCTTCTGCTTCTCCTGCTTTCCCTCAGATGCTAGGGCCACATCTTCCTCCTCCTGTTTGACTTTGATCCCCTTGCTGCTGCTACCCGTCTTCGACTGCCGTCTGATCTCTTCCTGGTGAAGAGCTGCCCACATCTCGTCCCAAGGTGGAAGTGTCCCTCTGCCCAGTGTACTCTGGACAAATACCTCCCAGTCTTCTGAGACAGCATTCAGGGCTGTCCTCACCATCAGCTCCTGATCCGGTGTTGCCCCTATAGCAGTCAACGGATCTCGGATCTCATTCAGTCCTCCAAGGAAGGAGTCAATCATTTGATCCTTCTTCATCTGATACGACCTCATCTGGTTCTCGAGCAGCATACTTTTCTGCACAAAAGTATGTTGGTACAAGTTTTTGAGAGCCTCCCACATCTCAACTGTCGTTTCCTTCTCGACTATATGTGGTACCACATGATCCTTGACCCCATCAAGGATAATGCACTTGGCCCTCGCCATCGCCTCTTCGTACTTGTCGTTATCATTGGGGTCGACTGGGATAGCTATAATCTTCAAGGCGAAGTTCTTGACATGATTCCTGTCAAGCACTGATAAGATTCTGGCTTTCCAGACTGCGAAGTTCGATGCTCTGTCCAGTCTATCCTGGTCTCTTACCCCGTGTAGTGCCATGATGCTCCTCTACTTCCCTCTTGGAAGTTCTTTGTTCGACTCCTCTGAGTCTCTACTTCCCGTCTGGAAGTTCTCTTCTGGACTCCCTCTGAGTCCTGATTTCCCTCCTGGAAATCCTTCTGCCGCTTGTTGAGATGCCCCCTACTCTGATCGTCTTGTGCAACTGCACTGCTGATCCAGGTTCCTCGACTAGAAACCCTCGGTAACAACTCCTCTGGCCCTGCTCTGTTAGGTACTGTTCTGACTATAGTACCTCACCAGCTCCACTCTGCAATATTTATGCAGCCTTCTAAACTCCAACAACTACCTCTCTGTGAACTGCATCAGCCCCTCTCTGTCCCACGCAGGCTTTGCATCACCCCAGATGGCTCTGCGTTAGCCTTGGGATGCCCTGTGTCAGCCCTCTGGTCCTTTGCGTTAACAACGTTGGCCTCTCTGAGGCTTTGCGTAGTTCCCGACTTCTTTTGCGTGCCTCTGGCTGGCTCTGTGTAACACTTCCTTGGCTTCTATGCTGTTAGAAACAAATTCTGCGACCTCGAGACAACTGTTTTCTGCTACTATTGCTCCGCTCGGCTGATGTCTTTTAGTCCTCCCGTGATCTGCAATCACGCTCTAATACCATGTTGAAGTTTCTAAGTTTACTTAGTTTAGAAACCCTTCATGCACTCTTTCTGATTTATTCCTACCTACTTGTTATTTTTCTTTAACAAGTTATTTACACTGCAAATACTGAAAATAAACACTAGTGCATGCTCAACATATTACATATCACCAACTAAAAGAAACAAGAACAAACACACCACATGACACCATTATTTTTGGACCAATGTCCCCGGAAAAACCTAATGTGTGAAAACCGGTGCAGCTATCCGAGGGTTTTCTTATTAAGCAATATTATAGTACAATCTGGGTGCCGAAACTGGCGTACCTAACAGAGAATTTCCTTAGCAGCTATACCTTACAGTTTGAGAGAAATCTCCTGGCTAAAACCCCAGAAAACCCTTCGGGCAACTCCTCAGCACAAAACTGCTCTACAACCCCAGCGTCTACCCAAACTGGATTGCGTCAACCCCTCTCTGTCTCACGTTGGCCCTGCGTCAACCTTTCTAGGCTTGTGTTAGCCCCAGGAGGCCTTGCGTTAGCTCTGGGAGCCTCTGCGTTAGCTGCGCTGGCCCCTCTGGTGCTCTGCGTGGCCCTGCGTGAGCCCTTGCTGGCTCTGCGTCACCCTCCTTGGCTGCTACGCTGCTCTCCCGACACATTCTCTGCCTTCTCTGTTTCTCTGTACTCAATGCCTCTCAGCTGCTCTCTTGATCATTGATTCTATCTCTCTTAGCAAGCCTCGCTCTAGAGAATAGAATGACTGATCATTTGGTGTAATCTCCAAGTGACCCTCAAGCCTCCTCTTATACTTTTCCTGTTGACGATTCAACGACCGAGATTAAGTCCCTAATCAACGACTAAGATTAGATCTGGCTTGATCCATATCTTTTGGACCATTCTAACACAAATTCATATTAATACACATTAATATTTTATTTTCCCTAAGTTTAAACTTAGGGACTCCATTAAAAATATTAATTATTTTAATATCTCTTGATCTGTTTAGAATCTGCCCAAACCCTTTCTTGGTATTATTGGAGGTCTCATGTGCCCCAACCTCTCCACCAAATTTCGTGGCTAGAGCACATCCGATGTTACCCCAAACCAACAATTGGAGAGACCTAGCCGCATCTAGGAGACTTGGAACAACGTGTAATGGAGGCTGAGGAGTAGCGTGAAGGGTCTGTGTTTGAGGTCGAGTAGTTGGAAAGGAGTGCATACTCATTGCAAGATTGTCTTATGGGTTAAGGCAGATCCGAAAGGGTTGTTCAAGTGAGTTCTAGTGCAGGAAGGCTGGGTAGTCAAGGCCGCAACAACGAGAGGTTAAGATCAGTGTAGGAAGTCTGCCTAGACAGCGTGGAAGTGCCCAGATTGGAGGCCGAACTGTTGTAGGGTATGTGGATTGGGTTGAGGGAGTGCTTTTTGGACAAAACAGGTCCGAAGTTAGCTGTTTCTTAGGCCAATATTGTTGGGCAAGAGGCCGAGGACAAGAGGAAAAAACAAGGCTGTGTTTGAGGGCTAGTTGGGTTGATTTGAGGGAGGCCGAGAGCTGGAGCTGTTTCCATGGTAGCGTTGAGGTGACAAGGCTCTAAGGGACATCGTGGCATAAGGAGGAACCCCTCCAAGGGGGACCGCAACCCTTAAAGGGCTTAGTTTGCTACCAGCGTGGAGAGTTAAGGGCTGCATTGTGCCCTAACCAGAATTGTAGGAGCAACAAACTAACAGTGTGGACGACAACGATTTGTGGAGGTGTATTGGGTCAAGGTTTGACCATGTTTGGATCAGTTTGATGAGCATCTTGTTGGTGCCATGTGGATGATCTTCCGATGAGCTGAAGGTTCTTCCTAGGAGCATAACCAACAATGTAATTTTTGGGTCCAAGTGTTGACTATTGTGTGGATCAGTTGATGGGCAGCTTGAGGAGGCCTTAGGAGTTGTTTGGAGGAGCCCACATGGATTGTTGGGAGGCCTACCAAGGAACCAAGGTGACAGCAGGCACATCAGATCAGAAGGCAAGAGGACAGCAACAAAGTGAGTTGCAGATGGACCCTTGGATTATGGATTGGGTGTCATAGGTCTCTTGGAGGGCAACATGTTGGCTTCTCAAAGTAGCCTTAGAGCAGCAGACAAGATGGATGTTGTTGCTGTGTGATTGGGTGAAGTATTGTAGCCTTATGTGTAGCTCGATGGACAAAAGAGGCTACTAGAAGGTAGGTTGGAGCCCGAGACTTGTGTGTGGAGAAGGACTTTTACAACAGATGATGGGCAGTCCTCCTAGTCCATGTTCATTGTGGGAGATGGACATCTTGCAGTGATAGGTGGCAGCCCTCCGTGCCCTATGTTGGTCTTCATCAGTGTAGCGTAGGAATACCATAGTGGGCTGAAGTCCGGAGTAGCTGAGGAGAAACAGTGGGCAGTTGAGAGTTGTTCACAAGTGGAGCTGTGAACAACTCGACAGCAGTCTCAATGTGTTGTGGCCTTGATATACGAAGGCATAACTAGAGAGAAGATTGGATAGTTGAGATTCAGTGGCCAGATGGACTTGGAACTGCAGATCGGAAGTTGAAGGACCAGGCAAGTACAGGGTATGACTGAGGGGAGCTGAGAGAGTCGACTTCATCAGCCAGATGGTCAGATTATCTTGTTGAGGGCAGATTGGTTGTCGATGGACTAACACCAAGCCCCAGTTTTGTATCTTGTACTAAGGGCTGTTATCCCTGGTATGGGAGCCCTAGACTGTTGTATTATATGTTGTTAATATTACGAAGTTGGGTTGAAAAATTAAAAAGTTGTCTATTTTCTGTGCATGTGTGATTTACTGCTTTAGATTTCCGCTATACAAAGTAGTTTATGGTTGAGATTCTTAGTTTGGTAGCGTCAATGATTTTAAGACTCTAACCTCGACCCAAGGTGTTGGAAATTCAACAATTTATTTGCTGAAGATATAATAAAAGCCATCAGATCTGAAAACTGGTTTTCCCCACATTGGGTTTTTCCAGGGACGTTGTGTCCAAAAACACTGGTGTAAATTGTGTGATTGGTTTCTTGCATATTTTCCTGCATTTTTGGTTTGTCTTTGGTGTTGGAAATATTGTAGCCATGGTTGATATTTTCATCATGTGAAGAAATTGTGAAATTGAAAATTTGAATTTATGATTTGCCTCCAAAATATTTCAATGTCGGCTAGGCCCCAAAAGGCACCCATTTACCTCCTTCAATAGTCTATGTCAAGGAGATCTCTCCTTCACATTTGTTCACATCGACTTGGTCTTGCTTATCTCTGATCCAACAAATTAAGAAGTTTGAAATGGAGGGCCTAAATTTCAGGACGGTTTAGGATCTCATCTTGTTCTTGGATATTGGTTTCGCTTTTCTCTTGATGTTGTTTTGGATGTATTGATGAACTATGAACTCTCTCTCTCACACATAAGGAAGAATTTACGGGTTTTCCCCTTGTGGGTTTTGCCTCAGGCCTAATTTCTGTGTCTCTTTTCTCATTGTTGCACTGTTATCTCCACTGCTCTTTTCATGCTTAATGGTTTTATGTATAAGTTCTTATTGATGTAAAATGTTATATGGAAAACTAATGCTAATTATGAATTTTAAGTTGTTATCTGTGTGAGTAAATTGTTCTTTTTATGCCCTAGTAAAACGAACATGGTATCAGAGTTGGGGGGCATTGAAGAACTGTCATTGAAGAGAAATATTGATCATTGGACTTTCAATTTCATCACAAACCTCTTTGTGATGTTATGCAAGAGACCTAAATTCCTCAGCTCGAAGTTCTCTCTGTGGTTCGAATCTTTGTGATTATCCTAATTCAGAAGTCTGAGTTCTGTAATTAATTCGAAGCCTAATTCGAGTTTCACCATTGATCCAAGATTATTAATGCGAAGTGATCCGAGGTCACTGTGAATCGTGACCACTGTGGAAGCATCCAAGATCCGAAGTCACAACAGATGGATCCGAGGTTACAGTAGGATAGATCTGAGGTCACAGTAGAGGTCCGAGTTCATGCTTCTGTGGGAATCCGAGATCATAGTTCTGTGGAAGTCTGAAGATCAGAGGAAGAAGTCTGAAGTTTGTTATCTAAAGATCTGGTCTGTCTCTCGATGCAAAGACCTACAAGTTGATTATCATGGGGGTTTTTGCAAGTGAAATATTCTCTCTCTCTTATCTGATCTAGCTCAGGTTTAGAAGGACGAAGCACTGTACCTCGATCTGAGTTCCATGGCTCAAATCAGTGAAAGTCCGAAGTTCCATTCCATATGGTGGAAGTCCGAATTCTTGCTATTGTAGAAGGTCCGAGGCATCTACTGTGGAAGGACTGAGACATAAGTTATGTGATCATTGTGAAATCCAAATCTTCTGAGTCACCGTAAAGGTACGAAAATCCTTAGGTTGTATTTCTGTTGAGGCCAAAGCATGAGGTATCTTGTTGCAGATCCAAGTGCAATTCAGAGAAGATCCGAATCTCTGTCAGTCCGAAATCAAAGGCATAGATGTCTTCGCTTGTCCAAGTAGGTAACTACGTATGGAAGCCGAGTTTGTTCTCTTGCTCAAACGGATCCAGGCCTATACTCTTGTCCGTGAAGAAGAGGTCCAGTGAATTCTTCCCTTTCAGTTGCTTTTTCATCTCTAAGCCCTATCTCAGGTGCCTCCTATTGCTGGTGTGTTGTTCATATTAGGATCTCTGAATTTTAAGGGAAGGTAATGTGGAGAGCATGAATGCCCATGCAATAGATTCATGTCCTCATATAGTTGCAATTAATGCTTCTTTGTGTTTGGTGAATACAAATTATCTTTACTTGTTGGTTGGTAGAGTGAAAATGAAAAGCATCCCTGAAATGCACTAATAAGTTGGACATTTGGATTGCAAAGCACTAAGATCACGTCATGAAGATTCATGGAAAAGGCACTCAAATCACCTCAGTATTTCAAGAACACGTTTGTTGTAGAAGATAAATTATACTACCATAAGTCAGTGAAGCATAAGTATTATCTCTGTCAAACTACTTCAAAAGGCAATTCAAAGTAGTCTGAAATTTGCCTCACTCAGTGTCATAGCTAGCAAAGAAATCTACTGAAGTCTGATTATAAGATATGTGCGTTTCATCAATGTTCTGTTGAAGTTGTAATCTCAAACCAAGTGGGAATATATCTGGTGTAAAGGCAAAGCCTGGGTAACATGAGAAGAACTGATTCACTGAAGCATTCAGGATTGGAACCATACCTTTGTTATGCATCTCTGTCATGAAATTCTTGATTTATGTGATATAAATTCAAGCTACTAATAGATTACTATTTGAAGTCCCGAAGTCTTAAAAGTATTGAAACCATTGTGTCATATCTTTGTCAATTCTGAGATCTAAATTCTGAAGCTGCTGATGCAAAATTTTGGGTTACTATTGAGCTTTGTTATATATATATATATACATCTTTATCTGTGGCATATCTCTATGATTTTATGAACAAAAGCTGACCCATTGGATTAAGACCAATCCAAATATGAGGAACTTAATTCTTTCAGAGGTATATCTGATGTCAGGAATTTGTTGTGGAGGAAAGAATGTTGAGATATGTATTAATCCTTTATAATATTAAATCTTGATGAAAGACTCCTCTATATTGTGTCTTGGAAGAAGCCACAAATTTGAATAATCCTCAAGTTTTGAGCTATAAGAGAATGACCTATTCTAAAAGAAGAACATCACTGTAAAGAATCTTGACTTCAATGGAGAGAAGGGTCAAGTCCCTGTGTTATCTCTATGGAAGGACAAAAGTTAGAAGAAGCATAAGTTTTCTACAGTAAACCAAGGTCTCTAAAAGACATTAAGAAATGATCAAGTTGCAAGTCTAGTATATCTTAAAATGAGAAGCCTTGACATTGGTGTGTAAAGCTGAATGTTGAAACTATCATCTGTTGCCATGGAATCCGATGAAGTCCTGCCTCCAAGAAAATATTGTTTGAAGTCTTTACTATTACAAAAAGGCCATATTCCCTCAGAATAAAGATCAAGATCATTGATGCCATCTATTGCTGTCTGAGATATTAAAAGACTGAAACTCTTGGATTGATTTGAAAACCCTAGCAAGGGCTTGATAAGTAAAACCCTAGGGTTTAAGGACAAAACCCTAAGACTGATGTTGACATTGAGAACATATATGATGAAGTTGTAAATCCTTCCCTGCCAAATGGAGAAGACCTAGGGTTTAAGGACTAAACCCTAGGATTGATTGCTTTTGCTGAAAGAAGAAGAAACCCTAACTCATTAATGATGTGGATGATGTGGACCTCAAGATAATGATATAGACTTCTTGATGATATGGATTCTTGATGATGACGTGGACTTCAAGATAATGATATAGACTTCTTGATGAATATGGATTTCTTGATGATGATGTGGACTCCCTGATGAGTTGAACGAGATTGATCGGATGCAAGAAGGCTAAGATCAAGAGGGAGCTGACATGTTCATAAGAGATAAGTACTCTCTTGATTATTTCTATTATTGTTCTTTTAATTAGTCTCGTCTTTGTATATCTTGCTTGGATGGATTTGTTCTTTAATTGCCTCCTAGTGAGGATTGTTGGTACATAATTAAGACCGCCAGGGCTGTGACAACAGAGGAAGAAGGATGAAATAACAAAGACAAGAAGACTTGTGATTAGATGAGCTTTTGGACTCAGAGGGAGTATACAAGATTAGCTGACTAAAGTATGTTCTGATGTTGTATAAGTACTCTCTTGATTATTTCTATTATTGTTCTTTTAATTAGTCTCTTGTCTTTGTATATCTTGCTTGGATGGATTTATTCTTCCATTGTATCCTAGTGAGGATTGTAGGTACATAATTAAGACTGCCAGGGCTATGACAACAAATGAAGAAGGATAAAAAAACAAAGACAAGAAGACTTGTGATTATATGAGCTTTTAGACTCAGAGGGAGTAGACAAGATTAGCTTGACTTAAGTATTTTCTGATGTTGTCTATTGCAACTTCCAAGATAAAGATGTCTAGAAGTTTTGAAGAGCAATGCTGATTCGAATTTGTTGAAGATGAGCCTGCTATGTGCTGATGTTATACTACTGATAAAAGTTGAGGTCCTCTAAGCCCAGTGTAAGAGGGAGCTAAATGTTGAAAAGTGTGACATCCTTGTGTTGATTTAGGGTAGCATCAGATGTGCTCTAGCCACGAAAATTGGTGGAGAGGCTAAGGCACATGAGATCTCCAATACCCAAAAAGGGTTTAGGCAGATTCTAAAGAGTTTGGGAGATATTAAAATAATTAATATTTTTAATGGAGTCCCTAAGTCTAAACTTAAGGAAATTAAAAGATTAATGTGAATTAATATAAAACTATGTTAGAATGGTCCAAAAGTCATGGATCAAGCCAGATCTAATCTTAGTCGTTGATTAGGGACTTAATATCGGCAGTTGATTTGTCAACGAGAAAAGTATAAGAGGAGGCTTGAGGATCACTTGGAGAACACACCAAGAGATCAAGGTTTCGAATTTCTAGGGTTGGGTTTGCTAAGAAAGTTGAGAGAGTGATCAGAATTGCAGCTGAGGGACGCAGAAGTAGCCAAGGGTTCACGTAGAGCCAGTTAGGGCTTACGCAGAGGCAGCCAGGAGTTGCGCAATGCCTCAGAGGGCTAGCGTGGGTGATGTAGAGGGCCAGAGGGCTGTCGCAGTGCCTCCAGAGGTTGACACAGGCCAAGTCGAAGTGACACTGGGCTAACGCTGGGCCAGAGAGAGGCTGACGCAGTCCCTAGAGGCTGACGTTGGGGCTTCGTGGGGTAGATTGGAGCTGTGGAGCTGTCAGAGTGCTTATCCGGGGTTTGAGCCGGAATATCTGCTTCTGAGTAGAGAGGTACTACTACTGAGATTTTTCTTTGTTGGGTGAGCCGGATTTGGCACCCAGATTGTATTCTGAAACTGCTTAATAAATCAAACCCTCAGATCGCTGCATCGGTTTTCCCGCATTGGGTTTTTTCGGGGACATTAGTCCAAAACAACGGTGTCACTTGTGTGCTTGTTTCTATTTCCTTAAGTTGATGATCCGTAATGTGTTGAGCATGCATTTGTATTTATTTCTAGCATTTACATGGTAAATAACTTGTTAATTAATAGAACAAGTAGGTAGGAATAAATCAGTAAAGTGCGGGAAGGGTTTCTAATGTGTCAGACTTAGAAATTCCAACATGGTATCAGAGCGTGGTCGCAGATCACGGGAGAACTGAGGACATCAGCGGAGCAGAGTAGCAGCAATAGAAAACAGCTGTCCCGAGTGACAGAAGCTGTTCCTAGCAAAGTAGCAGCACGGAAGGGGTGACACAGTGCCTGCGTCATCAAGATTGAGCCAGGAAGAGGCAGCGCAGAGGCTGAGGGAGGCAAAGGCAGGCTCACGCAGAGGCAAGGAGGGTTGACGCAGTTGGCTGAGGAGGCTGATTTGCCAGTGCCGGGATTGCGCAAAGCCTAGGAGCTCTAAACTTCAGTTTTGCTGGGGTTTAGGACGTTGTGGGTAAGTTGCAGAGTGGAGCTGGTGGGGTACTATAGTCAGACCAGTACCTAACAAGGTAAGACCAAGGTAGAGGGAGTTGATGTCGAGGTGGATTTCTAGCCAAGGAATCCAAATCAGTGTTGTAGTTTTACAGACGATTGGAGAGGGGCATCTTGACATTGGCAGAAGGGTTTCCAGGAGGGAAATTGAGGCTCAGAGGAGTCATACCAAGAACTTCCAGGAGGGAAGTAGAGGAGCAACGAAATGGCACTAGACGGAGTAAGAGACGAGGATAGACTAGACAGAGCCTCAAACTTCGTAGTCTGGAAGGCTAGAATCTTATCCGTACTAGACAGGAATCGTGTCAAACACTTTTCCTTGAGGACGATAGCTATCCCAGTTGATCTGGCTGATAACGATAGGTACGAGGATGCAATGGCGAGGGCTAAGAGTATCATCCTTGACGGGGTCAAGGATCATATAGTACCACATATTGCCGAGAAGAACATGACACAGGAGATGTGGAAGCCCCTAACCAAGTTGTATCAGCATACTTCCATGCAGAGGAAGACGCTACTAGAAAATTAGCTGCAATCATACCAGATGAAGAAGGGAGAACAGATTGACCCATTCCTCGGTCGATTGAAGGAGACCTGGGATCAACTGACTTCCATATGGGCAACACCAGATCCATAATTGATGGTAAAAACAACCCTGAACTTAGTCTGAGAAGTCTAGGAGGTGTTTGTCCAGAGTATACTGGGCAGGGCAACCCTTCCAGATTGGGAGGAAATGTGGGCTACTCTTCGCCAAGAAGAGATCAGAAGGCTGAGCAAGGCAGGAAGCAGCAACAATGGGATCAAAATCAAGAAGGAGGAGGAGGAGGATGTTGCCCTAGCATCTGAGGGAAAGTAGGAGAAATGAAAGAAGAAGGACCTCTCCAAGGTCAAATGCTTCTACTGTGGGGAGTTGGGTTATTATGTGACCCAGTGTCCAAGGAAGAAGAGTAAGGGAGAGGCCTCCGAGACCAAGGCAGCGCCAACAATTGCAGAGAAGGAAGTGGAGACAGACGATGATTGTGCCATGAGTGCTCATGTGCCACTTCAGAAGAAGTGGGGAGACATCGAGCTGTAGTCAGGAGGACTACAGGCGATGAGGGGCAGGATCCTCGAGGTACCCAACCTCTTGGATTAGACCTTGCTACGGGAGCCCTGAAGAGGAGTAGCAGTACTGGCGATGTTAGTAGAGACGGATGCGGATGGAGTGACAGAGGGAGCTACAGTGCAGGATTCCCAAGATAGCGCGAGGCTAGCAGGTTGCAACAGTGCGAGAGGCACGGGAGTGTTGCACTAGTGCAGGATGGCACAGAGAGGTGTGCAACGATGCGAGATGCATGGAGTTGTTGCAGCAGCGCAAAGGTCAAAGAGGGAGCACTTGCCAGTGACGCAAAGGGCCAGAGGGTTGATGCAGGCCAAGCCAGAGTGACGTTGGGCTAACGTTGGGCCAGAGAGAGGCTGATGCAGTTCCTAGAGGCTAACGTTGGGGTTTCGTGGGGCAGATTGGAGCTGTGGAGCTGTCAGAGTGTTTATCTGGGGTTTCAGTCAGAATATCTGCTTCCGAGTAGAGAGGTACTATTGCCGAGATTTTTCTCTATTGGGTGAGCCAGATTTGGCACCCAAATTGTATTCTGAAACTGCTTAATAAATCTAACCCTCAAATAGCTGCACCAATTTTCCTGCATTGGGTTTTTTCGGGGACATTAGTCCAAAAACAACAGTGTCACTTGTGTGCTTGTTTCTATTTCCTTCAGTTGATGATCTGTAATGTGTTGAGCATGCATTTGTATTTATTTCCTGTATTTACATGGTAAATAACTTGTTAATTAAGAGAACAAGTAGGTAGGAATAAATCAGTAAAGTGCATGAAGGGTTTCTAACGTGTCAAACTTAGAAATTCCAACACCTTGTTGGAAATTTAGCTTAATTTGAAGAAGCTGAAAGACTCCGTTGACTTGATGAATCCTTCTATTTGACTTGTTGAATTATATGTTACATGAATTTGCTGACTCTATCCGAACTAGATGTATTCTAGGTGCTATATTGGTCTGAATGACATGGATGGTCTTGCTGCATGTAGCACGATTGAAGCTGGAAATGTAGCTGATTTGTGAAGCTGGTTGCTGATGTTTGCTTCTATAAGAAGCCACTTATTGTTTGCTGGATTCAACTGTGCTTCCTGATGTTTGCTTCTGTGAGAAGCCTCTTATTGTTTGATGGATTCAACTATGGCACACTTTTCTGTTGATAAGAAGGGTGCTAATATTTCCTTTCGTGAGAAACCACTTGTCATCTATTGGATTGTTTGCTTCTTTGAGAAGCCCCAACTGAAGTTGAATGAATAGTTGGATGTTGTTGTTTACAGATACTATTTCGGGCAAAAAGAGCACATCAGGATGTTGTTTTAGCTTGGGATCTGCCATGGTTTCTTGGATGAGCAATAAGCAGAGATCTGTCGCTGTTAGTATATCTGAAGCAGAGTATATTGCAGCTAGTATGGCTAGTTGTGAGGTAGTGTGGCTGCAAAAGCCCCTTTCAGAGCTATTTGATCATGTGCTAGATACGATCGTGATATACTGTGACAATCAAAGTGGGATCAGACTTTCAGAGAATCTAGTATTCCATGATAGGTCAAAGCACATCGAGATCATGTTTCACTATATCAGAGATATGGTACAAAGAGGAGCGTGAGGCTCCAATACATCTCAATAGATAAGCAAATTGTAGATATTCTCACCAAGCCTTTACCGAAAGTGAAGTTCTTATTCTTTAGAGAGCAACTTGGAGTGTAGGAGAATGTATCCCTCCTTGAGAGGTGTTGATTTTTAATGTACCTTGGATAAGTGGTTTCCCATGGGTTAGTCTCTACCTAGGGAAAAGTGTCCAAAATAATTCTTTTCCTAAGTGTGACTTTATAAAATGAAGTGACTTTATAAGTGGTAAATTCAATATTAAATTATAAAGTGAAAAGTGACTTTAGACATAAAGTACAATGTGGGTACTTTATTTAATGAGTGAGTTAAAAAATAGAAAGTGAGAAATAAATGCACATTTATTCTCATCCCTTGATCTAAATGAATCTAAGCCATTAGATCTTAGGGTTACCCAAAAGTCATTTAGGGAAACAAAAGGGGGAAAAGAAAAGAGAGATTACATTCATTCTTCATGAGCAGATTGGAGAAAGGAGGCTGAGAGCTGGAGAAAAGTTCTGAAGGAGAAATTTGTTGCAGCAAGCTGAAGGAGTGATTTCTGGGCAAAGCTGGGCATGGAAATCAAAGCATAGAAGAAAGCAGAAGGTACAGTATGAACAACATTTAATGCTGTGAGTTGCACGCCGTTCGAGAGACGTTTCTAGAGATTTAAAAAAATAAAAATAAAATCCGTACAATACAGTTTGTATTTGTACAGTACATATTTTCAGCTTCAAGTGGGCACAAAAATCGAGGCAAAGTGGGCACTATTTTCAAGGAGTTTTGGGTTCAAGAGATAAGTTGTATTTTGATGTTTTGTTTTGTCTACAAATGTATTTTTCCTAAACTTGAAAAATAAATAAATTTGAAGAGCTCTCTAATAGGTTTTTGCCAGAGAAGATTGAAGGGTTTTTCCCTGGGTCTAAGTTGACCAAAAATCTGTTTGTATTTTTATGTGTGTTGCTGGTCTGTTTATGTCCATATTTATTTTCAGCATGGGTTGACAGTTCCATGTGTTTTAATCTGAAAATTTCATTTCCAGAATTCTATATGTTGAATGTATGTTTATGGGAAGGGGCATTTGAATGGGAGTGATAAGGTGAAATTAAAATCGGGCTGGGATTGTAGGAAACTTTTTAGTCATCAAATTTCAACATGGTTTCAGAGGTATAGGCTAAAAATTGCAGTTTGAACAACAGTCAATAGTTTGGGACAACAAACAGTGGTTTGGACAACAAATTGAATTTTTGGACAATAAACTCGGTTGGGACAACAAACTGATATTTTGGGACAACAAGGTGAAATTTCCCACAGACTAAACTTTTGGGACAGCAAGGTGCGCTGGAAAGTTCATTTCTCCATTTTCTTGGTTTTGTAAATTTTGGACCACAGTAATGGCCATGTTCTTAAGGATAGAGTACAGATTGGATGGGATATCCAACTATACCGTTTGGAAGGACAAAATTCAGACAGTGTTTGAGGAGGGGGCAGTTTGGGACATGGTGCAGCAAGTGGTTGTATCTCCTACTGCTGCAGATGAACTTGCTGAATTCAAAAAAAAATAATGCAAAGGCAAAAAGGATTTTGATGGACAGTCTGAATGTTAAATTTGGACAACTAGGTCCAAACTCCATGTTCTGATGCTCAGATTAAGAGGCTAATATTTTTGTTGGATTCCTCTTTCTGAGAGGTGTAAAATCCATATAAAAATAGTCTTAATCCGATGAGCAGAACTTATATTTTGAATTTATTATTCTTAATAAATTATATGTGCAAGGTCAGCCAGTTTTGTAATGTAGGCTCACATGCCCAACAGATGTGTCACACACCCTCATTGATGGATATATATACAGGAAAAGTTGGAGAGAATTTCATCACAACAAAACTCACATCTTAGGGTTGTTGTGACACATGCTGGGCTGGCTGACCAAAGGAGACTTTGCTGGTTGAAGCATCCTGTTGACCGCCGAAACGATCACATACATTTTTCTTGTTTCTGATTTGTCTTCTGTAAGATCTGCTTATATGTTCTATCTGCATTTTGCTTATCTACTTGTATGATTGCTGTGAGAAAAGTGAAATTGCTCTTAGCATAGAACATCTACAAAACTTAACATGGTATCAGAGCCAAGTTGAAGACAAACTCTATCTATAACAATCATCTCTTGTGATCTCTCTCCACTTGTCTTTGGGTTTTGGTGGTGTGAGAGATCAAAAGGGATACGCTATCCTAAAGGATGCCCTAACTAATACGCGGTCAGGGAGGAAGGTTTCATAGCGCAGCAAGGGAGTGACCTAAACACAGGTCTAATGTTCCGTTGATTGGTTTGCATATCTACTTGTTCGTGGAATATATAAGTTCGCAAGACTGTCTCACATATGATATGACCGCAATCCCTTTTCGCATAAGGTATACCCGTGTATGTCACAATCTCTGGCCCGCATATGGAATAACCGATGACTCGCTGAAAAACACAGTCACGTTATCAAATTGCATTATATATTATCACCACATTGTGTATGGCAGGGTATGGCAAACAACGTATGGCAGACAATGTTTCTTTGACATGGCAGACAATGTCATGGTATGGAAAACATCATGTTGAAACATGATATGGCAAACAGTTCTTTGACATGGCAGACAATGTCATGGTATGGAAAACATCATGTTGAAACATGATATGGCAAACAGTTCTTTGACATGGCAGACAATGTCATGGTATGGAAAACATCATGTTGAAACATGATATGGCAGACAGTTCTTTGACATGGCAGACAATGTCATGGTATGGAAAACATCATGTTGAAACATGATATGGCAGACAGTTCTTTCATGGTATGGCAAACATCATGTTGAAACATGATATGGCAAACAGTTCTTTGACATGGCAGACAATGTCATGGTATGGAAAACATCATGCTGAAACATGATATGGCAGACAGTTCTTTCATGGTATGGCAAACATCATGTTGAAACATGATATGGCAAACAGTTCTTTGACATGGCAGACAATGTCATGGTATGGAAAACATCATGCTGAAACATGATATGGCAGACAGTTCTTTCATGGTATGGCAAACATCATGCTGAAACATGATATGGCAGACAGTTCTTTCATGGTATGGCAAACATCATGCTGAAACATGATATGGCAGACAGTTCTTTCATGGTATGGCAAACATCATGTTGAAACATGATATGGCAAACAGTGCTTTGACATGGCAGACAGTGAACAACATATATATACACGGTATGGCTGACAGGATTTTGGTATGGCTAACAATATATATATATATATATATATATATATATGACATGGCAAACATAGTATCCATGACAGGGTAGTCTCCCTAGTGACATGATATAGTGGACGCAGTAATAAAAGGACACAGTCAACCGCAATCTAAATTCCACAGTCCTGAGGTGTAGCTGGAGTTATGTATACGCTGTGCAATTATACGCTGGGCAGTCATGTCATACATTGCAGTTATGGTTATATACATTCGCTGGACAGTCCTGTACACATCACATGAGGATATATATATGCACGCAGAGATCCTGTACACGTCGCAGAAGTCTTGTACGCATTGCAGAGGAGTTATATCAGCCGCAGAAGTTTTATACAATATTATATAGGTCACAGAGGTCCTGTACACGTCGCAGAAGTCTTGTATGCATCGCAGGGGAGTGATATTAGCTGCGGAGGTTTTATACAATGTTCCTGTACACATCGCTGAGGTTATATATACACGCAGAAGATGCCAAAGACTTATATATACAAACAGAGTATGCAAATGTCCCTTATGTATATTCGCCGAGGCTGCGGAGGTTTCATACAATTGCATTGGTATATGGTCTCACATTCGTCTCTTTGATGTGGTATGACATTCGCATAATATCCCTGGTTATAATGGCAAATGATATGATCGCGATACTGTGATGATATGTGATATTGCTCTGGTGTGAAAATTGATACAAGATGTATGGCATCAGCGTTATATGACAGGGTCTCGATATATATGATCTTGCTCCAGCAGTATATAGGGTCTTAATATGTATCTGGTCTTGATGTGTATGGTCTTTATATATACGGTAGACTGTACTGACGATGGGCAGTAATCGCTGGACAATATACGCTATAGTACATAAGTTATATATATATGCTGGACATGTATATACACCGGGCAGTCATGATTATATATACACTTGTCATGGTTATTAATACCAGGACCAGAAATACCAGGTATGAGGAGTCTAATGTTGTTGATAAAAGAAATAAGTTCAAAGACTTTTGCAGAGAAGCTGGCATTAAGAGGGAGACTACCACTGCATATACTCCTGAGCAGAATGGTGTTGCTGAACGCAAGAATAGGACTATTGTGGAAGCTGCCCGTGCCATGCTACGTGACCAGGGTCTTCCAAAGTTTCTGTGGGGAGAAGCTGCAAATACTGCTGTGTACATTCAAAACCGATGCCCTCATTCCGCTTTGGACTCCAAAACTCCCGAACAGGTTTTCTCTGGTAAGAAACCTGATGTCTCACATTTTAGAATTTTTGGATGTCCTGTCTATTTTCATGTGCCGAAAGAAAAGAGAAGTAAGCTGGATGCTACTGGGAAGAAAGGAATGTTTGTGGGCTACAGTGAGACTTCTAAGGCATATAGAGTCTATGTACCTGGTCAAAGGGAAGTAGAGATAAGCCATGATGTCACTTTTGACGAAGATGCTTCCCTGAAGAAAGTAGTAGATCTTCCTAGATCTGAAGAAAAACCATGAAGAAAGACCTGGAAATCTGGAAGAACCCCAGGATGAGACTATGCCTGATGTTGAAGGGCCAATGGATCCTATTGATCCTTCCCCTTCTCTAGGAAAGAGGCCATCATGGCTCAGGGTCACCCTCGAAGATGCTGAGGGTCATGCTGCCCCAAGGGGAACATTCCGAGAAAGCAAGAAGCCGTGTAGATACCAAGGGTATCTAGCTGCCATGAGTACTATTATACAATCTGAACCTGGATCTTTTGAGGAAGCCATCAAGCATCAAGTCTGGAAGGATGCTATGCATGAAGAATATGAGGCTATTATGAAGAATGATGTCTGGGATGTGGTCCCGAGACCGAAGGACAAATCTGTTGTCACCGCTAAATGGCTCTACAAGATTAAACATGGATCTGATGGGAGTGCTGAAAAGTTTAAGGCAAGATTTGTTGCCCGTGGCTTCCCTCAAAAGGAAGAAATTGACTATGACGATATATTTGCACCTGTGGCTCGATATACCACCATCCGATCCATCATAGCCCTTGCTGCTACGCAAGGATGGAGTCTTCATCAGATGGATGTCAAGACCGCTTTTCTGCATGATGCAATAAAGGAAGAGGTGTATGTAGAACAACCTCTGGGATTTGAAGTTCAAGATCGAGACACTTATGTCTGCAGGTTGAAGAAAGCCCTCTATGGGTTAAAGCAAGCACCCAGAGCTTGGTATGAGAGGATGGATAGTTACTTGATGAAGCTGGGCTTCACTCGAAGCAATGCTGATCCAAACCTTTACTTTAAGGTTGTGGAAGGAAAGCCTCTCATTCTAGTGCTGTATGTGGACGACCTCTTCCTGACAGGTGATGACCCTCTCATTCATCAATGTAAGAGGGAGCTTGCTGCTGAGTTCGAGATGAAAGACCTAGGACTGATGCACTATTTCCTAGGCCTGGAGGTCTGGCAGAGACCTGGAGAGATTTTCCTTTCTCAAGGAAAGTATATTGTGAAGCTTCTGGAAAGATTTGGGATGGTGGACTGTAAGTCCGTGTCGACACCAATGGAACTCAACTTTAAGAAGTTGAGTGGCAGCGTTGCAGGGCCTATCTTGGCCAATCCTACTGAGTATCGTCAACTCATAGGAGCTTTGATGTTCTTAGTGAACACCCGTCCGGACATATGTTTTGCAGTGAATACTTTGAGTCAACAGATGGTTGAGCCTCATCATTTTCACTGGGTTGGTGCCAAGAATCTTTTGAGATATCTTCGGGGCACGATAAACCATGGGCTGAGATACACTGCCGGGAGTGTGATACTCCGGGGATATACTGATGCCGATTGGGCTGGCAGTGTGGTGGATCGTAAGAGCACATCTGGATGCTGTTTCAATCTTGGTTCTGCTTCGATCTCATGGATGAGCAGGAAGCAGAAGTCGGTGGCTTTGAGCATCGCGGAGGCCGAATACATTGCTGCTAGTATGGCCTGTTGTGAAGCAGTTTGGTTGAGGAAGCTCTTTAGTGAGCTGTTCCAACATGTGCTAGATACCACTGTAATACTCTGTGATAATCAGAGTGGGATTCGTATGACTGAGAATCCTGTGTTCCACGACCGATCCAAGCATATTGATATCAGGTACCACTTTATCTGGGATATGGTACAGCGAGGCGCCGTAAGGCTCGATCATATAGGAACTGATGAGCAGGTCGCGGATATTCTCACTAAGCCCCTGGGGAAGGTCAAGTTCCTAACCTTCCGTGAGAGTCTTGGTGTCGTGGAAAGACCCTATGATGTGGGTCCTGTTGGACGATGAGCTCTGGGAGCTCTGGGGGGCTTTGGGGATAGCTTCTCAGAGCTATAAGCACTCATAATGCTTCTGCCCCACCCTTGTGATTATTGAGCTGGTTCGCCACTCATTTAATCTGTGCCCCGTATGCATCCTACCCATTGAGTTCAGGGCTCATGGGAAGTACCTCTCATTTGGCCAATGAGGTGTGGAAAAGCTAGAGACTATTAGCAAAGACTGATGGACGCATCAGAGATTGCCGTACTCTCTATCTAGGATGGCATGGTCCAACCACTTGATCTGGGATCAAGATTTGTGAGGTCTGGGACCTCTGGACTGATTATGTCAGTCGGGGAATGATGTCTTTGTGACTGACCCACTTCTGTTCTGAAATAAAGAAGCCAGCAAAGCAAGTTTCGGCGGGATGACTCACGATGTTAATTGCACTAATAGATGGAGTTCTCCCTAGTTGAGAGGGAGTGTTAAATTTGGACAACTAGGTCCAAACTCCATGTTCTGATGCTCAGATTAAGAGGCTAATATTTTTGTTGGATTCCTCTTTCTGAGAGGTGTAAAATCCATATAAAAATAGTCTTAATCCGATGAGCAGAACTTATATTTTGAATTTATTATTCTTAATAAATTATATGTGCAAGGTCAGCCAGTTTTGTAATGTAGGCTCACATGCCCAACAGATGTGTCACACACCCTCATTGATGGATATATATACAGGAAAAGTTGGAGAGAATTTCATCACAACAAAACTCACATCTTAGGGTTGTTGTGACACATGCTGGGCTGGCTGACCAAAGGAGACTTTGCTGGTCTGAAGCATCCTGTTGACCGCCGAAACGATCACATACATTTTTCTTGTTTCTGATTTGTCTTCTGTAAGATCTGCTTATATGTTCTATCTGCATTTTGCTTATCTACTTGTATGATTGCTGTGAGAAAAGTGAAATTGCTCTTAGCATAGAACATCTACAAAACTTAACACTGAAGGACCATGTGGTTCCTCAGGTGAGAGGAAACACATATGCATATCAGATGTGGACAACTGTAACCACTCTATCAGAGTACCAATGAGAGCAGAAAGATGGTACTCAAAGAACAATTGAAGAACATTAGGATGACAAAGGCTGAAAGTGTAGTTCATTATCTTGGCAGGTTCAAACAGGTAAGTGATGATTTGACTGCTATTGGTGAGGCAGTTGCATCCACAGAGTTAGTTAGGATAGCTGTAGCGTGACTTCCTAAGTCTTGGGAGGTCTTTGGAGATGTTGTTACCTCTAGGGAGAATCTTCCCAATTGGGACATATTCTGGGATGATTGTGTGCAGCATGAGATCCGTAAGACTGGCAGTGGTGGGGTGAAGATAGCAGATGAGGATGTAGCCTTGACAACTAGGGGGGAGAACAAAGGGAAGGCCATGAAAGGGGCCTCTTCAGATGGGGCTAAGGGAAAGGAGAATAAGAAGAAGAAAGATACAGATATGTCCAAAGTCAAATGTTGGGCATGTAAGAAGATGGGACACTATGCTGCTATGTGTCCTGAGACGAAGAACAAGGGGAAGAAGGGTACTACAACTTCAACAAAGGTGGAGCAGTTTGCTTCACAATTTGACCTGGACTTTGCATTTATTACTTCTATATCTAATAGGAGTACATCATCCGATGTGTGGTACATAGATAGCGGGGCTTCTTGCCATATGACAGGTGCACGAGAGTTCTTTTTAGAGCTTGCAGAGAGGGCACTTGATATTGAGATTGTACTAGGAGATGACCACACTGTGAGAGATGTTGGTGTGGGGATTGTGACCTTTGAGAGGGAGTCTTTGCCTCCTTTGAAGGTCATGGATGTTTTGTATGTTTCGGGATGAAGAAGAACTTGATTTCAGTGTCAGCTATGGAGGAGAAGGGGTTTGACGTCACTTTCTCAGGAGGGTAGGTATTGATGCATCCCAGGGGAGCTTCCATCACTTCGACCAAAGTGATTGGAGTCCGCTTTGGGAAACTATACAGGTTCAGTTTTCAGTCGACAGGAGCATTGGTGAGTAGCACATCTGGTAGCACTCACACTAGTACCACCAGCATTAGATATTTGTGTGAGTTATGGCACTGGAGGATGGTGCATATGCATCATAGAGCTTTGAGAGTATTGAGGGAGATGACCACTGGAGTTCCTGATTTCAGTGTTGAGCATTATGAGGTCTGCAGAGGGTGTGCTTTGGGCAGGTACACCAAGTTACCATTCCCAGCGAGTGACAACAGATCTACAAGTATACTAGACTTGATTCATACTAATGTTAGTGGTCATATGTCTCATGTGTCTTTGGGTGGTTATGGGTATTATGTTATATTCATTGATGACTACTCTAGGAAGACTTGGATATATTTCCTGAACACCAAGGGTGAGGTCTTGTGGAAAAGCAGACAAGTAGGAAGATTCGGGTCTTGAGGTTAGACAATGGTGGTGAGTACATTCATGGTAGGTTTTCTGACTTTTGTGCACATGAAGGCATTAGGAGAGAGTTCACGGTTCCTTACAACCCCCAGTAGAATGGGGTTTCTGGAAGGAAGAACAAAGCTATTGTTGGGGCTGCTAGAGCGATGATTCATGATCAGGGGTTGCCTTTGTTTTTGTGGGCTGAGGCTTGCAATACTGTTGTTTGTCTTCAGAACATGAGTCCTCACAGTGTATTGGGGAATATGACTCCGGAGGAGGCTTTCACTAGAGAGAAGCCTCATGTGGGACATCTTCGTATCTTTGGATGTCTCACATATTCTTATATCTCCAAGGAGTAGAGGACGAAGATGGAACCCATGGCAGAGAAGGGTATCTTTATGGGTTACAACGAGACTTGGAAGGCCTATCAGATCTTCATTCCTTCTAAACGGAGAGTGGTGATTAGGAGCGATGTGAAGTTCGAGGAGGAGAGGGCTTGTCGGAGATCACATGAGTATGATGAGAGAGAGTCACAGACTTCTCCTCAGTAGGGAGGTTAGGTACTAGGAACAAGACCTCAGGGTTCTAGATCGACTAGTGCAAGAGGTACTTCAGTGTCAGTGACATCTGGGGCACTAGTGGTGTGTTCACCGAGCACTTCTTTAGGGAGTCTACTGGTACAAAGTTCACATGGCACTTCAGCTGACACAGGCACAGGTGCCAATACAAGTTCTTCGAGGACAAGTGCTGGTACAGGCACACCAGGTTCAGTTGGCAGACCTTCAAGTTCACCAGACTGGGGAGCAGAGGATGAGGTTCCCTATGGGGAAGCTTCTTCAGGGAAGAGGAGGCCCAAGTGGCTTCAAGACACCTTGAAGGAAGCAGAGTCCATTGGTCCTCCGAAGAGGGTGAATAGGGAGAGTGTGCCACCTGAGCAGTTTTGCAGTTATGTAGCTAAGGCTACCAACATTGTTGACTTTGAGCCTACTAGCTATGAGGAGGCTGCCAGCTAGGAGGTATGGAGAGAGGCTATGGTGGAGGAGTATGCCTCTATCATTAAGAACAATGTCTGGGAAGTGGTGCCTAGGCCTGAGGGCAAGTTAGTTGTGACTTCTAGGTGGCTCTACAAGATCAAGCGTGCTGCGGATGGCAACATTGAGAAGTTCAAGGCGAGGTTTGTGGCTAGAGGGTTCTCATAGATAGAGGGAGTTGACTATGATGAGACCTTCGTTCCCGTAGCTCAGTACACTTCTATCCGGTCCCTTATTTCTATTGTTGCAGAAATGGGTTGATAGACCCATCAGATGGATGTGAAGATCGCATTTCTGAACGGAGTTATAGAAGAGGAGGTGTATGTTGAGTAGCCACAGGGCTTTGAGGTACTTGGGCGGGAGACCCATGTATGCCGGTTGAGGCGAGGACTCCACGAACTTAAGCAAGCTCCGAGAGCTTGGTATTCGAGGATTGATACTTGTAGCAGATGGGTTTCACGAAGAGTGGTACAGATCCGAACCTATACTACATTGTTGTAGGGGATGATCCGCTCATTCTTGTGTTGTATTTTGATGACTTATTCATTACTCGGGCAGAGAGACTGATTAGTGGTTGCAAGGAGGATCTTGCTATGGAGTTCGAGATGAAGGACATTGGGTTGATGCATTACTTTTTGGGGCTTGAGGTGTGGCAGGAGGAGGGGCATATCTTTCTGGGGCAGGGGTAGGGACAGTATGCTATGGATGCGTTGAACAGATTTCACATGGTAGACTATATACCCATGTCTACACCTATGATCACCAATTGGAAGAAGCTTCATGCTTCAGATTCTAGTTTGGTGGATCCCACATTGTATAGGCAGCATATTGGGTCCTTGATGTATCTGGTCAACACTAGGCCAGATATATGCTTTGCCATGAAAGCACTTAGCTAGTTCATGGCTGAGCCCAAGAGGGTGCACTGGGTAGCTGCAAAGCACATTCTTTGCTACGTGCAGGGGACTGTTGATTATGGTCTGGACTATAGGTGGGGAGATGGAGTGAGGTTGGTAGGTTACACTAGTGATGATAATATTGGCGATATATCGCCGAATCGCGGAAATATCGCGATATTTTTGACGAGCCGAAATATCGCCGATATCTTGGCCAAATATCGCACGACGATATAAAATATCGCGAGGCTGGTTGGTCCACAACTAGAAAAGGGAAATTTGCCTTTTTTTCCTCATTTCGGTTTCTGAGTGTTGGAGAAGGAAGGGGAAGAGCTTTGTGGTGGTTGTCAAGGAGGGATTGAGGATCAAACAACCATTATCACCACCAACTAAGAATTTTTTGTGGATCAAAGATTGAAGAACAGTGAGACAAACTTCATTTCTTCCATTAACATGTATGTTCTTAAAAACCCCTATGTTAATGATTTTTTCATAGATTTAGGGTTATGCTTGCTTGCCTCTTTGCCTACCAACATTTTGTTTCTTTGTTTTCTTCCATTTGCTATGATTTTCATGCCCATGAGCCAATGCAAGGGTTTTCTCCATATTTGGACAACAAGCTTCATTTTTTTTTCAACTTTCTTATGCACCCTCTTATTGCCATTTTACATGCACATTGCAAATAATGTAGTAATTGTTTTTAAAATGAGGTGGTTATTACTTATTAATTTTTGTGTTGGGGGGTTTAATGCCAATTTTTTGTTTTCTTTTGTGCCCTAGGTTTGAATTAGTTCACTACAAATATGGCAAAAGCCTTGGACCCATTTTGGGAGTATGGGGACCCTGATGGTGGGGCAAATCGGGCATATCTATCATGCAAATTGTGTGGGACCAAGATGTCAGCAGGAGTTACGTGTTTGAAATACCATATGGTTAGACTCCCGGCACATGATTTAATACCTTATGGTTTCTGGTGTGGAGTTTATACAAAAATCTCTTGAAGCAATTGTTCAAAAAGACAGAAAGATAACTACTAGGGAGAGGGCACTGGTCTTAGATAGATAGCTGCTAGTTTTATTTGTTTTGCTACATATAAGTTTATAACTCATGATGATGAGATACTTTTATATATGTGATGTTATTTTGTATTGGTTCTCCACATTTGAGTCCTTGATTGGACAATTATCAGGGATTAGCAGGATTTGGTATCGCCTTTGATGTATCATTTTTATTTTACATCCACTACATCATATATATCAGTGCTTTCTTCATATTTATGTGTCAATGTGTTTATTTCATGTTGTTATTGCTTTATATGTTTAAAAATATGAAAAAAATGAATATATTATGCATTTTTTTATGTTTGTCGATATTTGCTGATATTTTCACCGATATCGCTGATAAGATGTTTTCTGAACCCTCGCCGATGTTTTGTCGATACCGATATTATCAACAATGGGTTACACAAATGCAGATTGGGCAGTGTGTGCTTTTGACAGGAAAAACACTTCAGGGTGTTGCTTTGGATTGGGTTTGGTAGTTGTGTCGTGGTTCAGTCGAAAGCAAAAGTCAGTTGCTTTGAGCTCTTCTGAGGCTGAGTATATGGTTGCTAGCCAGACTAGTTGTTAGACCATTTGGCTTCACAAGTTGTTGTATGGCCTATTTGATCAGGAGTTGAGACCGACGATTATTCACTGTGATAATCAGAGTTGCATTAAACTCATGGAGAATCTAGTGTTTCATGACGGGTCAAAACACATTGACATTAGATATCATTTCATCAGGGACTGTTCAAAAGGGGGCAGTGAAGCTGGAGTATATATCAACAGATGCGCAGTTGGCCAATGTTCTCACGAAGTCTTTTCCAAGAGGCAAGCATGTCCATTTTAGGGACAAGATGGGTGTGGTGAGAAACACTTTCCTTGGTAAGAGGGAGTGTTGATTTTTAACGTACCTTGGACAAGTGGTTTCCCATGGGTTAGTCTCTACCTAGGGAAAAGTGTCCAAAATAATTCTTTTCCTAAGTGTGACTTTATAAGTGGTAGAGTCAATCTTAAATTATGAAGTGAAAAGTGACTTTTGACATAAAGTACAATGTGGGTACTTTATTTAATGGGTGGGTTAAAAAATATAAGTGAGAATTAAATGCACATTTATTCTCATCCCTTCATCTAAATGAATCTGAGCCATTAGATCTTAGGGTTGCCCAAAAGTCATTTAGGGAAACATAAGGGGGAAAAGAAAAGAAACACTGCATTCATTCTTCATGAGTAGATTGGAGAAAGCTGGCTGAGAGCTGGAGAAAAGTTTTGAAGGAGAAATTTGTTGCAGCAAGCTGAAGGAGTGATTTCTGGGCAAAGCTGGGCACAAAAATCAAGGCATAGAAGACAACAGAAGGTATAATACAAACAACATTTAATGCTGTGAGCTGCATGCTGTTCGAGAGAAATTTTTGTAGATTTTTTTTTGAAAAAAATCTGTACAGTACAGTCCGCAGAGTCCATATCTGTACAATACATATTCTCAACTTCAAGTGGGCATGGAAAACAAGGCAAAGTGGGCACAATTTTCAAGGAGTTTTGGGCTGAAGAGATAAGTTATATTTTGTTGTTTGGTTTTGTCTACAAATGTATTTTTCATGAGCTTGAAAGATAAATAAATTTGAAGAGCTTTCTAACAAGTTTTCCCTGGAGAAGATTGAAGGGGTTTTTCCTGGGTCTAAGTTGACCAAAAATCTGTGTGCAGTGTTGCGGGGGAGCGCCCCCACCCCCCTCGATCCCGCTCCCAATTCGCGCTCCGAGCGAGAGCGACTTGGGAGCAGGTCGGGAGCGCACTCCTAAAAAAAAAACATCCCTGCCTTTTTGGGAGCGTTTAGCCTTTTTTGCAAATTTTGTTTTGCAATAATGTTCCAAATGCAATTTTTTTCAAAGAAACAAATAAGTTTTGAGTGGGGCAACTTAATGATCAAGCCTATGGCCCTAGTATTGATATGCGATTCATGGTAATGTTAAATTCTTAAAGTAAAAGTGACATTCTCCTTAATCTTCATTTTCATCCTGTTGTCGCACAGACTGTCTAGGCAGCGTGACAATGCTCAGACCGGGGGCTGTCACCCTGATCCCTGATCTCTTCGTTTAAGCCGTCTCCCAATAGCAGGCTAAGGGGGGTAGACCCTATTGGATAGAGGATGACCAACTGGGAACCAGCTGGCTTGGGAGACACAGCAGGGGGAAACAAGCACTTGATCGATTTTAGAAATTGATTAGATCTTTCAATGATTAAGAACAGTGCCTTATGGAGTTAATGAAAACCAAGTAATTAATTAGCTGCTGCTGCTTATGAAGTAATTTAACGATTGCTTGAAAGTATTTACAAAATATCAAACATATCACGAGCATTATATAATCCAAGCAATGATTAATTTCACCAGATGCAAAAATATTCAATAGATGCGCAATGCCTTAGAAATTAAACTTCAAAAGATCAAAATTCATTACTCAACCATGAAATTCAAATGCTAACCAGTTTCAAATAGCTAATTTCCAGATATAAACATTTAAGCGCATTTAACTATACCACAACACATCCTTTTACTTAAATTTTTAACATTACCATGAAATGACTCACGATGTTTGAGAGTGGTTCTGACCTCATTGGATTTCATATGGAAAAAGTAGAATTTTAGATTTCATTCAAAATTCAGTAAACTTTATTATGTTTTCATGATTTCAGGATTGCAATGTTTCCATTGAATTTTGTCATGTATTAGGGTATAGAACTCGTATTTAATCAAGAGCACCAATCCCTCTATTTACCTTGATGTTAGTGACATTGGTTGTCGAACTCCTCTATCTTGACTCTCCTAAAAATGTACGCATCACTCAAACAAAATCTTGACTTGACATGCTATGCTTTTTCTATCTTATGTTAATGCTTAGAGGGTGATATTAATGACAAAGATCCCTATACAAATATAGAGGTTATGACAAAGATACCTCTGGATATTAATGCTTAGAGGGTGATATTAATGACAAAGATCCTGATTTTCCAACAAGACTAAAAAACTAGACATTTCTTGTGGTGGCAAGAGGCCCAAGCATAAGCAATAGATAATAGATTTACTTGTCTTTTCTAATTTCTAGTAGTTTTTATAACTATTGACTCTTTCATATTTATTACGATATTTTTTTAAACAATATATGACAATTTAAGTTTGAAGTTGGCAATTATAACTCATTAGTAATGAATTATGAATATGATGCTTCATGAAAGTTGAAAGTTGTTTCATTTCATTTTATAACATTTCATTTCATGTTAGATATTATTTGTTGTAATGGTTACACTTAGCTTACAAGTACAACTTTGGTGATCAATGATGATAAATGTTATATATTGAATTTTGAAAGGTTGAAACTTTAAGATTGATTAATCACGAGACTCAATATGTTGTATGTTACTATGTTACTAACTTGTAGACATGGATGATGAAGATTATAACTTCTAGATGATTGTTGTTATATGGTTCAATCTATGTTTTTTTTTTTTTATGTTTTTTATATCTAATTCATAATTCTACATGTATGTATCAAAATATAAAAATATAAAAAATATATGTATTATATAAAAAACGCTCCGGGATTCGCTCCCAAACCGGGAGCTTTTGAAAATGTCGCTCCCGCACACGTTTTCGCTCCCGCTCCCCACTTTCGCTTCCGCTCCCAAGTAACACTGTCTGTGTGTATTTTTATTTTTTTATGTGTGTTGCTAGTCTGTTTATGTCCATATTTATTTTCAGCATGTGTTGACAAGCCCATGTGTTTTAATCTGAAAATTTCATTTCTAGAATTCTATATGTTGAATGTATGTTTATGGGAAAGAGCATTTAACTAAATGAGAGTGATAAGGTGAAATTAAAACCGGGTTGGGGTTGCAAGAAACTTTTTAGTCATCAAATTTCAACAAGAGGGAACACTGCTGATTGAGAACACTGAGCATGTGCTCTTCCCTTAGTCATTCGACTAGCCATGTATTTGGTGGGGGGATGTGCAGTGAGGCTCCTTGGCATGAGGGTACTACTTGGATCCATGGACTTGGCTGAGTACATACCCCAATATGCATCCTACCCGCAAGTCACCTTTGTGTCATTATTGACCAAGGGCTATATTGAGATGTTAATCTTGTTGGGATTGTCACCCATCTGGGCAGTGGGTGAGGAGACTTAGGTGTGTGTGATATTTACCAAGGTCATACACGATTGCCATGAACTTGCTTGTGGTAAATTGAACTCTTCTAAGTGTTGGATGTAGGTGTTTTACCACTTGATCGTTGAGGATCAAGCTAGCTGAGGATCAGTTAGTGGACATAGGGTGTGTGATCTTTACCAAGGTCATTTATGACTGCCATGAACTTCGTTGTGGTAAATCGATCTCCCCTATTGTTGTTGTGGATCATTCTTCTGAGATGAGATGAGATGAGATCTATGATATACTCCTTTAAGTCATGGAGCTTGACCTAGAGACCAGTAAGGGGTGTGTGTTGTTTACCAAAGTCAAATGTGACTGCCATGGACTTGGTTGTGGTAAATTGATCGCCCTTATCGTCGGTTGTGGATCAATCTTCTTCTATGGATTGAGACACCATGAGATCTATGGTGCGACCGAAAGAATACCTCCCTGGCTAAGAGGGCGTGTTGCTATTTGCTTTACTTATGATGAGACATGTACATATGAGAAAGAATGGAAATAACTCCTTGGCTAAGACAGGGTGTTGGAAATATTGTAGCCATGGTCAATATTTTCATCATGTAAAGAAATTGTGAAATTGAAAATTTGAATTTGTGATTTGCCTCCAAAATATTTCAAAGTCGGCTTGTATTATTCCAAGTTGGCTAGGCCCCAAAAGGCACCCATTCGACCTCCTTAAAAAGTCTATATAAAGGAGACTTGTCCTTCTCATTTGGTCACATTGACTTGGTCTTGCTTATCTTTGATCCAATGAAGGAAGAAGTTTGAAATGGAGGGCCAAAATTTTAGGAGGGTTTGGGATCTCATCTTGTTCTTGGACATTGGTTTGGATTTTCTCTTGATGTTGTTTTTTATGTATTGATGAACTATGAACTCTCTCTCTCTCTCTCACACATAAGGAAGAATTTATGGGTTTCCCCTTATTGGTTTTGCCCTGGGCTCATGCCTAATTTTTGTCTCTTGTGTCATTGTTGCACTATTATCTCTATTGCGGTTTACATGCTTAATCAATGTTACTTGGGAGCGGGAGCGGAAGCGGGGAGCGGGAGCGGAAGCGGGAGCGGGAGCGACCATTTTCAGAAGCTCCCGGTTTGGGAGCGAATCCCGGAGCGATTTTTTAAAAATATATATATATATTATATTTTTTAATTTTTGATACATATATGTCAACAAAAACATGTAGAATGATGAATTAGATATAAAAAACATAAAAAAGCATAGATTGAACCATATAACAACAATCATCTAGAAGTTATAATCTTCATCAACCACGTCCGCAAGTTAGTAACATAGTAACATACAACATATTGAGTCTCATGATTCATCAATCTTAAAGTTTCAAGCTTTCAAAATTCAATATATAACATTTATCATCATTGATCACCAAAGTTGTACTTGTAAGCTAAGTGTAACCATTACAACAAATAATATCTAACATGAAATGAAATGTTATAAAATGAAACGAAATGAAACAACTTTCAACTTTCATGAAGCATCATATTCATAATTCATTACTAATGAGTTATAATTGCCAACTTCAAACTTAAATTGTCATATATTGTTTAAAAAAATATCATAATAAATATGAAAGAGTCAATAGTTATAAAAGCTACTAGAAACTAGAGAAGAGAAGTAAATCTATTATCTATTTCTTATGCTTGGGCCTCTTGCCACCACGAGAAATGTCTAATTTTTTAGTCTTGTTGCAAAATCAGGATCTTTGTCATTAATATCACCCTCCAAGCATTAATATCCAGAGGTATCTTTGTCATTACCTTTGTATCTGTATAGGGATCTTTGTCATTAATATCACCCTCTAAGCATTAACATAAGATAGAAAAAGCATAGCATGTCAAGTCAAGATTTTGTTTGAGTGATGCGTACATTTTTAGAAGGGTCATGATAGAGGAGTTCGACAACCAATGTCACTAACATCAAGGTACATAGAGGGATTGGTACTCTTGATTAAATATGAGTTCCATACCCTAATACATGACAAAATTCAATGGAAACATTGCAATCCCCCAATCCTGAAATCCTGAAAAACTGATAAGTCTGCTGGATTTTGAATGAAATCTAAAATTCTACTTTCTGCATATGAAATCCAATGAGGACGAAACCACTCTCAAACATCCTGAGTCATTTCATGGTAATGTTAAAAATTTAAGTAAAAGGATGAAAATGAAAATTAAAGAAAATGTCACTTTTACTTTAAGAATTTAACATTACCATGAATAGCATATCAATACTAGGGCCTAGACTTGATCATTAAGTTGCCCCACTCAAAAACTATTTGTTTCTTTCAAAAAAAATTGCATTTCGAACATTACTACAAAAAAAAAATGCAAAAAAGGCAAAACGCTCCCGAAAACGCTCCCGAAAAGGCAGGGAGCGAAATTTTTTTTAGGGAGCGCGCTCCCGAAATCGGGAGCGATTTCGGGAGCGCGCTCCCGACCCGCTCCCGCCCGGAGCGCGGATCGGGAGCGGGAGCGAGGGGGGGGGGGGCGCTCCCCCGCAACACTGCTGCTTAATGGTTTATGTATAACTGCTTAATGATGTAAAATGTTATATGGAAAACTAACGCTAATAATGAATTCTAAGCTGTTATCTATGTGAATAAATTGCTCTTGTTATGTCCTAGTATAACCAACAATTGGTGTTGTTTATGTTGTTATTCGTTGTTTCCAGTAAATCAATTAATTTGCTGTATTAAGTGTCGGGAAATAAATAATTGGTTAATAGCACCTTTTGGGTAACCGTAATTTCACATGGTATTAGAGCAGTAAAGCATTGAGGTTATTGGTGATCTTAGCACAAGGGTTTCGAAAGAGAAATCACAAATTTATGATTTATCACATAGATTTTCTCTTCAGATTTATTGGGGTTTATTGTTCGAGGGTTTTAGAAATGGCTTCAACTGGGTTAAGAGATTAAGACAAACTTGATGGTCAATTGAACTTTGGTGTTTGGAAATCTAGAACCTTATTATTGTTGGAGGAGCATGGATTGAAGGAATATGCTACGGCAGTTGTAGCCATACCGACAGATTCTATGCAATTAGTAGTTTATTGGAAGGAGGATGCCAAAGCTAGGCATTTTATCGAGGACAGGGTTAAAGATCACATCGTTCCCGATATCGCAAAATTGGATACAACCAAAAAGATGTGGGATGCCATCTTTAAACCATTCCCGAATGCTATAAGAAGTTGATTCTCCAAAAGAAGCTAGGAAACACTAGGATGAACAAAGGAGAAGGCATAGTCAGTTACCTCACCAAGATCAGACTTGTCAAGGACGAGTTAGCAGCTCAAAGAGAGAAGATAAATGAGGACAAGCTCGTGAGAAATGCCTTAAACGAGTTCTCTAAGTAGTGGGATGTGTTTGTCCAAGTGATTAATGGACAACAAGACCTACCTAACTGGGATTGTTTGTGGAGCCATTTCACTTAGGAGGAGCTTAGGTTGGGTCTTGTCAATGGCAGTAGCAGTAGAACCCAAAAACATGAGGATGACAAGAGTGTTGCTCTAACAGGAAAGGATAGAGCCAAGAAGTGCTCAAGCAAAGGGCCTAACTCCAAGGGAGAGAAGAAGAAAAAGGACTCGAGTAAAATCAAATGTTTTGGATGCGGTAAACATGGTCACTATGTTAGTCAATGTTCGAATAGAAAGAAGGGCAAGAAGAAGAAGAAGTAGTAGACAACAACTTCAACAGATATTGACGAGCTATGTTCAAGACTTGGAGATGAGTTCGCTCTCATAGCTTGCTTATCTAGCTCTACCTCCATTGGGGTCTAGTATATTGACGGTGGCTCATTGTGTCATATGACAAGGGTTATAAAATATTTCTCCAGCTACAAGGAAGAGGAAATAGGCTTCCAAATTCAGATGGGAACTAAGTCCAAGTGCATTTCAGTTGAAGATGAGTTCACATGGTCACCATGTTAGTCAATCTCTGAATAGGAAGAAGGGTGACAAGAAGAAGCAACAAACAATAGCTTCAACAAATATTGACGAACTATCTTCAAGACTTGAAGATGAGTTCGCTCTCATAACTTGCTTATCTAGCTCTATCTCCACAGGTTTTTGGTATACTGACAGTGGGGCGTCGTGTCATATGACAGGGGTTAGAGAATATTTCTCCAACTACAAGGAAGAGGAGATAGGTTTCCAGATTCAAATGGGAAATAAGTCCAAGTGTACTCTAGTTGGGAGAGGGACAGTTACATTTCAGAGGGAGTCAGGCAAGAGTACTCATGTTATAGATGTGTTGCATGTACTAAGTTTAGGAATGAACCTGATTTTAGTTTCTTCTCTTCAGGATAAGGGATATGATGTCTACTTTCGAGGACAAAAGTTGTACCTAAAACATTATAATTGGAAGTCAGTGATTCAGATTGCGGTTAGAAGCAACAAATTATACATGTTGTAGTTGGATTCTCCAAAAGCACTAGTCAGTAGTAGCAGTGATAGATATATGGGAGAATTATGGCATATGAGGATGGGACATATCCATCATGGAGCACTTAAGCACAGAACATGATGATGTGTATGAAGGGTGCGTGCTTGGAAAGTTTACGAAGGCAACATTTCCAAGGAGTGACAGTAGAGCAAAGGGTTTCTAGAATTGATACATTTTGACATTTGTGGCCCATTGTCTACAAAGTCTCTAAAGGTATACAAATACTTTGTTATCTTTATTGACGACTTCTACAAGAAGACTTGGATTTACTTCTTGAGGACACGAGACAAAGTCTTCAATCACTTCCAAGAGTTCAAGGCTCTTGTGGAGAATTCGATAGACAGGAAGATAAGGGTTCTTCAGACCAATAATGGAGGCGAGTACATCAAGAAATCCTTCAAGGAGTACTGTGCGAAGGAGGGCATCGAGAGAGAATGGACAACTCAGTATAACCCACAACAAAATGGGGTTGTAGAGAGAAAGAACAGACCATAGTTGGAGCAACGAGGGAATTGCTATACGACCAAGACATGCCTAGATATCTTTGGGTAGAGGCATGTAGTACGAAAATGTACATTTAGAATAGGGTCGCGCACAAGGTGTTGGGAAAGATGACACATGAGGAGTTGGGAAAGATGACACATGAGGAGGCATTTATAGGGAATAAGCCAAAAGTCAAACACTTCAGGATTTTTGGTTGTATTGCATATTGTCATGTCCGAGACCGAAAACGCACCATGTTAGATTTGAATGCAGAGAAGGGATATTTCATTGGTTACAATGAAACGTCCATAGCATATATGATACATTGATATACATTCCAATTAGCAGGGAGATTATCGTGAGACGAGATGTAAATTTCCACGAGGAGAAATCCTTTAGAAGGTCTCGCGAGTTGCTAGCAGTTGATCAAAGTCAGTTAGCAAAAACTCCCAGGGATGAACATTGTTGAAATTTCTAAGTTTACTTAGTTAGAAACCCTCCATGCACTTTATCTGATTTATTCCTACCTACTTGTTATTTACTTAACAAGTTATTTACAATGTAAATATTGAAATGAAACACTAGTGCATGCTCAACATATTACAGATCAACAACTAAAAGAAATAGAAACAAACACACCATATGACACCATTATTTTTGGATTAATGTCCCCGGAAAAACACAATGTGGGAAAACATGGTGCAACTGTCCGAGGGTTTTCTTATTAAGCAATATCAGAGTACAATTTGGGTGCCGAAACTGGCCTACCCAACAGAGAATTTCCTTTGCAGTAATACCTCTCAGTTTCTGACAAATCTCTTGGCTGAAACCTCGGATAATCCTTTTGGCAGCTACTTAGCACAAATCTACCCCATAAACCCAGCGTCAGCCTCTCTCTGGATTGCGTTAGCCCCGCTCTGCCTCACGCTGGCCTTGCGTCACCCCAGATGGGTTTGCATCAGCCTTGGGAGGCCCTGCGTCAGCCCTCTGGCCCTCTGCGTCAGCAACGTTGGCCTCTTTGAGGCTCTGCGCAGCTCCCGACTGCCTCTGCGTGATCCCTAGCTGGCTCTGCGTCACTCTCCCCAGCTACTGCGCTGCTCTCTCGACACTATCTCTGCCCCTCTGTCTCTCTATACTCAAATGCCCCTTAGCTGCATCTCCCAATCACTAATTATGTCTCTCTTAGCAAACCCCGCTCTAGAGAATAGAATGACTGATCACTCTGGTGTGTTCTCCAAGTGACCCTCAAGCCTCCTCTTATACTTTTCCTATTGACATATCAATGGCCGAGATTAAGTCCCTAATCAACGACTAAGATTAGGTCTGGCTTGATCCATGTCTTTTGGACCATTCTAACACAGATTCATATTAATACACATTAATATTTTATTTTCCCTAAGTTTAGACTTAGGGACTCCATTAAAAATATTAATTATTTTAATATCTCCTGATCTATTTAGAATCTGCCCAAACCCTTTCTAGGTATTGGAGATCTCATGTGCCCCAACCTCTCCACCAAATTTCGTGGCTAGAGCACATTCGATGCTACCCCAAATCAACACTCCCTCTTAGCAAGGACTGTGCTCTAGCAATACTCCTCACTGAGTATTACTCTGATCATCCAGCATCGGTACCTGTGCTGATGCTAGGCCTTCCTGCCCAACATCCTCTGCACTGCTGCATCCTGTATTGCTGCCCATGGTTTTGCCATTGCCACTGCTGCATCCTGTATTGCTGCCCATGGTTCTGCCATTGCCACTGCTGCATCCTGTACTGCTGCCCATGGTTCTGCCATTGCCACTGCTGCATCTGTATGACAGCTCCCTCTACATTTGTGTTGTTGTTGGTCCTTTCTCCTAGCACTGCATCCACACTGCACCTCCTTTCATCATGTTGCATCGTGTTGCCGACTGCTGCACTGCAACTCAGTTACTGAGAAGTAAGTAACTGGTCTCCCAATCTGACCTCCCTGTTGGGCTAGAGACACCCATTGATGTTGAAGCTCCCTTTGCCGCTGACAAGTGCTCCCTCTCTGACCTCTGCGCTGTTGCAACAACTACTTGCATCTCACACTGTTGCACACCTCTTTGTGCCATCCTACACTGGTGCAACACTCCTATGCCTCTCGCACTATTGCAGCTGGCTAGCCTTGCGCTGTCTCGGGACTCCTGTACTGTAGCTCTCCCTGGCGCTCCATCCGCATCCATCTCTACTCGACTCAACCAATGCTGCTACTCCTCTTTGGGGCTCCCGTAGCAAGGTCTAATCCAAGAGGCTGGGTACCTCGAGGATCCTGCCCCTCATCTCCTGTAGTCCTCCTGACTACAGCTCTATGTCTCCCCACTTCCGCTCAAGTGGTGCGTGTGCACTCTTGGCACAGTGATCATCTGTTAAAACTTCCTTCTCTGCCCATGCTGGCGTTGCCTTAGTCTCGGAAGACTCTCCCTTACTCCTCTTCCTTGGACATTGGGTCGCATAATGACCCAGCTCCCCACAGTGGAAGCACTTGATCTTGGAGAGATCTTTCTTCTTCCGCTTCTCCTGCTTTCCCTCAGATGCTAGGGCCACATCTTCCTCCTCCTGTTTGACTTTGATCCCCTTGTTGCTTCTACCCGTCTTCGACTGCCGTCTGATCTCTTCCTGGCGAAGAGCTGTCCACATCTCGTCCCAAGGTGGAAGTGTCCCTCTGCTCGGTATACTCTGGACAAATACCTCCCAGTCTTTTGAGACAGCTTTCAACGCTGTCCTCACCATCAGCTCCTGATCCGATGTCGCCCCTATAGCAGTCAACTGATCTCAGATCTCATTTAGTCCTCCGAGGAAGGTGTCAATCAGTTCTCCCTTCTTCATCGGATACGACCTCAACTGATTCTCAAGCAGTATTCTTCTCTGCACAGAAGTATGCTGGTACAGCTTCTTGAGAGCCTCCCACATCTCAAATGTCGTTTCCGTCTCGACTATGTGTGGTACTACATAATCCTTGACCCCGTCAAGGATAATGCTCTTGGCCCTCGCCATCGTCTCCTCGTACCTATCATTATCATTAGGGTCGACTGGGATAGCTATTACTTTCAAGGCGAAGTTCTTGACACAATTCCTGTCAAGTACGGATAAGATTCTGGCCTTCCAGACTGCGAAATTCGATGTTCTGTCCAGTCTATCCTGGTCTCTTACTCTGTGTAGTGCCATGATGCTCCTCTACTTCCCTCCTAGAAGTTCTTTGTTCGACTCCTCTGAGTCTCTACTTCCGGTCTGGAAGTTCTCTTATGGACTCCCTCTGAGTCTTGATTTCCCTCCTGGAAATCCTTCTGCCGCTGTCAAGATGCCCCCTACTCTGACCGTCTTGTGCAACTGCACCACTGATCTGTGTTCCTCGGCTAGAAACCCTCGATAGAAACTCCTCTGGCCTTGCTCTATCAGGTGCTGTTTTGACTACAGTACCTCACCATCTCCACAAAGCAATATTCCCGTAGCCTTCTAAACCCTAGCAACCTGAAGGTGAGAGCTCCTAGGCTCTGCGCAATCTCGGCACCGCAACCCGGCCTCCTCAGCCAACTGTGTTGGCCCTCCCAACTATTGCGTGGCTTTGCGTGAGGCTTCTCTTGCCTTCCTTCGCCTCTATGTTGCCTCTTCTCGGCTCACCCTTGATGACGCAGGCACTGCATCACCCTTCCTTGTTGCTGCTCTGCTAGAAACAACTTCTTTCACCTCGGGACAACTGTTTTCTGCTGCTAATGCTCAGCTCGGTTGATGTCCTTTAGTCCTCTTGTGATCTGCAATCACGCTTTGATACCATGATGAAGTTTCTAAGTTTACTTAGTTAGAAACCCTCCATGCACTTTATCTGATTTATTCCTACCTACTTGTTATTTACTTAACAACTTATTTACAATGTAAATATTGAAAATAAACACTAGTGCATGCTCAACATATTACAGATCAACAACTAAAAGAAACAAAAACAAACACACCATATGGCACCATTATTTTTGGACTAATGTCCCCGGAAAAACCCAATGTGGGAAAACCGGTGCAGCTGTCCGAGGGTTTTCTTATTAAGCAATATCAGAGTACATCTGGGTGCTGAAATTGGCCTACCCAACAGAGAATTTCCTTGGCAGTAATACCTCTTAGTTTCTGACAAATCTCCTGGCTGAAACCCTAGATAATCCTTCCGGTAGCTATTCAGCACAAATCTGCCCCATAAACCCTAGCGTCAGCCTCTCTCTGGACTGCGTCAACCCCTCTCTACCTCACGCTGGCCCTGCGTCACCCCGGATGGGTCTGCCTTAGCCCTGGGAGGCCCTGCGTCAACCCTCTGGCCCTTTGCATCAGCAACGCTGGCCTCTTTGAGGCTCTGCGCAACTCTCGGCTGCCTCTGCGTGGCCCTGCATGATCCCTGGCTGGCTCTGCGTCACTCTCCCCGGCTACTGCGCTGCTCTTCCGACACTATCTCTGCCTCTCTGTCTCTCTGTACTCAAATGCCCCTCCGCTGCATCTCTCGATCACTAATTCTATCTCTCTTAGTAGACCCCGCTCAAGAGAATAGAATGACTGATCACTCTGGTGTGTTCTCCAAGTGACCCTCAAGCCTCCTCTTATACTTTTCCTGTTGACATATCAACGGCCGAGATTAAGTCCCTAATCAACGGCTAAGATTAGGTTTGGCTTGATCCATGTTTTTTGGACCATTCTAACACAGATTCATATTAATACACATTAATATTTTATTTTCCCTAAGTTTAGACTTAGGGATTCCATTAAAAATATTAATTATTTTAATATCTCCTGATTTGTTTAGAATCTAAACTTAGGGACTCCATTAAAAACATTAATTATTTTAATATCTCCTGATCTGTTTAGAATCTGCCCAAACCCTTTCTGGGTATTGGAGATCTCATGTGTCCCAACCTCTCCACCAAATTTCTTGGCTAGAGCACATCCGATGCTACCCCAAATCAACAAACATAGATCTCAGGCTCAAGGCACTAGTACGAGTAGAGTGACTAGTATAGGTACAAAGGAGAGTTTGCAGTAAGTGGAGCAGTAGCAACAGGATGAGGAGCATGAAGCTCCACCCACCACTAGTGGGAGAAGGAACAGAAAGGTGCTTCAGACATTAAGAGATGTGCAGGGGTTTGTGGGAGCTCTTAGATCGAATACCAATGACAAGAGACTGCTAGAGTGATATTCAGGGTACAAGGCATTGATGAGTGAGTACATTGACAGTGAGCCTTCTAGCTATTAGGAGGCTACACAACACTAGGTGTGGCAATATGCGATGGTGGAGGAGTACAACTCCATCATGTAGAATGATGTTTGGGATGTGGTACCTAAACCATTGGATAGGGCAGTGGTTGGTTCCCATCGGACCTACAAGATCAAGCACACTGTAGATGGTAGTGTAGAAAATTCAAGGCAGGGTTCGTGGCCAAGGGATTATCTCAAAAGGAGGGAATAGATTATGAGGAGATTTTCGCTCTAGTGTCCAGGTATACCTCTATCATGTTGAGAAATCAATGTGCTTGTAGATTAGGGTTGATTCCTCTTATTAGATAATTACTTGTGAGTGTTTGTTGGCTTTTATTACTTTATTATGTCTTCTTCATCAAGCAATTACCAAAAACATAAAGTGCATGAAGATCAGAAGAAACAAAGAACCCCAGATATAGACTACAAGCCAGGGAAAAACCCCACAAGGGGGAAAACCCAAATAATTTATCTTCTTATAGAATCAGAGCAAAGTAAGACATCCAAGACCCAAGTTCAAGACCTCCACAAGGAACCAAGTCAACCTTCCTTTCAGATCTCCTCCAACCAAACCAAGTGTAATACCCTACTTTCTTATTACAGCAACCATAGAAATAACCATAAAATTCAAAAACAGTAATGCATAGAACTGAAATCTGCACCTACCTGTACTGCTGGCTGACCTCCGATGCTGCTGCTGAACTGGCAATTCTGAACTGCTGGCTGATTTGATCCAATTTCGGGATGGCCAATACCACCCTACCAGACAGAGCAACCTGGTTGCTCAATCCAGAGAAGCTCTCCACAGAGGCTCTCTGTCCCTCCGTGCCCAGAACTCAGATCACTCAAGACTCTTCCACTGCAAAGTTACTTCTCCTGGTTTCTGCTGATCAATCCACAATTCTCTGGTTTTTTTTCCCCCCCCCCTTCTTCAGGTTCAGACCCTGCTATTTAACCCCTGGTCTGGCGGTGGCCGCCCTCCCACTTGCAGCCACCGCCTTCCTTGCATTCAAGTTTCCCGGATATTTTTCCCTGACTTCTGCGTTTTAGCAATGAATGTCCTGCTGGTTCGGACGCGTTTTATTAATGGCTGGGGTGACTCATAGGTAGGTTAATGAAATAATATCCTGAATCCATTAATTGACTTGATAGCATATAACTTTCGTATAACCTGTAGGTTTTATTGTGTACACTTTATAACATTATATACGTACTTTATGACATTCAATATAAAGTTCCTTTTATATTTATAACACTACATATAAAGTTCATTTTATACTTTATATTTTACCTTACACAAAGTTATATATAAATATATATATACTTTATATAATTCAATTATATGATTTGTAATATTAATATATATATATATTTTATAAGGTTAAATTGTATATTTTATAAAATTTAAACTTATAATGTTTTAAATTTAATTTATATATATATAATCTTAACATACTTATAGTTTAAATTTCCGCACAGTTGGTTTTTTTTTTTATTATAAAGTTAAAACTTTATAAGGTGGATTAATTTAGCAGGGTTGTTACACCAAGTCAACAAGAATCAGAGTTGGTCAAACTTATTTAAGTCAAAATTTTAGACCTGCAACTTTCTCAGAGTTGCCCCAACACCTTCATAGAGTTGCCCCAACACCTTCACAGAACAAAGTTGCCCCAACACCTTCGCAAAAACAAACTTTTGGCCTGTAATTCCTAGAGTAACCCAATAGCTTCGCACGTGTGGAAAAAGACAAGCAAAAGCTCAAATTTTCTTTCTTCCTTGGATTCTTCTCTCTCTTCCTTGGCCTTCGCACTTCTTCTTCTCTTGCTCAGAAATCGAATTGTATGTGAGTGTCCAAATGAGGTCGAAGTCTCTTCCTTTTATAGCCATTCAGGAGGTTGAATTGGGCATCTTCAAGGCCGCCGACTTCGTCTTGTGGGACAAGATGACTCTTTTTGACTCAAGATACTATTTTTCTTTTTGTTGCAAATTGTCCAAATGGGACTTTGGCACATGACAATCTTTTTCTTGACACAACAAGCCCTAGAAGCATGAAGAACATGCTTTGACTATAAAAATAATAATATTAATAAGTTTCTTTTTCTTCTTTTTTCTTTTTCTTTTTACAAGAAATACATATTTAAACAAGTATAAAGATAATTATGAAGACCGAATCTAGTTTCATTTTTTCAACGCTTCATCTTAACTGGGGAGGTATTTATAATTACATAACGGATACAAGGATACTCAAATTGAAATATTCACATAAGAAGAGTTTAGATTGATAAGTCATCATCAAGCATCAACATTATAACTAACATTGTCAATTTGCAATATAGCAAGGCCTTGACTAAAAAGCTCTAACTTTCCAATAGATTAGAGCACAATGTTGAGAGGCATATATATGGACGCCATCACTATAGGCTCTCAACGCACATACCCCATCTAGATGTTCGCAACGTATGTCCTTACAAGACTAGTCCTATCTTGGATTCCCAATTCTCAAAGAATAGCGGTTCTCTTCGACTACTCTTATCTTGGATGCCCTACCTCATCCTCAAATAGTATCGGTCCTTGGGACTACTCCTATCTTGGATTCACAATCCCCAAGAAGTATCGGTACCGGATGCTTATCCAATCCTCCATTCTCCTTGCCAGTGCCTTCACTAGACTTATGGCTATTAGTCCTGGCCTAGTGCATGACACATGTAGAATACAGTGTCCCTCATCACTCCTCCTCAACTATCGAGGAGATATCAACTAGTCCAAGCTTGTCTCTCAAATACTCGAGCTTCTTATTTGGAAGAGGCTTCATCAATATGTTAGCTACCTATTCGTCTGTGGAGATGTACTGTAGCTTCATGACCCCATCTTTTACCAAGCTTCTAATATAATGGTACTTATTATTTATATGTTTTGTTCTAGAATGAAAAATTGGGTCTTCTATCGACCTTATGCAACTCTGGTTGTCACAATGTATAACGGTAGGGTCCGAAGGTCCTTCAAACAAATCTAAAAGCAACTTTCTAAGCCAAACATCTTCTCTACCAACTTCACTTGCTACAATATATTGGGCTTCAACACTACTTAATGCAATTGAATCTTATTTCCTCCTCGTCCATGATATCATAGAATATCCCCAATCTAAAACATTCAGCAGTAGTGCTCATTCCATCTGCATCACTGCCTCCCCAATCGGAATTTGTATAACCCAATGACTGTATCTCATTATCGACATATCTTAGATAGTGATGTATAGTCCCACGAAGATATCTCAAAATATGTTTAGCTGCTATCCAATGATCATGCCTTGGCTCCATTTGGAATTGAATAAGAACATTTACTGCAAAACATATGTCAGGCCGAGTGTTCAAAAGGTACATCAAGGAGCCAATCAACTGTCAGTAGGATGTTGGATCAACAAGGCTTGAATCTGAACTTCTTAACTTCTTCAAATTAGTGATCATTGGAGTTGTCATCGGTTTACTGTCCATCATACCAAACTTCTGCAATATCTTGATTACATATTTCCCTTGACCAAGATAGATCTCACCAGGTTTTTGCCATACTTCTAATCTCAAGCAGTAATGCATTAGTCCAAGTCCTTCATATGAAATTTGGTTGCAAAATTATTTTTGCATTCTTGAATACGACGCTCCACACTTGTTATTAGTAGGACATCCACATATAGTAGTATGATCACTGGTTCATTCTTAAGCACCTTGATGTAGAGATTAGGATCTGCAGAACTTTTGACAAAACCAAGTCCTAGTAGATATGCATCCATCTTGGCATATCAAGCTCTAGGTGCTTGCTTTAGGCCATATAGAGCCTTCTTCAACCTACAAACACGTGTTTCTTTATCATGGTCTTCAAATTCCTGGGGCTGCTCAATGTAAAATTCCTCATCAATTGTCCCATTTTGAAAAGCCGTTTTCACATCCATCTGATGAATGTTCCATCCCATAGTGGCTGCAAGAGAGATAAGTGATCTAATGGTTGTATATCTAGCTGTTGGAACAAAAGTTTCTTCATAATAGATTCCTTCCTTTTAAGAAAAACCTCTTGTCATAGACCTTGCCTTATACTTGTCAATACTTCCATCAACTGCATGTTTGATTTTTTATACCCATTTGGAAGTCACAACTGATTTGTCTTTAGGTCTAAGAACAATTTCCCAAGCATCATTTTTCATTATAGACTGGTATTCTTCTTGCATTGCTTTCATCCATTCTTGATGTTCGACTGCCTTCTCATTAGTGGTAGGTTCTGCTTCAAAGGAATAAATCAGTAAAGTGTGCTTGTTTCTATTTCCTTCAGTTGATGATCTGTAATGTGTTGAGCATGTACTTGTATTTATTTCCAGTATTTACATGGTAAATAACTTGTTAATTAACAGAAAAAGTAGGTAGGAATAAATCAGTAAAGTGCATGAAGGGTTTCTAATGTGTCAAACTTAGAAATTCCAAATGGTATCAGAGCGTGGTTGCAGATCACAGGAGAACTGAGGACATCAGTTGAGCAGAGTAGCAACAATAGAAAATAGATGTCCGGAGTGACAAAAGCTGTTCCTAGAAGAGTAGCAGCAAGGAAGGGGTGACGCAGTGCCTGCATCATCAAGATTGATCCAGGAAGACGCAGCGCAGAGGCTGAGGGAGGCAATGACAGGCTCACCCAGAGGCCAGGAGGGTTGACGCAGTTGGTTGAGGAAGTTGATTTGCTGGTGCCGGGATTGTGCAGAGTAGCAGCAAGGAAGGGGTGACGCAGTGCCTGCATCATCAAGATTGATCCAGGAAGACGCAGCGCAGAGGCTGAGGGAGGCAATGACAGGCTCACCCAGAGGCCAGGAGGGTTGACGCAGTTGGTTGAGGAAGTTGATTTGCTGGTGCCGGGATTGTGCAGAGCCTAAGAGCTCTAACCTTTAGTTTGTTGGGGTTTAGGAGGCTGTGGGTAAGTTCCAGAGTGGAGCTAGTGGGTATTGTAGTCAGAACAATACCTAACAGGGCAAGGCCAAGGAGGAGGGAGTTGCTACCGAGGATTTCTAGCTGAGAAATCCGGATCAGTGGTGCAGTTGCACTAGCGATCGGAGTGGGGGCATCTCGACATTGGTAGAAGGGTTTCTAGGAGGGAAATCGAGGCTCAAAGGGAGTCACACTAAAAAGTTTCAGGAGGGAAGTAGAGGAGCAGCGAGATGGAAGTGAACGGGGTAAGAGACCAGGACAAACTGGATGGAGTGTAATATTCCTAATTAGCCATGGCTAATTGGAATATTCGATTTTGTTCGATTTTTGCCGTCTATAGTTATTTGTAAATAAAAAGTGAGGAAGGGGAATATAACTCACTTTTAAAATAAAAAGTAACTTCCTAGTAGCACAATGTTGTAACTTAAAGGGGAGCCAAGGGGGCCAAAGGGGGACGCAGAAATGGAGCCGACGCAAACACATGGAGGAACTGCGAAGGAGGAAAGGAACACGTGGCAAGAGGGGAATCACGCAGGAGGAGGTGAGCCTTGGGATTGAGAGAGGCAAAGGATATAAAAGAGAGAGGAGCCCCCTCATTTTGATCATTCCGATTATGAGCATTTGTGATAGTCATTTCGACCTAGAGAACGCTGGCTGTTTAGCTAGTCTGCAGCACTGTTTAGTGCATTGAGTGTCTCCGTTCGGAGATCTCACCCTTAGCCCCGGGGGACTTCGAGTGCCTGCTCGGGCAAGGCATTTCCATTGGCATTCCAGCAGTAGTTTCTTCATCATTTCAGCAGTAGTTTCATTAGCGTTTTGGAGGACTGCGCAACACTGAGAGGAGGACGCAGTGCTTTCTGGTAGGAGTCTGGATTGAGGGTTTGCAGGAGGATTTGTGCTGAGAGGTAGAGTAGGGGTTCAACTCTTGCATATTGGAGAGTTTTGGCAGGGGTTTCAGGCAGTTTTCTGGAGGGTTTCATTCAGTGGCAGCACAGTGCATTGAGGGACTGCGCAGAACCCCAAGGGGGTGATTTTTGGGGGTCGGCCATTTCAGGAGAGCTTTTTGGGCTTTTCTGGGTTTTCTGAGTAGAGTCCGATTCTAGAGTTTCAACCTTTTCTGAGGAGGGGAGCAGCCCCAAATCCTCATTTGATTTCTAGCAGCAGCAACAACACGACAGTGCTCCAGCAGCTTGGACGCAGTTCAGAGAGGGGCCATTCCTTTGCTATTCTGAGTGTATTTCTTCACTTGCCTGGTGCAAGTCGGGGTGCCATCTTCCTGATCACCTCCTGTACTCATTCTATTATTCAGTATAATAAAATGGCTCAGCATTCTCTCTGCATTTCTTGAGTATTTGCTTATGGTTATATTGTTATATGTTGCATCATTGTTATTTGTATCTCTTTGAGCATTCTCGGCTATTATACCACTAGTGTGTTTCTCGTATACTCTTAGACAGAGTCTGGAAAGGGCCAGGTAGCCTCCTGATCTCGTCCTCTTTTGAGAGGTGACATATCTGGTAAACACCCTCCCAATCCATCTCTGGTTGAAGTTTTGCTTGTGTTTGAGGAATATTCCTGGTAAGGGATATGACAGTGGTGTTAGAGCATAGATCTGGCTCAGCCTGTGGAGCTAGCAATCTATGACACCGGGGGAAAAACCCTACATCTGTTATAGAGGTCGGAGATATAGCGACACTGGGCGTAGGTTGGAGAACACTTACGGAGAGGGAGACTGTGTTCCAGTGGTGGACGTAGAACAGGAGGAGCCTATGGTGGACGTAGGACAGAGGGAGCCTATGGTGGACGCAGAGCAGGAGGATCCGATGGTAGATGATGACGGGAAGAGATTTGCGGATATGCTCCTCAAATTCGTGCAGGATCTGTTGAGGCAGATTGAGGTGATGGGGCAGAGATTCACGACAGTAGAGGCCAGACAGCGTGAGAGCCCACTGGTTTTTCAGGTTGGTGAGGGATCGGGCGCATCCCACCATTTGCCAGAGCAGCGTGATACTGCGCAGCAGGTGGCCTCACATGCCCCTACACGCTCTACCATGCCCACTTTCTTAGGAGCTGACACGGGGGCCGTAGCCCAGCAGGAGGCAGAGCCCAGACATATGGGCGATTATTTTGCAGAGTACCAGGCCTATGGGCAGGAGTTCAGGGAAGCCCTCTCATTTAGGGATTTTGTTCAGCTCCAGCGGGATAGTAGACCCTATGACCATCACAGAGGGTACCGACATTACCATGATGGTGACAACCATCGTGCATCGAGGAGATTCCACTTGCCTACGTTTGATGGTTCATCAAAGTCTTGGGTGGAGAAGCTAGACATTTATTTCCAGCTTAACCAGATGTCAGAGACAGAGGCCATCAAGGTGGCAACATTGCATTTGGATGGTGAGGCCCATGATTGGTGGTTTCATGGGATGGTTACACTAGGGCACTCCACAGTGACGACATATGTTGAGTTTGCCAGGAGACTGATGGAGCAACTTGATCGGAGGGATCCAGAGCAGCATTTTGTTGAGCTGACAAGGCTCAAACAGACAGGGAGCCCAGAGACATACATTGCAGATTTCTTGAGGGTCTCTGTGATGGTGCTAGACCTATCCACGGCACGGAGGGTCTATATGTATGTTGAGGGGTTAGCAAAGCCACTTTGGAGTTTAGTCCGATCCACTAGACCAGCCACACTCCAGGACACTATCAGCAGGACCCAGGACTTACAGGATGTCTTACCCAGGACCCGAACACCTTACCCCCAGAAACAGACTTTTCAGTCTAAGGGGAAGGATGTGAAGATTCCACCTCCAAAGGGGAATCCAGGACGAATACAGCTTGACGATGATGCCAGGAGGGAGCTGAAGAAGAAGCGGTTGTGCTTCACTTTTCAGGAGCCATGGGCACCAGGACATAGATGTGCTATTGGTAAAGCACATTTTATTGAGGTCTTCTCCGAGAGTAGTGGATGACGAGGATGATGTGGAGGCAGGAGATAGCCATGCCATACAGGTTCCTTTGCCACCACCACCGCTAGCAGCAGGTGGTGCATCTTTTGCACCCACCGGAGGGGCCCTTGCAGCATTGCGAGGAGTTCCCACGTATCTGACGCTATGTGTACGAGGGATAGTACGTGGCCAACGAGTATCAGTTTTGGTTGATGGTGGGGTGACCCACAACTTCATCGATGCCCAGATGGTTGAGCGGAGAGGTATACAGACAGAGAGCTTCGATGGCTTTTCAGTCTTGGTCCCAGGAGATCAGATCATGACGTGTGCTCGTTATGTTCTAGAGCTTTCAGTGACGATGGGCACCTACACATTGATTGACCACTTTTTCGTGGTCGATATTCCGGACACCAACATGATACTGGGTGTTCAGTGGCTTATCACTCTAGGAAAGGTCACGACAGATTGGAAGACCCTAGAGATGGAGTGGGATGATGAGAAGATAGGGAGGCATGAGAAGATACGGGGACAACACACATATCCGCCTCAGACTGTTTCGGCTCATCGGATGGAGGCAGTCTTCCGAAAGGGAGACATAGAGTGGGCAGTGGAGCTGCGTGCATCAGAGGCAGGGACTACAGGGCAGACGGTACATCCAGAGATACAGTTTATCCTTGATTGGTATGCCATAGTGTTTGGGGAGATTCCACCAGGACAGCGACCGGATCGGGGGTTTTAGCACACCATCGAGCTTGAGCAGGGCATGCAGGCCGTGATTCCCACCCCCTATAGGCACCCCAAGGCCTATCGAGATGAGATTGAGCAAGCTATCCAGGAGTTGCTAGCTCTTGGGCATATCCGACCGAGCACGAGTCCTTTTGCTTCTTCTGTGGTGTTGGTGAAGAAGAAGGATGGTACATTGAGGATGTGCATTGACTACAGGGCCCTGAACAAGAAGACCCTGAAGAATAGGTACCCCATACCTAGGATCGATGAGTTGATGGACGAGTTGAGAGGGGCACGTTTCTTCTCAAAGATTGATTTGAGATCTGGGTACCATCAGATTCGCGTGAGGGAGCAGGACATTCCCAAGACCGCCTTCAGGTGTCACTATGGGTACTTTGAGTTCTTGGTAATGCCTTTTGGGCTAACCAATGCCCCAGCTACATTTCAGTCCTGCATGAATCACATCTTTCGTAGTCACTTGAGGAAGTTTGTGTTGGTATTATTCGATGATATTCTCATTTACAGCAGGACTTGGGAGGAGCATCTCAAGCACATTGAGACAGTATTGCGTATCTTACAGGAGCAGCAGTTCTATGCCAAACTCTCCAAGTGTGAGTTTAGGTTGACGAAGATGTTGTATCTGGGACACATCATAGGGGTGGACGGAGTGAGGGTCCACAAGGAGAAGATCAGGGCCATCAGAGAATGGCCAGAGCCAAGAAACATGACGGAACTTCGAGGATTCATTGGCATTTGTACTTACTACCGGAAGTTCGTCAAGAGTTTCTCACAGCTTGCTGCACCCCTGACAGATTTGACGAGGAAGGGGGCTTTCAGTTGGTCGGATACAGCGCAATGAGCCTTTGATAGGCTCAAGGAGGTTATGAGCCACTGCCCAGTGCTTGCATTGCCAGATTTCACGCAGCCATTTGTTTTGGAGTGTGATGCGTCGGGAGAGGGGATCGACGTAGTATTGATGCAGGGAGGTCACCCTATAGCCTTTGAGAGCCAGAAGCTCCTTTCGCACGAGAGGTTGTATTCCATATACAACAAGGAGATGCTGGCCATCATGCATGCATTGGCTAAGTACCGACAGTATTTGGTGGGTAACAGGTTCAAGGTGAGGACTGATCACAACAACCTCAAGTTCTTTTTGGAGCAAAAACAGCTACAGGAGAGGCAACAGAAGTGGATCAGTAAGATCCAAACATATGACTTTGACATTGAGTATGTCAAGGGTAAGAACAACGTGGTAGCAGATGCCCTTTCACGTAGACCAGCCACGTTGTCTCTTATGAGCTTGGATACAGATTGGAGGGCTTGAATCTTAGTAGAGTACTCCAAGGATAGGTTTGCATGTAAGGTTCTGGATGGGCAGGTGGCAGATGACAGGTACAGGGTGGTCGATGAGATCATCTATTACAGGGACCGGATCTTCTTGACTGAGGGGTCTTAGCTCAAGAAGAAGATACTCTAAGCATCACATGATTCACCTTTGGTAGGACATCAGGGGTTTACCAAAACCTATAGGGCCATTAGAGAGAGGTTCTCATGGAAGGGCTTCAAGGAAGACGTACTCTAGCACATTCGGGAGTGCGATGTTTGCCAGAGGAACAAGGGAGAGATGAGCCATCCCATGGGTTTATTGTAGCCTCTTCCCATTCCGGAGGGGAAATGGGAGAGTATTTCGATGGACTTCATCACAGGGTTGCCCATGGTATAGGGCAAGGATTGTCTCTTTGTTGTTGTTGATTGACTGACAAAGTACGCACATTTTTTTGCCATATCCACAGACTATACAGCAGCACAGGTGGCCGAGTTGTTCTTCAGAGAGATCTTCAGGCTACACGGTCTTCCTAAGACCATCGTTAGTGACAGGGATAGCCATTTCATGGGCGGGTTTTGGCAGGAGCTTTTCTGGTTGGTGGGGATGGAGTTGACACCAAGTACCAGTTATCACCCACAGAGGGACGGGCAGACAGAGATAGTTAACAAGTGGTTGGAGGGCTACTTGCGTAACTATGTCAGTGGGCAGCAGCAAGCATGGCTGAAGTGGCTGCATCTGGGGGAGTATTGCTACAATACTTCACATCACATGTCCATTGGTATGTCACCATTCTATGCCTTATATGGGTATCATCCTTTATCTTTTGTTGACGTGATGTTTGGTGATAGCAGGGCTCCTAGAGCTAAGATTTGGATCCAAGAGAGTCAGGATATCCTCTGAGCTCTCAAGGATAACATGGCTACAACACAGAACCAACAGAAGTTGTATGCTGACAGGGGTCGAGTGGAGAGGCATTTCGAAGTAGGGGACATGGTCTACCTACGATTACAACCATACCGACAGTTGTCACTGAAGCATAAGGGGGTTGAGAAGCTCAAGCCCCGCTTTTATGGGCCATACAGGGTGATATGCAGGATTGGACAGGTTGCATATGAGTTGGAGCTGCCCCAAGGCAACAAGATTCATAACATTTTTCATGTATCATACCTGAAGAAGGCATTGGGGCAGTAGGTGACAGTGACAGATGAGCTACCACCCATGGATGATGAGGGGCATTGGGTATTGCAGTCGGAGGCTATCATTGATACCAGGGAGAGGCAGTGGCGGAGCAGGACGGTCCGGGAATTCTTGGTGAGGTGGAAGAACTTGCCGGATGAGGATGCCACTTGGGAGAGTGAGAAGATCTTACAACATCCATCACTTCAGTTGCTTGAGGACAAGCAACATTTTGCTGGGGGAGACTGTAATATTCCTAATTAGCCATGGCTAATTAGAATATTCGATTTGTTGGATTTTTGCCTTCTATAGTTATTTGTAAATAAAAAGTGAGGAAGAGGAACATAACTCACTTTTAGAATAAAAAGTCACTTCCTAGTAGCACAACGTTGTGACTTAAAGGGGAGCCAAGGGGGCCAAAGGGGGACACAGAAATGGAGCCCACGCAGACACATGAAGGAACTGCGCTGGAGGAAAGGAACACGTGGCAAGAGGGGAATCACGCAGGAAGAGGTGAGCCTTGGGATTGAGAGAGGCAAAGGCTATAAAAGAGAGAGGAGCCCCCTCATTTTGATCATTCCGGTTATGAGCATTTGTGATAGTCATTTCGACTTAGAGCACGCTGGCTGTTTAGCTAGTCTGTAGCATTGTTTAGTACATTGAGTGTCTCCGTTCGGAGATCTCACCCTTAGCCCCGGGGGACTTCGAGTGCCTGCTCAGGCAAGGCATTTCCATTGGCATTCCAGCAATAGTTTCTTCAGCAGTCGTTTCATTAGCGTTTTGGAGGACTGCGCAGCACTGAGAGGAGGACGCAGTTCTTTCTGGTAGGAGTCTGGATTGAGGGTTTGCAGGAGGATTTGTGCTGAGAGGTAGAGTAGGGGTTCAGCTCTTGCATATTGGAGAGTTTTGGCAGGGGTTTCAGGCAGTTTTCTGGAGGGTTTCATTCAGTGGCAGCACAGAGCATTGAGGGACTGCGCAGAACCCCAAGGGGGTGATTTTCGGGGGTCGGCCATTTCAGGAGAGTTTTCTGGGCTTTTCTGGGTTTTTTGAGTAGAGTCCGATTCCAGAGTTTCAACCTTTTCTGAGGAGGGGAGCAGCCCCAAATCCTCATTTGATTTCTAGCAGCAGCAACAGCACGACAGTGCTCCAGCAGCTTGGACGCAGTTTAGAGAGGGGCCATTCCTTTGCTATTCTGAGTGTATTTATTCACTTGTCTGGTGCAAGTCGAGGTGCCATCTTCTTGATCACCTCCTGTACTCATTCTATTACTCAGTATAATAAAATGGCTCAGCATTCTCTCTGCATTTCTTGAGTATCTGCTTATGGTTATATTGTTATATGTTGCATCATTGTTATTTGTATCTCTTTGAGCATTCTCGACTATTATACCACTAGTGTGTTTCTCATATACTCCTAGACAGAGTCTGGAAAGGGCCAGGTAGCCTCCGGATCTCGTCCTCTTTTCAGAGGCGACATATCTGGGAAATGCCCTCCCAGTGCATCTCTGGTTGGAGTTTTGCTTGTGTTTGAGGAATATTCCTGGTAAGGGATATCACATGGAGCCTCAAACTTCGTAGTCTAGAAGGCCAAAATCTTATTCGTTCTAGACAGGAATCGTGTCAAGCACTTCGCCCTAAGGACGATAGCTATCCCAGTTGACCCAGCTAATAACGACAAGTACGAGGAGGCAATGGTGAGGGCCAAGAGAAACATTCTTGACGGGGTCAAGGACCATGTAGTACCACATATTGCCAAAACGAAAATGGCAAATGAGATGTGGGAGGCCCTAAAGAAATTGTACCAGCATACTTCTGTGCAGTGTTACTAGAAAATCCGCTGCGATCATACGAGATGCAGAAGGGAGAACAGATCAACCCATTCCTTGGTCGATTGAAGGAGATCTGGGATCAATTGACTTCCATAAGGGCAACGCTGGATCCAGAATTGATGGCAAGAACAGCCCTGAACGCAGTCTGAGAAGACTGGGAGGTGTTTGTCCAGAGCATATTAGGCAGGGCGACCCTTCTAGATTGGGAGGAAATGCCTTCTAGTTTGGGAGGAAATGTGGGCTGCTCTTCGCCAAAAAGAGATCAAAAGGCTGAGCAAGGCGGGAAGCAGTGGAAAGAGGATCAGAATCAAGGAGGGGGAGGTGGAGGGTGCCTTAGTATCTAAGGGAAAGCAGGAGAAACGGAAGAAGAAGGGCTTCTCCAAGGTTAAACGCTTTCACTGTGGGGAGCTGGGTCATTATGCGAGTCAGTGTCCAAGGAAGAAGAGCAAGGGAGAGGCCTCCGAGACCAAGGCAGCTGCAGCAATGGCAGAGAAGGAAGTGGAGACAGACGATGACTGTGCCATGAGTGCACACACACTACTAGAGCGGAAGTGGGGAGACATCGAGCTGTAGTCAGACGGACTACATGCGATGAGGGGCAGGATCCTTGAGGTACCCAAGCTCTTGGATTATACCTTGCTACGGGAGCCCCGAAGAGGACTAGCAGGACTGGCGGATGTCAGTAGAGACAGATGCGGATGGAGCAACAGAGGGAGCTACAATGTAGGATTCCTAGGACAACACGAGGCTAGTAGGCTGCAACAGTTCGAGAGGCACGAGAGTGTTGCAGCAGTGTAGGATGGCACAAAAAGGTGTGCAACGATGCGAAATGCAAAGAGTTGTTCCAGCAGCGCAGATGTCAGGGTGGGAGCACTTGTTAGTGACAGAGGGAGCTTCAGCATCGGGAGTGTCTCTAGCCTGATGGAGATGTTAGAGTTGGGAGATCAGTTACTTCTCAGTAATCGAGTTGCATTGCAACAGTTAGCAGTGGCAGTGCTATGGGCAGAATGATGCAGCATGATGAGAGGGGTTGCAGTGCAGATGCAATAATGGCAGTGGCAGGGCCATGGGCAGCAGCACGGATGCAGAAGTGGCTGTCGTACAGATGCAACAGTGGCAGTGGCAGGGCCATGGGTAGCAGTACATGATGCAGCAGTGCAGAGGATGTTGGGCAGCAAGCCTAGCATCAACACAGGGACCGATGCCGGATGATCAGGGTGATGCTCAGTGAGGAGTATTACTAGAGCACAATCCTTGCTAAGAGGGAGTGTTGATTTGGGGTAGCATCCAATGTGCTCTAGCCATGAAAATTGGTGGAGAGGCTAAGGCACATGAGATCTCTAATACCCAGAAAGGGTTAGGGCAGATTCTAAACAGTTTGGGAGATATTAAAATAATTAATATTTTTAATGGAGTAATATTAATGTGAATTAATATAAAATTGTGTTAGAATGGTCCAAAAGTCGTAGATCAAGCCAGATCTAATCTTAGCTGTTGATTAGGAACTTAATCTCGGTCGTTGATTTGTCAACGAGAAAAGTATAAGAGGAGGCTTGGGGTTCACTTGGAGAACATAACAAGAGATCAATATTTCGATTTTTTGGGGCTGGGTTTGCTGAGAAAGTTGAGAGAGTGATTAGAGTTGCAGCTGAGGGGCAGTGAATACAGAAACAGAGAGGCAGAGATAGCACCGGGAGGATCAACGCAGTAGCTGGAGAGAGGGATGCAAAAGCAGCCAAGGGTTCACGCAGAGCCAGCCAGGGCTCATGCAGAGGGAGCCAAGAGCTGCGCAGTGCCTCAGAGGGCCAGCGTGGGTGACACAGAGGGCCTGAGGGCTGACGCAGTGCCTCCAAAGGCTGACGTGGGCCAAGCTAGAGTGACTCTGGGCTAACGCTGGGCGAAAGAGAGGCTGACGCAGTCCCTAGAGGCTGATGCTAAGGTTTCGTGGGGCAGATTAGAGCTGTGAAGCTGCCGGAGTGATTATCCGGGGTTTCAGCCAGAATATCTGTCTCCGAAGGAGAGGTACTACTGCCGAGATTTTTCTCCATTGGGTGAGCCAGATTTGGCACCCAGATTGTATTCTGAAACTGCTTAATAAATCAAACCCTCAAATAGCTGCACCAGTTTTCCCGCATTGGGTTTTTCCAGGGACATTAGTCCAGAAACAACGGTGTCACTTGTGTGCTTGTTTCTATTTCCTTCAGTTGATGATCTGTAATGTGTTAAGCATGTACTTGTATTTATTTCCAGTATTTACATGGTAAATAACTTCTGTTACACGGGAACTACTCCCGAGAGTTGGGAAACTCAGTCCAATGGTTCCCATGCTCCCAGGAGCTTTGGAATTGTATGGGAACGTTCCCTTTTCAGTGGGAGCTGCAATGGGAGCTTGGGAAAGTTCCGGGAGCTTTGAAGACTGTTTTTTTTTGGAGTTCCCGCGTTCCCTGGGGTTGGGGAATACAAAGCCTGTAGAGACATATGCTGAATTGCCCACAAAACATGAGCGTAAGTTGAAACCTTCGTAGGAAGAAAGGCCAAAGTTATCCTTAACACCGATATCCTTAATTGAGAAACTGGAGCAATCTCTTGATGGGTTAAGGAAGTGTGTGGCACCTCAATGTAAGGGCGATATCTGGGATGTCATGTTGATGAGTATTTCTTTTGTTGTTTATGTATATATATGGCAGAAGATTGTGTGTGCATATTGTATGTGGTAGTCAATGCTTAAACATTAGAGTTTCTTTACTTTTTCTCTTAAGAATAACTAGAAAAACATATGTAAAATTGTTCCTTTGTATTTTTAAGCCAGATTGTTTCAAAGACTCGTCGTGTGTCATATATAAAGGGGAGAGACTCAAGGAGAGAGACACCTAAAGAATATATTATTATATTTATATAAAAGAGAGATTATATATTTATTATTTATATATTTAAATTGATTTTAATATTTGAATATTTTCATTCAATATTAATTTTGATTATTATATAAATTATATAATTAAAAAATTATTTTTTATTTTTATATTTTTATTATATAATATTACCGATCCCGATAAGTCGTTTCCTGTAAATTTTGTAGAAACCTTTAGCTGTTCAGCCAGATTGTTTCAAAGACTTGTCATGTGTCATAATGAACTTAACATTTTAATATTTGATATATATAAAAGGGAGAGACTCAGTGAGAGAGACACCCAAAGAATATATTTATATAAAAGAGAGATTATATATTTAAATTGATTTTAGTATTTGAATATTTTGATTCAATATTAATTTTGATTATTATATAAATTATATAATTAAAAAAAAATATTTTTTATTTTTATATTTTTAATTTTTTTGTTACATAATATTACCGCTCCCGATTAGTCGTTTCCTATAAATTTGGGGAAACCTCTAGCCGTTCCCGACACCCGTACCCAAGCTCCCAACGTTCCCACATTCTAGAAACTCATGCAACATAGTAAATAACTTGTTAATTAATAGAACAAGTAGGTAGGATTCAGGAATAAATCAGTGAAGTGCATGAAGGGTTTCTAATGTGTCAGACTTAGAAATTCCAACAGGATGCTCATCTAGCAATCCTTTACAGAGAAAATACTGGCGGAAAAATCTGAGTGAGTTTTACCTCACTTCACCTTGCAGAATTTCCGTTGAACCGGCACAAGACTGGCTAATCCCGGCTATTTCTGCGCTAGATCTGCGTCACCTTCTCCCCTTTTGCGTCAGCTTTCCCGACAGTTTCGGTAGTTCCGACAGTTCCTTGCAGTTCTGATAGTTCCGACAGTTCTGGATTCTGCGTGATAGGCAGCTTTTCTACGTCAGCTCTCTCGGCTACGACGCTGCCTCTGCGTCAGCTCTTCCGGCTATTCTGGCAGTTCCCGATAGTTCCGGTAGTTCTCGACAGTTTTGGCTGTTCTGACAGTTCTGGATTCTGGTGACACAGAGCTTGTTTGTGTAAGCTCTCCCGACTACTGTGCTGCCTCTTTGGAAGCTCTCTTTGCCTCTCTGTTATGTATTTTCTAGAAAGTCCTTCTCCTGGATTCTCTCTGCCCCTTAGCTGCAAGATCTCCCCAATTGATTTTCCTCCTGAGAACTTCTCACCTCAGAAAATCAATTACCTCAATATCTCTATTGTGTTTCCAAATGAACCCTAAGCCTCAATTTTATACTTTTCCTGTTGAGTCTTCAATGGTTGAGATTAAGTCTCTAATTAACGACTAAGATTAAAACATGATTTGATCTGCCTTCTAGAACATTCTCACCCATATTTTGATTAATACCCATTAATATTTTAATTTCCGTAAGTTTAGACTTAGGAACTCCATTAAAAATATTAATTATTTTATAAAATACAATCCAGGTGGAATTTCACCAAACGGTTTTTGGGTTCTTTATAACTCATGTGCCTTAGCCTCTCCACCAATTTTCAAGGCTAGAGCACTTCCGATGCTACGAAAAACTAACAAAGACCAGTTTGAAGGTGTGAGTCCCTACATCAAGGCACACTTCTTTAGAGCATTAGAGGGATCAACTCCAAATAGATATAGAGTAGACCATGCCCTGCCTGTCAAACTACCTCCCAGATCCATAGGAGCAACTAGAGACCCATTCAGAGGTTCCTTTTTTCAACCTTATATGTTAGGAGTATCCCTCATCTGTACATCCACCCCAAGGTTATGTAGCTAATCTCCTCGATGGTTCTAGAAGACTTCGATAGTGAGCCAGTGCCTAGTTCACCCCCTCGCCCTTGGACATCAAACTCAGGAGACATCATTGGACCCATCATCCGATTTTCCTCTCTCACTCTTTACAGGTTCGTGGGTTGGGTTGTCCACATTTCTAGTCTTGGACAAACTTACTTAGTGTTTTGCATCACCATAAGTTTGTCATGGTTTTATACATATATTTTGATGTTATACTTATGTAGGTTACTTTCTTTGTTTTATTTTTAGTATTTATAGGACTTGCACTAACACTCCCAAATTGCATTCATACGGGTTGTACTCTTTAGTCCCATTGACCTACTATTGTGGTTGTTTGTTGGACATTAATAAAATTGTCTTTTTTTTTTTAATCTTATCTTGAGGTGCTAAGGTTTCTTGGCCTTCTTGGACTACCTTGGAATATATTGGACTTCTAGGGTTAAAGTTTATCCTTTGGAGGTTGCATGTTAAGGTTATGACAGAAAACCACAAGGTGGATTTGTGAAGAAGAAGAGAAGCGAAGGACATCTTTCCTTGGAGCCTGGAGGTTATGTTGGAGATATTCTTGGACTTGGATTTGTTGAGAAATGTAACTAGTATCGGTCCTCATAATTGTACTTGAGTCATGATGTAATATATTTGTCAAAAATAAAGAAAAGAAAATTTATTGTAAAAGAAAGATTATTTATAAGCATGGGTTTCATGCTCGATTTATTTTATTTCTAGGTCAAACACCCATTGAGTGCTTCTAGGGTTTGTGTCATAAGTCTTAGTCCTTGTCATCATGTAATAGACCCTTCTTGGGCTTTGTATATCAAAGAAGAAATTTATTTTTGAGTCATGTTATCGCTCAATCTAGTAGGGGTCCTAACAGGTGTTCCAAAGGGGCAACTACTAGACCAAGTGGCAACAATGGGACAAGGATCCACTGTCACCTTAGTCGATGTTCCCTACTCTTTACGGACTTCCACTGTTGGGAGGAGTCGCGATATATGGGAAATCACTATGAATGATAAGTCAATGGTGAGGTAGATAGTGATTTCAAGAGCCCATTCACATGAGAGACTCAAATGATAGGGCTTACTTGCTTTAGAAGCCATGCGTGGGGCTCTCCAAGAAAGGCTCAAAGGAGGCCTAGACCTAGGGATTAGAGATATTGCTTTATAGGGAATGCCCTAGACCTAAGGTTCCTAAGAGATAGGGTTTCTAACATGGTCTTTGTGAAATAAGGAATGGTGAAGGTATGGGACCACAAAGAAGCCCAACAGGACCTAAGCAAAGCCTAAGCAAGGGAGAAGAAGAACGTCAATGAAATTGAATTTCACATGAGTTTTAGTGCAATGACCCTTGAAGAAGCCACTAACCAAGGAAAGCCTGGGAACAAGAATGATTTTGGAGCTAGGGCTTGGGATATTTCAAAATCTAGCTGTGAAAAATGCTTCAAAATTTGTGAGTACCTAGGGAAACCCCAACGCAGTTGTAGTCTAACTCACTCTCAAGATGGATGGTTCCAATGAATTTCACTTGATGCCCTAGGAGAACTCTAGGGTTAGGGCTTGGAGAAGGGAAAAGAGGTGAAAAGCGATAATCTTTGAGGTGATCACAAAGGATAAGATCAGTACCTAGCCTATTGGGAGAGATGGAGTCAATGTGCTTTCAATTTTGGAGTTCTTTTACCCATTCAAGGAGTCTTAATGGCAACTTCGCATGGCCCTAAGAGGTAGCTACTAGGTCACCAAGGAATTTATACTTCTTATTGCAAAATTTGATGACTTTTCAAGGTAATTATAGAGATAATTTACCCCTAGGAACATTCATTCACCATACTCAAACATGTAACATATGCAATACCCCAAGCATCCAAATTTTCGTAACTTCGCATTCAATTACGACACATTTCAGATTTCAGTAGCGAAAATTCCATACATTAGTCATGTGTACAAGAGAAAAAAATAAACATGAAAGAGTACTTACAAGTATAGCGAATATATCCAATCATCAAATAGAGACAAAAGTGAAGCTCCAAAACCAAGAAAAGCTTATTGAAATATCGAAATGCATCAAAGATTCTCCAATTCGTCCATCAATAGGTAGTGCGAAGTTCTCAAGAAGAGATCGATACAAATCCAAGTGATGATGAGGAATGAAATGATCCTGTCATCAACATATATGATTTTCTAAGGGTTCGATTTGCCTCATTAGGCCTAATGACGCCACTAATAATAAAATAATTGCAAAATAACATTCTTTGGTGACAAGCCCACCAAGATAGCTGAATAACATGAAAAATAAGCCTCTCAAGAGGGACGAAATAATGATGCAATAGCTAGGAGGGCCATTGAAAGGCCTAGTGAAGTCCATGTGCCAAAATGAGTGAAGGGCTCCAAAAATATTGATAAAGGGGTGGCCCCTTGATCTCCAAGCAAATGTCCTGTGGTGCCCCCAAGTGGCTGTGGGGGCACAAAAACATCCTCATGGGTCTCCAACTAGATCAAACAAGCTTGTATCCCACCTACAAAGGCTGGAACAATGATGCAAGCCCTCCCTTTGTTTCCCATGGTGAGAGACAACCCCATCTGGGCCCTGGATCAACTGCCAAGTGTGTGGTCGGCTGGGCAAGGTGGTCCAGGTGCATCATCATCATCAAATAAGCGAGACGCAAGCAAACAATGAATGGTGTTGATGGATCCCATGGCATGGCTATCTTCTCTTTACTATAGTGGTGGCCCATGGCTCTCAACGCTCACCCTATAAATGCCAATATGGCCCTCTGGAGGGCTTGGACCTCGTATAGGGAGATCAAGCCTCGAGATGAAGACCCACTTGCAGTCCTGTATAAGATCCAATGTGCCTCCTCACCTTCCAGTACAACAAATCATTAATGCAATTAAGTGAATAAGCTTACAAACCATGGAACTAAGTGGACACTTAATAGTGGCATGCCCTTCCATAATGGGCTTTAGAATGTACAAGTGCCTCCAAGTTCAAGAAGGAGGTTAATCAAGGACCCTATTATGTGGTTTCAACCTCGAAGGGAGTGACAGGTCCATGGTACATCCATCAAGTGGCAGGTGTTATGTGGTATAATGATGGAACAGAGTGGGGTAGCAGGGGAAGGCTCCAAGCCACATGCCATGGTACAAGGGAAGCTATAATGAGGGAAGCCCACACATGGGTGTATAGATGTAGAAGGTAGAAATTGTGGTACATGAGTTACCTTGACCTTTGTTTTTCCACCCTTCTTCATATGCTTTTTGCCTTTTATTGTTTTTCTTTCTTTTAACTACTCGGGGCTCCAAAGAGTGAGAGCATGATATGTATGATATAATAGTAATCACTCCTTTAAGGTTGGGCAGTTCATCGCCCACCAAGGGTTGGGACAATCATGGGTTCTTTCATGATGCAGGGGGCTCATGTAGGGGCCCTAGGAACGAGGGTGATGGCCATGATGACAAGGGGTAGAGCTCATGATGGATTTTGCCTACATGCTAAATTTGTATGTCTCAGCCACTTTTTGCATTTTATGGTACATTTCCTGTTGAGAGTGGCCAAGTTATGCTTTTTACTTTCTTTTTCGCTGCGTCAACCTTCGAGGCATCATTCCAAGCCCGACCCAAAGTGTGGACAAGGGGAGGGGGAAGCTAACTCCTTGTGGATCTAATGGACAATTGTGGAACCAGATAGGAAATATGTGAAAAGGGTTATAATGAGCAGAGGGGAGTGATGTATGTGGTGTCAGGGAGCGAGATCACGCAACCAAAATCGAGATTTCCCATGTAGTGCCACTCCTAAAGCTAGTAGCCAATAAAGGAGATCCCATGGGACTAGGATACAAGGTTAACCTCCAAGTTGGACAAGGGGACAAGAGCACAAAACAAGCCCATTTATTCCGCGGAATCCCCCCACTAATTCATGTCCAAAAGTGTCCATGATAAGTAAGCAAAAATACCCAATTACATTAATAAAAAGCCATACCTTTAGGATTGGAAGGCCCACCTCCAAACATACGATCATAACATCATGGGCGAGAGCACATAATGGTTGGCTTAGGTGGCGGAGATGATGGCACATCGAGCTATTTGGTGGCTGCAAGGGTTGCTGGCTGCCAGCTGAGGACCATCTAGAAGAAAACATTCTGGTGGCTGCAAGGGGTTGCTGGTTGCCGGCTGAGGATCATCTAGAAGAAAACATTCTCCTATGGATGTCACCCATAGGTGGTAGGTGACAAGTCAAAAGTGTATTTTATGCCTCCACGAAGTTGGCCTGCCCTCTAGTCAAGTCAGCCTCATTAAGGGAATTTGACCACACAGAAAGCTATAGAAGTACTGCTTGACCTCATTTGGACACACATCAAGCAACTTTCGATCTGCAGTTGCAGGAGCAAGAAAGGAGTACGAAATACCAAAGAAAGAAGGAGAAACCGTAAATCAAAAGAGGAACCTTAGCGAAGGATTTGAAGACAATTTTCTCTTTTTCTGCCACGTGCAAGTTTCTGGGTTGCTGCAGGAGGGATGAAGTTGCAGGTCTGTAGTAGGGCTGAAAATCCGAGGGTGTCGCAGGTTGAAGCAATTTGACTAGAGTTGACTATTAGAGTTTGACTAATCATCTTGGGAGGCTGACTTGGTGGATTGGAGGAGGTATTTGTCTTGTTCAAAAGGTCTTGGTTATCTCTTGGTTCTAAATGAAGATAAGAGAATTTTTGGGTTTTCCCCTAGAAGAGGGGTTTCAGCCCCCTGGCTGAGAGCCTATATCCCGTGTCTTTGTTGTGTTGATCTTCATGTACTTGTGTTTTTTGTGGCTACTTAATGATAGGAAGATAAAAGAAGATACAAAAGAAAATAAGAATTCAAAGAAATCACAAGTAATTATCAAAGTAAGAAAGTCTTTCTACCTTTTGATTTTCTAACAGGATTTTTTCAATTGAGCTAGGATTTGATGATTTACCCTAGCTAGGGATTTTTAGATAATTGGAGGTTTTTGTGCTAGCCTTGAGAGAAGGGTATGGTATGTACTTGTACTTCATCTGGAACTTATATATGATGCTTCCAGCTGTCCACATACTGTATCATTTTTGGATTTCAATTTCAGCTATATATGTTCTTTATGCTTACTATTTGCGTCTGTTTACGTCTTGCTGATTGGACATAAGTGAAAGGCAAATTGTTAAGTGATTTGACAAGTAGGGAAGAATACAAGGGGCTGATTTTACTGCTTTAAAAGTACATTTTTAGAGCTGATTATTATCTGATAGGTTGCCCTAGAAGGGGCTGAAACTTATCTCTTTGTTTGGTATCTTTTTTCCTTGAATTGCCTAGCAGTTTGGGGCCATTTGAAACGAGTTATTGTGTTTTTCTAGTGCTGTTTTATACTCTATTTACATCAGTGCTAATGGCTGAAAATTCTAAAGCTACGATCCAGGAAACCCTTTAGGAAGAAAGTGAATTTTCAGTTTTCATTAATTGCCCAAGTGTATAAAAATTCCACATTTGTTGGGATTCCTGCCCAGTGCTGTCAATGCAACTTTGGCCTTTAATAGTCAATAAATACTAGTCAGTATCCGACCACCTATCTCTCATCTTCAATATTTGATAAGATATTTGAACTTATCCTCAGATTCCTTTGATTTAATTGACATGGATGCTCCTGCATCAAAATCTTGCAGTCATAAGCTCCTGACCCAGATCTTGAATGTCGGGTTGGAAGCATTTTATAGGATTTAATTTCCAAATACTCATTTCTGCTGCACAAATCAAATTTCTATCTTAATTGTTTTCTAGACACAGTTTGCATTCAGCTGTAACCTTTTAAAGTACATGTGAAGACTCAAAATTTTCAAGAAATTATCTATCCATCCTCATCCCCTCCTCAGGCTACTGATAATTACCTGGATGATGTCCTTTAGTAGGAATGAAATTTGTCCTAGTTATTATTCTATCTAGCAGGCAATGCCTTTCCTAGCTATGCAACATGGATGACTGTGTGAGTCACTTCTTCTTATATCTACCTCAGTTGAGACCAGTTACTGTTCTAATTATAATATCTTTTTCTGCCACCTCTCAATCAATTGAATATCTGGAAAAATCATAAATGCAATTCTGGATTAGAAACTCCTATGATGATATTCAGGAATGCTTTTACTGTCTCAGTGCCAAGTGAGTAGGACTGGAAGAAAGTCTCTAAGGATTTTGCCATTTTGTTATTTTAACATCTGCGTTTCAATTAGTGTTCGGCTAGAAGGATGTTTGATGTACTAAAGTTGACCAATGCTTTCAAGTGTACCTACTGGGGCCTGTTTTAGAACATTTGTGAATTTGCAAATATTGCGTTTTAACCTTTCAGATGAGTTTTTTAAATATCTCTTCTTGTGTGTTTTAAAATAAAAAGGGTTTTTGACAGCCAGAAAACATTATCTGGGATGCAAAAACAAAGACAGTGAATTTGGTTGACTTTGGAGCTGTGCAAGATGCAGTTTCTATGACTATGATTGGAAGTACGGTTGTAGGCACGGTGCGAGATCTACACATTCATTTTTGTTCTTGAGGTCTTGATCTATTCTTTCTTCAGTTGCTTATTTGTTTTGGAAATACACTCCTGAAGTTGTGATGTATGAATGGATACTATATTTGTTCTGTCAAATGTTATGTAATGTTGTTTGCAAGCTGAATGGAGCTAGGTTTATTCTAATCATTCTAGGATGACGAGTAGTGTTTTTTCACATGAGTGTACGGATAAAAATATTCTGATGAATACACTGAATCATAATGCTTTATTAGAGCTCTTGCCCACATTGGCACATAGTTTCCGAACATTAATTCTTGATTGGTTTTGGGTTCGGTATTTGCATGAGTTGTGTCACATGTAAAATAGATCTAGGCATCGCATTTGGAAGTCTCTCTCTGTATTGGTAAAACATAAAAGCTTCTTATTTCTTGACATTATTGGGGTTCTTCATTCTGTAATGAATTTGATTTATATGTTGGGTTGATTGCTATTCTATTTTTTTGGAGAAATACATCTTATAGAATCACTTTGGCTAAGCTGCAATGCTACTAAGGGTGTCTCTATCCCTTAAAAGTCACCCTGGATTTTCACCCGACTGTATCCACACCCACTCGGGTCTCCTTTTCACTGTTACTACATGATCAATTACTTTGCTGCTTGCTACTAGACCACACTCCTAAGGCCAATTCTTTTTGTTTTTGACTTTTCCTCAATATTCAACTTTGTGAAAGAAAACTAAACTGTTTTTTGTAAATATGTCTATATTAGAAGAGAAAATGTATGAGATAGTTGACAAAAGGGAAAAAAATGGAAGGGTATATACAATTGATGTCTCTAGCCTCTTCCTCGTAGCTGGTAGGGCAGAAATAAATTTAGAATATGTTAATGCACTCAACACTTTGGCATTCTTAATCAGGAGATAACCTTTGGCAGGCAATTGCATACATACCTGCTCTCGCTAGGGTGACAAAAAGATTGCATTGAATTGACCTCATTAGGGAAGGCAAATTTGCATCTAGTTTTCCAGAGCTAAAACAAGACTGTGATCCGAGCAATCCCAAATGCCTCAAATATGAGACAGTAGCAAGGATCCCAAGTCACCAAGTAGAGTCATGTTGCACCCATTTTGTCACAAGTCCGAGGACGCAGTGTGCAAGATTTTTCAACGATAAAAATCATCAGCCAGCTACATGATATATCATTGTAAACCTAATTTCTGCAAATTGTAATGTAAATGATGCTAGCATGACCATTTAATTATGTAACAAACCAAGGCTAAGTCACCTGACACGGGGACCAAGGACATGGGGATGTGAGTGTTGGACACGAACACGTTGACCCCTCGAAACAGGACACATTAGGAGACGTTATATATATACATATATTAAAAATTAGATATTTCTTACACAAATTCTCATTCATGATACAAATTCATTGATTCAAACATAGATCTTCATGATTCATCTAGATGTAAGTTTTACAAAGTAACATTATGCATACAATTACAATTATGACATAAATGATAAATGATAAATGATAATACATATTCATCAATGATCCAATAGGAGAAAGACAAGATACTGTAGTTTTCTCATTAAGTCATCAAAATCAAAATGTGTACAGTGTTACATAGGTAGTAGCAATGACAATGGCAAATAGAAATAACAAATACAAAACAACTACAAGCATGAAGGTAGTAGGTAGCTCATGAGTCATCAATCTTCATAATCAAAATCAGCATCACTATACTCATCATCATGGTCACCATTGCTCTCCTCTGCTGCATTCTCTTCCTTTGTATCCAATGTCATCTCTGCAGCTGTTGGTGTGGAGGATGACCCCTCTACAATATCACCATCATCAAAAGTGACAAGCTTTAACACTGGGTCATTAAGATCCATGTTGGCCAATGCCAATTCAACACTGCTGTCCAAACCCATATCATCAGGAAAGACATTCCCACATCTTTGTCTTTCCCTTCAACCAATCATCCCTCTACCTGTAAATAAGACGAAGGTTGGTGTGCACATACACCATTGTCTTTGCCTTGCACTGCTCAAGTATGCTCTTCTTGACACTATATAAATTCCCATATGTGGTCCAATTCCTCTCGCAACAAGAGGATGAAGTCACCTGAAAAAGGAGTTGCCCACCAAGAGTAGGGCTTCTTAGCCCCCCCGTCTCTAATCACATCATATCTTGCAAATTGACCAATGCCAGTGGAAAACTTTGCAAAGGTATCCTTCACCTCATCAAGGGATGCTCTATCCTGAAAAATCCGCCTCAATGCAGCTTCCCTCCCCTGTGAAATTTCCCCATCCATGTGAGGAGGGAATCTGAAGGAAGGTCCACCATTCAGCCACTCATGGCTGTAGTATTTTGGGTTCAATGAGTGAGCCAAACAATGTAAAGGTGTGCAATTCTTGTCGCATCTGCTGACAAGAATATCTTGTATGGTGATGAAGAAGGCCTCTGATGATGGCTCATACTTGGGGCACTTACTATGTAAAATAATGCTCGTTGCAGACTCAATCATGGAATCCCATCCCTCATAGACCTTTCCTAGGATGGGTTGCTCTGTATCTGCAAATCAAAGCAAAGAAATGATAGGGTCCATGATCTAAATAAGTAGGTCTACCCTCTCCCACTAAGCATCATCTAACATTGTGTCCTTCACTCTTTTTGAGGCTGCTTGATCTGTCTTTCTCCAAAAAGACCAAAAATCTGAAATAAGCATGGCCCCAAGAACAATCTTGACCTCCCTCAACCTCTTCAACATGATGAATGAAGAGGCAAACCGTGTATCCGCAATCTTCAACATGATAGATTGGTGTACTCCTTGTAGACAGTGAGGGCATTTGTATGGTTTTGTACAAAGTTGCGGATATGTCGTGCATCCTCAATAATGATTCCAATCCAAAGCACATCAGAAGCAATAGATTTAAGTGCTAAATTCAAAGAATGGACAATGCAAGGTGTCAAAAATACTTGTGGATATTTAACTTCCACAATCATGCCAACAACCTTGCAAACAGGTGCATTATCTATAACGATTTGCACACAAGAATCAACACCTACATCTTCAATAACTTTAATAAACAACTAACTCATATATTGTGCATCCTTGTATATTGTCCAAGTGCATCCACTGATTTAAAGAAAATTGGACCATTCAAGGAAGACACCATGAAGTTGATGAGTGGGTGCCGTGCTGGATCTGTCCATCCATCAGAGACAATGCTAACCCCAGATGTTGGCCATGTTGATTTAATAGACTCAAGCATTTTGTCCACCTCTTTTTTTGCCTTTGTCAACAATTTGGTTCTAAGCTTCTTTGACTCAGGAGGCACATACCCTGATGGAGCCCCTTGAGTTAGAGCTTGACACATCTCAATAAATATAGGTGAGCGTGCAACATTAAAGGATATGAAGTTCTGATAGAAAAAAATGCAATGGTGAGATCAAGCTCTTCCTGTTTCTCTTTTTGAAAAATCTTGTCCATTGGACGAAGTGCCATTGCCTTTCTTTTTGCTGCTTGTCCCCCACCAGAACTCTCAAATGGAAATTTGTTGCTGCTTTTCCTCAAGAATGGAAGGGGGTCTTCATTCTTGTTTTTCTAGATGTTGCAGCCACCTTTGCCATGCCAAGGTTGGCTTCTTTTTCCATTTCCTTCCTCTTATTTAAAGACACCTCTGTACATGCTGCAATTCCACAACTTGGTAAAGCTAACAAATGAGCTTTCACACAAAAATATGTGCTCATAAAATGATTTTTGCAATATTTTCATTTCCAAGCAACATTGCCTCCTCCCTTCTTCTTGTTGCCTGACCCTTGCTCTCTTGTGACATATATCCACAAGGGATATTTGTTATCTTGAGCCTGCTGTCTTCCCTCAACATTTGAAGCTGTTGTTGCAGCTCCACTTGCAATAGAGGGAACACTTGCAGACCCTGATGAAATTGGAAGATGAGAGGCATCTCTAATGGGGACATTCTTCCCCTTCCTTTGCCCCTTCCCTGCTGCCCTTGATTGAGACATGAATGCTATAAAAAGAAGAAGAAAAAATGCACAAATTTGTAAAACAAATGCACATGCAAATTGCTGTAATAAAAATGCAAAAAAAATAGAGAGAAAACACACTTACCTGTTGCTTGAATCGCCTCCAAAATGCTTCTACACCCTTTGCTCTTAGCTCTCACACACTCACAACAAACCCTCAATGACTTTGGTGAAGAAAGAATGGCCAAATCGCACTTTAGGGCAAAAATCCGTGACACATGTCCTTGAATTGGGACACGATTCGGAGGACACGTGTCCCATCGAATTGTGTCCGATTCGTCTGATTCGGGACACGTGGGGCCACGAGAGCGAATCCAGTTTCTTAGCCCCTGGGTAAGCCTTTGATTTTGGTTACGAATTTCATCCTAGGAGGTTTTTTAACCTCACCGCATTATGTATGTTTCTAAACACGAATAATCGACAAAGTTTTTCCTCTAGCTTAAACCCAAAAGCTACGGTGGAATTCATAATCAAAATCTTAGGTGAGTCCTAGCGTTATATTGAGTCTTTGTAAAAGTGGTTTGGGAATAATTTAAGCTATTTGGCTAAATTATTTTATTACATATCACTTGGTCAACTAGATCATATTGTGTCACAAAATTGAGTAATTATTTGAGGGTCTATATGTAAAGGTGTATGCCCCCTTTGAGGGTTGAATTTGTAATATCTAATGTAAAAAATGTTTTTAGTGCATGGTTCCTCATATTTAGACTCCATGGCTAAAATATTTGAGGGTGGGAAAAAATAATTGATCCCCTATTGTGTCAATTAATTAATTTTTCTTGCTTAAATAAAATTAAATCCTACACCAAAAAATGAATTAATTTAGAGTCTTTTTTTTTAGAGAAATTAATTTTCTCCAAGTGGAAAATGACCAAAAAATTCATGGGTAAAAAAAAGAGTAAATTTTTGGAAGCCCCCACCAAGGAAAAAATTGATTTTTTAAGAAAAATTAAGCCCTTGGACCTTGGTGGTTAAGTCAAAGTCAAAATTTTAAGGAAATTAATCCAAAAAATTAATTTTTGGATTAATACAAAATGGGTTTGATGCATAGTTGCAGGGGAGCGCCCCCCCCCTCGAACCCGCTTCCGAATCGCGCTCCGGGCCGGAGCGGCTCGGGAGCGTGCTCCCAAAATCGCTCCCGGACGGGAGCGATTTTCGGGAGCGCGCTCCCTAAAAAATTTTTACACTCCCTGCCCTATTCGGTAGCGTTTAAGGGAGCGATCGCTCCGTCGCTCCCGGAGCGATTTTTAACACTCGGGAGTAAACGCTCCGGGAGCGTTTCGACTCAGGCCGGGAGCGATCCGGCGGAAAAAATTTCCGCCGACGCGAAAAAAAAAACTAATTTTTTTTTTTTTTTTTTGGTTTTAAAAGTCCAATGGGCTTAAAAAAATTTCATTGTGACTTCATTGAGCAAGAGTTAAGAGCAAGAGCAAGAGCAAAGGAGCGAGGAGCAAGAGCTGAGGAGCGAGGAGCAACTGCCAAGGAGCGAGGAGCAAGCCTGCAGAGGTAAGTAACTTAGTAATTTAGTTAGTTTAGTTAGTTAGGTAGTGATTTAGTTAATTTATTTTAGTTTATTGAGTTTGAAAATCATAAATTTAAATTAAATTAATAAATTAAATTAATTAATCCTAATAAATTAAATTAATTTGCAGATTCAGGAATCAAAACCCTACAAACATAAAACACCATGGACCTGGCTATATTTCTTGGCATTTTCCTCTTCCTGGTCCCTTTTATGGTTATTATGGTGCTGGAGAGTAGGAAACGGAGGGGCCAACATGAAGAGGGGGATGAAGAAGCTGGAGAAAGTCAAATTGGTGAAAACCCCGGTGAGGAGGAGCTGGAGGAGGGTGAACATGACCCTCAAAAAACTAAACAAGACCAAACTCCATTGTGGAAATATGTTTATAGAGCTGAAACAGGGAGAGGGGGTGGAACCACTAAATTTCATTGCCCCCATTGCAACACTGATTACACAGGTTCATACACCCGTGCTAGAAGACACCTCTGCGGGAAAAGGCCATGGGATGGAGACAAACAAATAGGAATCAAAACTTGTACAACGGTGTCAGCGGCGGATAGAGCCAAATACATAAGAGAAGAGGAGGAAGCCCAACACAGATCAAAAAAATCAAGGGGTTTCTTTGAACCAAGCTCACAATCACAAAGAACTCCTTCAGCATCCTCCCAAGGCAGTGGATATGGAGGCACAGGGTCATCATCTTTAAGGCGTAGAACCATATCAGATTTCCTTGATGAGGGGTGTAGGAATGATGTGGATTCAAAGGTTTACAGGTTTCTCTATGCATGTGGGATACCATTCAATGTTCTTCGCTCACCTTATTGGCATGAAATGGTTTCTGCCATAAATGATGCCCCTAAAGGATACAAGAGCCCTGGGTATGACAAGGCAAGAACCGTTGGCCTTGATCATGAAAAGGCCAAAATATCACATTCTTTGAATAGAATGACAAGTTCTTGGACTGACCATGGGGTGTCCATTGTATCTGATGGATGGACAAATGTAAAAGGCAAGCCATTGATAAGTGTTCTTGCTGTGTCTGTTAGTGGTCCCATCTTTCTAACTGCACATGATTACTCAGACAAGTTCAAGACCGCTATCAACATTGCAGAAGCATTACTTGAAACAATTGAGCGTATTGGCCCTTACAATGTCATCCAAGTCATCATTGATAATGCTCCTAATTGTAAGGCAGCGAGAGCAATTATTGAGGATAAATACCTCAACATATTTTGGTCTGGATGTTTGGTTCACACATTGAACCTTCTGTTGCATGATATTGTCAAGAACAAAAATGCACAATACCAATGGATTGGTGATTTGTACAAGAAAGGCAAAACAATGATAAAATTTATTACAAATCATAGCAATACCCATGGCCTTTTCCGCAGTCACTCGAGATTGGAGTTGTTGAAGATTGCAAAGACTAGATTTGGTAGCTATTACCTCACCTTTAGGCGCCTTTTGAAGGTAAGAGAGGCATTAGCTAGCATGGTATCAAGTCCACATTGGCAGGTATTAAAGGAAAGGGCTACAAATGCAGCTGACGTGGCAGGTTTTGAAATGGTGGAGGAGGCCGCTCTTGATGGGCAGTTTTGGACAAGTGTGAGGCAGGTATTGGATTTCACCAAGCCAATTTATCACATGATTCGGTTTGCAGATACAGACAAACCAGTGATTGGCGAGGTGTATGAGCAAATGGATACCATGTTGGGGGAAATAAAAGATATTGTTCATAATAAAGATCCCAACTTGTACAAACTGATTCATGATTGTGTGTGTGAACGGTGGAATAGGCTCAATCTTCCACTACATTGCTTGGCGTATATCCTTACGCCAAAATACTACTCTACATCCTGGTTGGGCCAACTTGCAGCAGGGGGTGGGGTTAGGACCAAACCCCATTTAGATCTAGAGGTAACTAGAGGATATTTGGAAGCATTAGAAAAGTTGGTACCTGACAGGGAGGAATGTGCAGCTATGCGCTTTGAGATAGGCAGATACTTCAGTGGCACTGGTTTGTATGGTAACTTCCATGCAATGGACGACAGAGATAGATTTGATACTCTCACATGGTGGGAAACATATGGCGGCCACGGACTTTTGCCAAAATTGGCAAAAAAAGTTCTTTCACAAGTTGTAAATACTTCTTCTGCAGAGAGGTGTTGGAGCACCTACAACTACATACATAATGTGAAAAGAAACAGACTCAATGAAAACCGAGCAGAAAGCTTGGTTTATGTGCACTACAACTTGAGATTGTTGAGTCATTACTGTGATCGGGCTTATGAGGATCCCACATATAAAATTTGGGACAATCATCCAGAGGATGACAATTTGGAGGATGGCATTGTACATATTGAAGAACTGGAAGAGGAACTTGTAAGGGATGAAGATGAAGCAGCCATGCCACGTCCACCTCCACCTCCACCATCCAGTAGCAGTGCTCGAGGTCCGAGTCTTGTTCCTTTGCTATCGCCACCTCCATCTACACCCTCACATGGAGGTTCTAGTTTTGGTCTTCGGCCTGTGCGGGAGACTCCTAGAAGACCACCACGACCTGCTTATACTCCTGGAGACTCTCGTGGCAAGGGCCACATGTAGATTTACAGTTTATTTGTCTTTTTTAGTTTCTATTAGACTTTAGTTTTCATAACTGTTGAGTTTTGAGTCCTTGACTCTTGACTCTTGACTCTTGACTCTTTCATATCATAATGATATTTTTTGACATTTGTAAACAATATATCACTGTGACAATGAAAATTTGAAGTTTGAAGTTGGGCCTTGGCAATTATAACTCATTGGTAATGATTGTGAATTATGAATATGATGCTTCGTGAAAGACTAAAGTTGTTTCATTTCATTTCATTATTCATGTTTCATTTTATAAATTTATAACATTTCATATCATGTTAACAGTTAGAAGTTAGGACTTAGAAATATCTTAGATATTACTTCCTGTAATGGTTAAAGTTTAAACTTAGCTTACAAGTACAACTTTGGTGATCAATGATGATAAATGTTATTGAATTTTCAATTTTGAAAGCTCGAAGTTGAAACTTCAAGATTGAATTTGATGAATCATGATTCATGAGACTCAATATGTTGCAGTTGTAATATGTATTTTACTAACTTGTGGACATGCTTGATGACGATTATAATTTCTAGAATCTAGATGATTGATGTGATATGGTTCAATGATCAATCTATGTTTTTTTTATGTTTTTTTATTTTATGTCTAATTCATCATTCTACATGTTTTTGTTGACATATATGTATCAAAAATTAAAAAATATAAAAAATATATATATTTTTAAAAAATCGCTCCCGGATTGGCTCCCAAACCGGGAGCTTCTGAAAATGGTCGCTCCCGCTCCCCGCTCCCGCTCCCGCTCCCAAGCAACATTGGTTTGATGAGAAATTCAAAATTTTCCCCAAAATTAATATTTTCGACAACAGAGATTAAAATATGATCAAATTATTATCGACGGTTGAGATTATTTTGACAGGGATCAAGCCAACTAGTCGTTATTTTCCACTTGGAGGATTTCTCTATAAATAGAAACCATTTTGCTTCTCAAAACAATGATTCTAGATGATGTAAATTTATAACGCTGGTATTGAGCCATTGCTCTGCTGGGAACGCTTGATATCATAATAAAAAGACTTTGGGGTTTAGTTCATGGTGTTCTTTTTGCATTGGTTGTGGTACGTGCTGGTTATGTGCTTTCTTATTTTGTACTAAAATTTTTATAAGCTTGTTATTTCATTTGTTAGTGATAAGAACATTCTATTGGTAAAATTTGGTTTTATCTTTAATGATCTTATTCACCATATGATCTAACAAGTCTGCTTAAGAAAATATATAGAGATTATTAGGTACCCCAACCGTTGGGCTCCAAGTTCACAGACTTTGGGGAAGGGCCGACCTTGTTTGGGCTCTAGGGATTTTCTATATGGTTTTCTTACTTCGCTAAATGGTGTGGCCAATATTCTAACTTCCGAAAAACACATTGATCCATTCTCATTATTCAAAAAATATTTTCTCAGTTTTTTTTTATTTTTTATTTTATCTTACAAGCATTGTATATTTGTATATATTTTGTATATAATTTTTTGTAAGATAATTTTGTAAATATATTTCTAACCCTTGTTTTGCAGTAGTTGGGGTGTTGGGAAAAAAAATATTTCATTTGTGCAGGTGATTTCTCAAGCCAAATCTGAAATTTTGGAAGGGTTTCAAGGGTTTCTAGCCTTTGGAAAAATTTGTTGGGGTTTGTAGAGGCAGATCTATGTCTAGGAAGGCAAAATCTACCCTCTAGCTCCCCCCCAAGCTCAATGTTCAAGCCAAAGAGGAAGCCGCTAGCCCTTGGAAGCATTTTCATGGCAACTTTTGGCAATTTTGAAGATCTGAAGCGAAATTTTGGTTTTTGCAGGGGTTCCAAATTCTTGTAGGCCTCATAGGCCTAGCATAAGCCTCATTCTCCCTGGCTGTGGCCTTTTTCTCCCTCCTGGCTGAGCCGCTGCCCCATTTGGGCCTCCACACCTTAGCCACAACCCTTGTTTGCCTAGCCGTTAGCCCTCAAGAGCTGCTCCCCTTGGTCGCATGCTTTCCTTTGGCCTCCTCTACCTTGCCTTGGGCTTCTTCCTCCTTCGCTGCCCTTTCACCCTCCTCGGCCAACCTCTTCAGCCTTGCCGTAGGCCCTTTGGCCTCTCCTCCCTCCTTGACCCCCTCTTTTCTCCTTGCAGCAACCTCTAGGAGGCTTGCCCTAGGTGCCGCAGGCTCTAGGGGCCTCTCTTTGCCCTAGCGCGGGCCTATTAGGCCTTGCTGCCCCTTCTTTGGCCCTAACGCTAGCCTTCTAGGCCTAGTGTTGCCCTATTTTGGCCCTTCCTTGCCTCTTCTCATCTCTGATTTGGGTTATCATTGATTTTGTGCCTCTAACACTTGGTGTTTGAAGAGATTTTGGGCTAGTATTTGTGGTTGCAGGTGATCTGGTCATTGGAGAAATTTTGGGCAAAAGGACTAGTCATCTTCTAGGCCTAGAGGCCTATTGGTTTGGTTCCTAAACCCTCATCTCTATCACTGCTTTACTGGCAGCCTTGATCATTTGCATAACAGTGGTAAAAACTTCATTTGAGTGCCCTAAAATTCACGAACAAGTTACCTAAACAAATTAACTAGTCATTGCATATATTGGGTAATCATTATTTGTTTTGTTTCATGAATTTAATGACTGTCATACTGTTTTGAATAGGCATAATAAGGTCTGATATATAACGGTGGCATAAGCATTTGTCTCTTGGATTCTTGCAGCATTGGTTAAATTTTTTGTGTTGGCAAAGTGACTTAAAGAGGGCTGCCTTCTAGGCCTCTATTTGCTGCCTCATTTTGCATTCTTGCATTGCATTCTCCTTTTGCACTCATAGGCATTTTCTCACTGTTTGTGTTTCATCTTAGGAGAAGGAGATAAGTAGTTGGGATTGTCTTGACACATTTGGCATAAGATTAACTTACTGCTGTCATAAAATGTTTACTATTGCTCATGTAATGTTATTTAAACATAAATTGCATAAAGGCTCCTAACATTTGCTGATGTTCCATTGTTGAAAAGTTCATTGGCATTGGTGGTATTGGATTAAGTGATCATTGCTTCATAATAAGAGATCTAACATTGTGTTTTCTTGTGAGTTTCATAATCTCCAAGTTAGAAATTTGCACTTAATAAGCTCACTCACAGAAGCACTTGAAATCTCAAGAAACCTAATACCTTGTTGAATGGATAATTTTGCTTAAGTCTGTAATCAAAGAAGTTATTGCATATTGATATCTCTTGCTCTCTCACAATTAGCATTAAAGATCTAATTACATAAATTTGGCATTGTGATATCTTATTGACATAACTTGGAAAATTGCTAATTGTCTAAGAGAATTAATCGTCTAATTGTCTATCTCTTAAGCAATCTTTCATTGGAATCCTTTTACTATTGTGATTGTCTTTAAAAAGAACCTTGGTTAATTGTTCTAAGTAATATCTTGGTGATAAGTGCTCTAATCTCTTTTACTTGCCATCATTGTTTCATGGTTAAATTGAATATCTATAGTGGATGATAATTTCTCTTTGGCACATTGGTACTAGTCTGCTACTGTCACTCTGGAATTTGACAGCATCACTGACATTGATCCATTCCGCTACTGAATACTGTGGGCCGCTATAGCAAGGTAATGATCCATGAGGACACCTCAATGGATGTTGCTCATGTTTGCGCTATTCTAGGACTACAACTCTAGATCGCCCCACCTCTCTCTTGGAGGTATAGATGCACACATCATGAAATCTTCCTCTAGCCTGGAGGACAACTTATCAATCTTTGCGGATGCTGCTGCTTGGTCCTGCTTCTCCTGCGTGTCCTTCTTGTGAAAAAATTACGCTGTAGTAATTGATTTATTTCTCCTACTTATTTACAATAATAAGTTATTTTCCAATGCTTCAATAAATATCAAAATAAATTTAGCTACAAACTTCACAAATTATGAACTGAGAAAAGCAAGAGAAAAACTAGCACATGAACAATCACATTGACACACTTGTTTTTGGACAATAGTCCCTGAAAAAACCCAATGCAGGAAAACCGATGCAACAGATCTGAGGGTTTCTATTATTGGTAGTAAATTTCTGAATACAATCTGGATGCCCTAGAGAAATGGCAATCCACTTAGAGAAGATCACTGATAGAAAAATAGTGAGAATTTTCTCACACTGAATCTGGAGACTTTGCACTCGCCCCAGCTCCTGGATGACCCACTGCACAGTCTCTGCGTGAGCCTACACAGTCACTGCGTGGCTTCTGCATGGAGACTCCCTCTGACTGCGTCACCCTTGCTGTTGTTGCGTCTATTGCTGAGAAATCGAGATTTCATCTGTCAATCACCCATAGTGATTCCTGACACTGATCTCTGCTATCCCCCAGCAGTTTTGTGTCAACCTCCTTTAGTTGCTGCGTTATACCTCCTTGGCACTGCGCTCTCTCTAATCCTTCACTCTCTTCTCTGAAGTATATTCACTGGAATTGGAAATCACTTCCTTCTAGTACTGCCTCTGATCCTCACTGCTTGATCACTTGTTCGAATTCCTTAGCCAACCCTGCCCTAGGAATATCGAACTGACTGATCAACCCTCTGTGTATTTTCAAATGAACCCCAAGCCTCCTTATAGTTTTCTCGTTGAGACTTCAACGGCCGAGATTAATTCTCTAATCAACGGTTAAGATTAAAACCTGACTTGATCCGTCTTCTAGAACATTCTCACCCATATTTTGATTAATACTCATTAGTATTTTAATTTTCCTAAGTTTAGACTTAGGAACCCCATTAAAAATATTAATTATTTTAATAAAATACAATCCAGGTAGAATTTCACCAAATAGTTTCTGGGTTTTTTAGAACTCATGTGCCTTAGCCTCTCCACCAATTTTCATGGCTAGAGCACATCGGAAGCTACCAAAAACTAACACTCCCTCTTAGCAAGGAATGTGCTCTAGCAACAATGTCCAACTGCACGCTGCTCTAACTTTGAAGTATCTCTTTTCTGCACTGTTGCTGCCACCAACACTATGTTGTTGCTGCTATTGTAGTGCTTCCCATGACATTGCCACTGCCATTGCTGCATCTGTACTACAGCTCCCTCTCAAATGCTTCATCACGCTATTGAAAGGGATTTTCCAACATACCCATCTGTTCTCAGAATTGAACAAACTTTGTTCTTCCTAGAGCCTTGTTGAGTACATCTGCTACCTAATTTCTTGTGGAAGTATACTCCAACTGTACCGCACACTGAACACAGTCCCTGATAAAGTGACCCCGAATATTAATGTGTTTGGAGCAATCATGAAAACCTGGATTTTCAGAGAGCTTGATACAACTTTGATTATCACATAAGATTTTTGTCGCTTCCATCCTCTTCCTGAATAGATTTACAAGCAGTTTCCTGAGCAATATAGCTTCACGTGTTGCTGTGCTAGCTGCCATATACTCAGCTTCAGCCGAGCTCAGTGCTACAAACTTCTGTTTCTTATTGCACCAGGAGGTCATCCCAGATCCAGTACCGAAGCAATAACCAATGGTACTTTTCTTATCTACTAAACTTCCTACCCAATCTGCATCAGTGAATCCACTCAATTTGGTATCATCACCCTTAGTTTATCTTAATCCAAAATTGACTGTTCCCCGCACATACTTGAGGATGTGCTTTGCTGCTGCCCAGTGCACCCTTTTTTGTTCCACCATGAACTGACTAAGGGTGTTGTCTGCATAACATATGTCTGGCCTAGCGTTGACCGTATGCATAAGTGACATAATGAGCTGTCTGTATAAGGTGGGGTCCACTTCCTTGTCTCTGGATGCATCTATTTCCTTCCAATTGGTAATCATAGGCATAGCCCTAGGTCGACAATCCTGCATTCTGAATCTTTTCAGAATTCCTGACGCATATATACCTTGGCCAAGGAAGATCTCACCATCTTGTTGCCAAACTTCCAATTCCAGAAAATAGTGCATTAGCCCCAAATCTTTCATGTCGAATTTGTTGATTTTTGGTAGCATCGGATGTGCTCTAGCCATGAAAATTGGTGGAGAGGCTAAGGCACATGAGATCTCCAAGACCTAGAAATCGTTTGGGGAAATTCCACCCGGATGGAAAGAAAATTAAAATATTAATGTGTATTAATATAATATGGGTGAGAAAGTTCTAAATAACAAGGATCGAGCCAGATCTAATTTTAGCCGTTGATTAGGGACTTAATCTCGGCCGTTGAATCGTCAACAGGAAAAGTATAAGAGGAGGCTTGAGGGTCAGTTGGAGACACACCAAGTTGATCAGTCAATTCGATTTTTTGGGGCAGGGTTTGCTGAGAAATCGAGTTAGTGATCTATTGCAGCGAGGGGCAGTTTGACAGGATGCCAGGAATACATATCAGAGAGGCAGAGATAGTGTCGGAGAGATAGCGCAGAGGCAGCTTGGGTTGACGTAGAGGTTTGGAGGGCCAGCGTTGAGGATGCAGGAGGCCGAGAAGCTGACACAAAGGCTAGTAGAGTTGATGCTGGGCCGAAAGAGCTGCACTGTGGTGTTTTTCCTTAGTAGACTTCCCGCCAAGAAGTCCATTTTCTTATTGCTTGAGCAACAACAGTAAGAAAGAGAGAGGAGCAGTTCAACATTTTCGTGGCAGAGATGGCAGCCAGTGGATTGAGAGATCAGGGCAGGTTGGATGGAGCATCCAACTATGTGATTTGGAAGGCAAGGATGTCGTGCCTTCTGGATGAGCATTTTCTCAAGGTCTATGTCGACAATGTGGTGGCTGAGCCTGCAATTCAGATTAGTTGAAGAATTACAAGGGAGAAATAACGAAGGCCAAGAGGATGATCCTTGATGGAGTAAAGGATCAAGTCTGTCACATCGCTAGCATAGGGACTGCTAAGGAGATGTGGGATACCTTGGCAATGCTGTATCAAAGGTCTTCCGAGTAGCGGAAGATGTACTTAGAGCAGAAACTGAGATATGCACAGATGCAGAAGGGGGAGTGCATAGATCCGTTGTTCACGAAACTTCAAGAGACCCGGGATGAGTTAGCAGCTGTGGGGTCTACACCTCAAGGTTCCAAGATGGTGAGACTGGCCCTAAACTTAGTCTCAGAAGAGTGGCAAGTCTTTGTCTAAAGCACCCTGGGCAAGGTATTGTTGCTAGACTGGGATAGTATGTGGGCAGATCTCAAGCAGGAAGAGCTGAGGAGAGATCTAGTCAAGTGTAAGCTTGACAGAAGTAGCAGCAGTGGGTCGAAGCCCAAAGAGGAGGAAGAGAATGCAGCCCTTGCATCCAAGGGGCAGCAGGAGTAGTGGAGGTTGAAGAAGAACGTCTCGAAGATCAAATGGTTTAGGTGTGATGAAATGGGTCACTACGTAACACAGTGTCCTCTCAGGAAGAAGGACAAGATGAGAAGCACGATTCGAAGGCTGCACATGCAAAGATCGGGGAGGAGTTTGCCATGACAATCGAGATACCTCGAGGAGGGAGGTGGGCTGATTTAGAGCTGTAGTTCGAAAGAGCTATAGATGGGCAGGATCCTTGAGGAGCCCACCCCTCGGATCAATTCCTTGCTACGAGAGCCTAGATCAATAGTAGCAGGATGGACTTGTGAAAATTCTATCACTGCAGCAACTGATTTACTTTTCCTACTTATTTCATCATAAGTTATTCATGAAATTACTTCAAAAAACATTAAAATAAATACTGTTGCAGATATCACATCATAATACATAAACAAAAATATGCACGCATTGACACAATTATTTTGGACTAATGTCCCCGAAAAAACCCAATGTGGGAAAACTGGTGCAGCAAGGGAGGATTTTATTATTTAGCAATTTTATTGTACAACATGGTGCCAAACTGGCTTACCCACAGATAGACAAACTTCTAGCACTTTCCTAAACCCAGCGTAGGCTATACAGACCTCTGCTACAGCCTGAAACCCTCTGTGTCACCCTGAAACCCTATGCGTTAGCCTGAAATCCTCCGCATCAGCTTACTAAGGCTCTGTGCAGCCTCTCTGGGCTTTTGCGTCACTCCTATAGCCTCTCCGTGGATGATGCAGACCCTTCTGGCTCTGCGTAGGCTCTGCTGCCTCTGCGTGGCTTACTCTGGTTCTGTGTTTGGCTCTTCTACATTGATCTCCCGTCTATCTGTTCTCCAAGTGCCCCTCAAGCCTCCTCTTATACTTTTTCTGTTGACATCTCAACGGCTGAGATTATGTCCCTAATCAACGACTAAGATTAGATCTGGCTTGATCCATGTCTTTTGGACCATTCTAACACAAATTCATATTAATACACATTAATATTTTATTTTCCCTGAGTTTAGACTTAGGGACTCCATTAAAAATATTAATTATTTTAATATCTCCTGATCTGTTTAGAATCTGCCCAAACCCTTTCTGGGTATTGGAGATCTCATGTGCCCCAACCTCTCTACCAAATTTCGTGGCTAGAGCACATCCGATGCTACCCCAAATCAACACTCCCTCTTAGCGAGGACTGTGCTCTAGCAATACTCCTCACTGAGTATTACTCTAATCATCTGGCATCGGTACCTGTGCTGATGCTAGGCCTCCCTGCCCAACATCCTCTGCACTGCTGCATCTTGTACTGCTGCCCATGGTTCTGCCACTGCCACTGCTGCATCTGTACGATAGCTCCCTCTGCATCCGTGCTGTTGCTGGTCCTTTCTCCCAGCACTGCATCCGCACTGCACCTTCCTCTGCATCTGTGTTGCTGTTGGTCCTTTCTCCCAACACTGCATCTGCACTGCAACTCCCTCTGCATCTGTGTTGTTGTTGGTCCTTTCTCCCAATACTGCATCTGCACTGCAACTCCCTCTTCATTCGTGCTGCTAACACACTACTTCTCAAAGGGGTTCTTTATCATCCCCATCTTTTCCCTGAAGTAGTCAAATTTTGACTTTTTAAGGGCCTTGGTGAGGATATCTGCCACTTGTTCCCCTGTAGGAGACTGGAGTGTAGCTCAATTGTACAGCTCCATGTTGGACACAATCTCTGACAAAGTGACACCGGATATCAATATGCTTTGACCTATCATGAAATACTAGATTCTTAGAGAGTTTGGTGCAACTCTGATTATCACACATGATCCTGGTCGCCTCCATATTTCTTCTGAATAGGTTTACCAACAATTTTCTAAGCCATCTGGCCTCACACGAAGCTGTGCTTGCTGCCATATATTCTGCCTCAAACGAGCTCAGAGCCACAGACTTCTGTTTCCTACTGCACCAGGAGGTTATTCCTGATCCAATGTTGAAATAGTACCCAGAGTTACTTTTTGGATCCACTAAACTTCTTGCCCAATCTGCATCAGTAAATCCACTCAACCTGATATCCTTCCCCTTATTGTACAAGAGCCCATAATCAACTGTTCCCTGTAAATACTTGAGAACTTGCTTGGCTGCTGCCCAGTGAGCCCTCTTTGGTTTCACCATGAACTGACTGAAGGTGTTGACAGCGTAGCAAATATTTGGCCTGGTATTGACTAGATACATCAGGGACCCTATGAGCTGTCGGTATAGGGTGGGATCAACATCCTCGTCTTTTGATGCATCAATCTTCTTCCAGTTGGTGATCATTGGCGTAGCCATAGGTCTACAGTCTCCCATCCTGAACCTTTTCAGAATTTCTATAGAATACCTTCCTTGCCTAAGGAGGATTTCTCCTTTCTGCTGCCAAACTTCCAACCCTAAAAACTAGTGCATTCGTCCTAGATCCTTCATATCGAACTCTGTGGCTAGATTCTTCTTGCAGTCTTCAATGAGTCTGGATGATCCTGTCAGGAAGAGATCATCCACATATAATACTAAGATAAGTGGCTCGCTCTCTACGAGCAGATAGTAGAGATTCAGATCTGCGTCACTCTTGACAAACCCCATCTTCTGCAAGTAGCTATCTATTCGACCATACCACGCTCTTGGTGTTTGCTTCAGCGCATACAAGGCTTTCTTCAGTGTGCATACATGAGACTTTTTCTCGTGAGTTTCAAAGCCCTTTGGTTGTTCAATGTATACTTCTTCTTCTATTACCTTGTTCAGAAATGTCGTCTTGACATCCATCTGATGGATCTCCCATCCTATCTGGGCTGCAAGAGATATCATGGTCCCAATAGATGTACACCTGGCTATCAGGGCGAAGGTTTCCTCATAGTCAATCCCTTCCTTTTGAGCATACCCCTTAGCCACAAACCTGGCCTTGTATTTTTCAATACTGTCGTCCACAACATATTTGATCTTCTAGATCCATCTTGAACCTACCACAGATCTGTCTTGAGGCCTTGACAACACCTCGCAGACATCGTTTACCATTATGTAGCTATACTCCTCCACCATTGCATCTAGCTAGACCTGATGCTGAGTTGCCTCTTTGAAGCTGGTAGGCTCTCCATCCTGAGCTACTAACGCCCGATACCTGTCTGGCTGTTTTCGCTCCCTTTTACTGTTCCTTGGCTCTCCGATGAAGTTCTTTGCATCACACAGAATCTGACGAAGTTCCTTGCTGGTTCTTCCTCTGCCAACAAGTGCTTCTGTTTTTTCCTCTTCCTCATCTTGAGAATCTTCTTGATCTGAGGAAGGATTCTTCACTTCCGTTGGTTGAAGAGGCATGACCAACGGATCCTCTTTCGACTGCTCCTTGGAAGGCATTTCGCGAGATCTTTTGAAAGCTCTGTCCTCCATGAACTTTACATCTCGTCGTACTACTACCTTCCTGCTCCCTGGAAGATAAATCCTGTATGCCTTAGCGTTCTCTCTATATCCTGCCAGATACCCCTTCTGTAGTCTGATCCAGCTTCTTCCTCTTTTCTTCGGGTATGTGACAATATGCCAAACTCCCAAATATCCTGAAATCACTGACTTCGGGTGTCTTCCCAGTGAAGACTTTCTTTGGAGTAATCTTGCCCAATGCCCGATGAGGAGTCCTGTTTAGAACGTAGACAACTGTGTTGCATGCTTCTGCCCACAGGAATTTTGGCATATCCTGATCATACAACATGGCCCTAACGCTTCTACAATAGTCCTATTTTTCCTTTCTGCCACCCAATTCTTCTTCAGATTATAGGGAGCTGTCCACTCTCTTCTGATGCCCTCCTTAGCGCAATAATCAGTGAAGTCCTTATTGACATATTCTCCACCATTATCTGAGCGCAAGACTTTGATTTTCTTACCTGTCAGATTCTCCACTAGAGCCTTGAACTCCTTGAATCGACAGAAAACCTCATCCTTGGTTTTCAAAAAATAGATCCAAGTTTTCCTCGAGTGGTCATCAATGAAGGTAAGGAAATACTCGACACTGCTGAGAGCTTTGATGGCCATAGGTCCACAGATATCTGAGTGTATCAATCCTAATACACTCTTGGCCCTGTGGTTGCTCCTAGGAAATGTCGCCCTGGCATACTTTCCTAGAGCGCGTCCCCTGCATACATCATCTCGTTCCGTACTCAGATCTGGAACACCTGTTACAGTGCCCCTGAGAATTCTTAGAGCTCCATGGTGCAAGTGACCCATCCTTCTGTGCCATAGTTCGTTCAAGTCTTTGTCCCCATGACTGCCTATTAGTGCCATTGGAGATTCTAGTTGTAATCTGTACAACCGATTACTTTTGATCCCGATCTGCACTTTGTTTTTCGAGCTCGGGTGTTTAACGTATACCTTTTCCTTGATGAAGTAAATGTCATAGCCCTTGCCTTGTAGTTGTGACACAGAAAGTAAGTTCATCCCCAATCGTGGCACATGCAACGCATTTGTGGCACAAAACTTCTCTCCCGATTCTGTCTGAAAAACTATGGTACCCTTTCCTACTGGAGTACACTTTTCCTTGTTCCCCATGGTGATCTAAGAGTTCATCTTCTCTTCTCGATATTTTGAGAAACACTCCTTGATTCCCGTCATATGCCACGAGGCTCCACTATCTATATACCATACTTATGATGATGCAGCACTAGTCATGCACGCCACTTATTCTTCCAACCTGGAAGCCAACATAGAGAAATCAAAATCTCTCTCTCTTGTGCAATCTTTTGAAAATTTGCGTGAGTCCCTTGAGGTGGATGCCTCTGCATCGTGGTCTCGACCCATAACTGATTTTCCCTTTTTGTCTATGATTACTTGCTCCGATACCATGTGAAAATTCTATCACTACAACAATTGATTTACTTTTCCTACTTATTTCATCATAAGTTATTCATGAAATTACTTAAACAAACATTAAAATAAATACTACTGTAGATATCACATCGTAATACAGAAACAAAAATATGCACACATTGACACAGTTATTTTAGACTAATGTCCCTGGAAAAACCCAATGTGGGAAACCGGTGCAGCAAGGAAGGATTTTATTATTCAGCAATTTTCTTGTACAACAGGGTGCCAAACTGGCTTACCCATAGATAGACCAACTTCTGACACTTTCCTAAACCCAGCGTAGGTCCTACTGACCTCTGCTATAGCTTGAAACCCTCTATGTTAGCCTGAAACCCTCTGTGTTAGCCTACTGAGGCTCTACGCAACCGCTCTGGACTTCTGTGTCACTCCTGCAGCCTTTGCGTGGATGACGCAGGCCCTTCTGGCTCTGGGCAGGCTTTGCTGCCTCTGCGTGGCTTCCTCTGGTTCTGTGTTTGCGTCTTTTGCGCTGATCTCCCGTCTCTCTGTTCCGTACTTGCTGCCTCCTGACTGCTCTCCAAATCATTGGTTCAATTTCTTAGCAAACCCCTCTCTAGAAATTGAACTGACTGGTTTCCCTCAGTGTGTTCTCCAAGTGCCCCTCAAGCCTCCTCTTATACATTTTCTGTTGACATCTCAACGGTCGAGATTAAGTCCCTAATCAATGGCTAAGATTAGATCTGGCTTGATCCATGTCTTTTAGACCATTCTAACAGATTCATATTAATACACATTAATATTTTATTTTCCCTAAGTTTAGACTTAGGGACTCCATTAAAAATGTTAATTATTTTAATATCTCCTGATCTGTTTAGAATCTGCCCCAACCCTTTCTGGGTATTGGAGATCTCATGTGCCCCAACCTCTCCACCAAATTTTGTGGCTAGAGCACATCCGGTGCTACCCCAAATCAAGAGGACTAAGTTTTAGATGGCGCAGAGGAGTATTGGAGCAACAAATACAATGGCTAGAATGCCAAGTTTGAGTAGCGTAGTGCAGAGTTGCAGCAGTGCAGGGAGGCATAGTGCAGTAGCAGCAACAACGTAGTAGCTTCAGAGGAATAACGTGGGACTAGCAGCAGTCAGATCTTCAACATTGAGATGCATCTATGCTGAACACTTTTTCAGTAATTTGGGATGTTTTTCCATTGTTGATGTAGTAGCAACAGTAGTCTGCAGTGCAGGGATAGTTGGTAGTGGCAGTGCCACCAACAACACGGATGCAAAAATTTAGAGGGAGCTGTAGTACGGATGCACTGTTGACAGTGGCAGTGTCAGCAGTAGTATAGTTGCAGCAGGAACGCAGTAGTTGGTGGACAACATGTCAGACATCAACAGCGCAGAGGACGATGTTATGAAGTCAGGGTGATGCTTCAGTGGGAGGCATTGCTAGGGCACATTCCTCGCTAAGAGGGAGTGTTGATTTACTAGTAGCATTGGATATGCTCTAAGTCTCAAATTTTGCAGGGAGGCTTGGGCACATGTATTCCAAAGAACCCAGAAAGTGTTTTGGGAAATTCCACCTGGAGACAGTTTTATTAAAATAAATGATTATTTTTAACGAGTCCCTAAGTCTAAACTTAGGAAATCAAAATAATCAATGGGTATTAATCTAACTATGGGTGTAACTTCTAGAAGAAGACGAGGATCAAGTAGAAATAATCTTAGCCATTGATTAGCTTCTAATCTGGGTCGTTGAATGTCAATGAGAAGATTATTTAAGGAGGCTTGAGAGTCATTTGGAAGACATAGAGAGAGTTGATCAGTCAAATCGAATCGCTGAAGTTAGAGGCAACACAGTGATTTCGTAGTGATCACACAGAGAAGGGCAGGGAGAGTTTTGGCTGGAGGATCTTCTCCGGAGCTAAGAATACTCAGCAAAGAGGCAGAGTGACACACAGAGGAGGCAACACAGTGCCCAGAGAGGGTGACGCAAAGCCAGGAAGGGCTTATAGAGGGCCCACGTAGAGCAGCACAAAAGCCTTCCATTCAGAGGTTCGAAATTTAATGAGGAGGTTGGCGTTCTGAGCCGAGAAGGCTAGAGTTAGCTCTTGAGAGCAAGTCAATTCAACAAGAGTTGACGCAGTACCTTAGAGGTTGTGACGTAGATCCACACAGTGACTGCGTTGGGGCAATGCAAAAGTAGTCGGGAACTCATTTGTTCAGCTGCCGGATCAACTGGGACTTGGAGTGTAGAGTGAGGTAATCTCGCTAATTTCTTCTGCCAAGTGATATTCTCTGTACTGGACTGCCAGCAAGGCATCCAGAGGTTGTATTCAGAAATAACTTCTGCTTAATAATAAAAACCCTCAGATCTGCTGCATCGGTTTTTCCCAGATTGGGTTTTTCCGGGGACATTTGTCCAAAAACAACTGTCATTTGTGTTATATCTTTCTCTTGTTAAGTTTCTTGTTTTGGCATATTATTTTTAATGGTGTAGGCTGCAGTGTATTTATTTCAATGTTTGCCGTAGGAAACTAGAAATAACTTGTTCATGTAAATCTAACAAGTAGGAGAAATATCATTAGTTGCTGCAGTAGGGATTCCAGTTTCAGGATTTTTCACAGCGAAGACTCTATGGAAGGGATTTCGGAGGCAAAAAATAGCTGTGGGGTGAGAAAATTCTGACAATATTTTTGCCAGTATTTTCCTCCGATTAGATTGCTAGTTGGGCATCTAAATGATTGTACTCATAATTGCTGGAAACTCAACCTTTCTTTGGACGACTTCGAGTGCCACCCTAGGAAGGAAAATCGTAGGGTGGAGGAGAGCTGGAGGAATTTTAGAGCACATTTTTCAGCCTTTGGCTCACCTAGTGCGTGTTTATGGAGGACGCAGGAAGGGAGCACACAGGGATTGTTTCAGGGATCTTTCGGGCAACATTTTGGTATTGGAGCTTCATTGGGGGATCAACATTTTGGGGGAGTTTCAAAGCAGGAAATTGCTGCTAGTGGGCAGTTCGATTTGCAGCGTCCTGGGCTTGCGCAGAGAGCTTTCACTGGGCACACGTGGGAGCTTGAGGGATGAGTTAGAGAGCTGGAGATTGCCAGGAGAAATAAGGGAAACCTTGGAGGGGAGCATCTCAGCCTTTGGGAGTGATTTGAAGGGCTTTTCCAGCGAGCTACAAGTAGGCCGTATGCCCCAGAGCTTAGAGGAGGACGTGGTATTTGGAGGCTGAATTTCAGAGGTCAGAACTAGGCCAAACCCTTTCTGGGTTTTGGTGGGTTTTGGTTGAGGAGATTGAGGTTAATTTTACAGAGTTTTTTGAGCATCGGAGGTGGGGTTTCTAGCAGTTCCTTTTCAGCAGACATCACAGATTTCTGGGAAGTGTAGAACATCTTTGGAGCAGCAGTTGTGTAGCATTTGGTTGTTTGCCCACTTCGGTTTTGTCATGCTTGCCATTTAGGCAAGCCCAGGTGCACTTCTTCCACACTATTGTACTTGCTCCAAGTGAATTAATAAAATGGCTCAACTGGTTCTTACTTATGGAGTTTATATGGGTGTTTGCTGATTGTTTCAATTTTCTGGTGTTGAATTTGTTTTTGCTTTGCATATCACTGTTTTTCCTAGTTAGGAACATTACAGTGGTATCACAGCCCAAATCTTGGCTCAGCTGTGGGGGCTTTTCCTATGAGTGAGGATGGTCGACAAAATATTACCTACAAGAGGCAAAGGTACCAAAGTAGGGAGAGGTAGCTGGAGATCACTCCGGAGTCCAGACACAGAGGACCATGGGAAGGCAACGGTAACAGAAGACATGGGGGAGCCCAAGAGAAGAGAGGAGATTGCCTTCGACAGTCCCTTGAAGGCTATGGGCGATTTGGCAAAGGGGAAAAAGGAGATGTTAGATGAGATCAAAATGCAGAATCGAGAGCGAAGCACTCATTGAGAGTTTCTATTTGGAGAGACTTCGGTGGCCTCTCAATAATTCGATCATCTTTCACCCCTTGCATAGCCTCCATCCTCTAGTGGACCAACTCAAGCCACAAGGTAAACCGGGAGGAGTTGAGGAACAATCACCTATGGGAGAGCATTTTAGGGAGTGGCAGTCCATGGGAGCAGACTAGAGGCACTATCTTTCAGAGTTTTTTGCCAGCTCAAGCAGAACGAGAAGGGAAAAAATTATGGAGGCCAAGGCACACAGAACTATGAGTGGTAGCGTACTATTGGTAGGATGTAGCTCCCTGCATATGCTGGCATTACCAAGTGCACAACTCGGGCCTGGGTGGAGAAGCTGAACCCTTATTTCCAACTCAACAGGATGACGAAGGTGGAAGCCATTAAAATGGCTACATTACACTTGGAGGGGGAGGCACACGATTGGTGGTTTCATGGCTTGTTTACTTTGGGACCTGCAGGGGGCCATCCATAAGACCCGAGCACCTATTCCTACACGCACTCCCTACCATCAGAAGGGAAGTGATACTAGACTGCCACCACCACAGAGAGAAGCCCAGGGACGTGGGCAACTAGATGAGGAGACCAGGAGGGACCTCAGTAGGAGGAAACCGTGCTTTACTTGTCGGGACCCCTGGGCACCGAACCATTAGTGCACAGCTGGCAAAGCCCATAATATTGAGGTCTTTTCGGATAGTGACCAGGAGGACTATGTGGAGCTAGAGTATGGTGGGGGAGAGTGAGATTTTGGCAGAGAGCGGACCACCACCACCACCACCACCACATGGGGGAGCATCTTTTGCACCATCAGGGGGAATCCTTGCTTCTTTATGCAGGGTCCCCAAATTTCTGACCATGAGGATCAGAGGCATAGTGCAGGGGCAGCGTGTCTCAGTCCTAGTAGACAGTGGGGCTACCCACAACTTCATTGATGCTCAGATGGTTCAGAGGAGGGGCATCACCACGATAGAGTTTGAGGGTTTTTCAGTTTTGGTGCCGGGGGACCGGACAATGCAGTGCACTCGGTATGTTCCCGCCTTGATAGTGACCACGGGGAACTACTTGATGATAGACCATTTCTTCATGGTGGATGTACCGGACACCAACGTAGTGATGGGCGTTCAGTGGCTATACTCCCTTGCCGAGTCACCACTGATTGGACGAAGCTAGAGATGGAGTTCACCGGGCTGGATGACAAGCTGATGGTCCTTAGATGTATGCATTTGTACCCTCTGCAGACAGTTTCGACGCATCGGATGTAGGTAGATTTGAGGCATGGAGACATAGGGCAATATGAAGGTAACGAAGTACTCATACCCTTTGAGAGCTCTGGTGGACATTGGGCGACAAATGTTTGAATCTACATGTTGCAACACCCCATTTGATGTACTTTCACTTCTTGGGAATATTGCCCTAGCGTATTTCCCAAGTACGCACTCCCTGCACACATCATCGTGTTCTGTGCTTCATTTTGGAACACTTGTCACTGCCTCCTTGAGCATCCTTAGTGCTCCGTGGTGTTGATGACCCATTCTCCTATGCCACAATTCATTCAGGTCTCTCTTATTTCTATTGGTGCTTCTGATTAGTGCCTTTGGAGAATTAAGCTACAACTTATATAACTTGTTGCTTCAAATCCCAATCTGCTTCACTTTCTTCCAGTTTTGGTGTTTGATGAAAGCCTTTTTCCCTACAAAGTGGACATCATATCCCTTGTCTAGTAGTTCTGAGACTAAAATTAGGTTCATACGTAAGCTTGGCGCACACAACACATTTGTAACATTGGTGCTTGCTCCTAACTCTCTTTGAAGCTTGATGGTACCTCCCCAACAGAAGTACATTTAGACTTGTTTCCCATCTGGATTTGGAAATCCATCTACTCCTCCCTATAGATGGAGATGTAGTCTCTAACTCCTGTCATGTGTGCTAATGCTCCACTGTCTATATACCAAACACCCTGTGAGGTCAAGCTAGAGAGGCAAGCTATCTAAGCAAATTCATCTTCCAATCTGGAAGACAAATCTGTACCACCATGAATATCGAATCTCTTTGCGGCCATACTAGAAAATATGAGAAACTCAAATACTTTGGAGAAGTCTTGGGCATAATTCTTTGTGTGCTTTTGTCTTCCTCGCCCTGCCTTGATCTGTTGCTGCAAAACCCTTGCCTTAAAATCACTGCGCTAGTTCTGCTCTACGAAATCGCTGATCTTTTCACCGGAACCCCTTTCTAATACTCCTCATTGTCTACTGCGACTGCTCTTAGACAAATCAAACTTTTCCACTGACCTTGATTGGAAATCAAACTACCTCTCTCCTATAATTCGCACTGCTTGGCTTGCCTGCACAGTTCTGGTTCTCTATGCTTTAGATCTTCCTTTGAACTGCGCAACCCTCTCTTCTAGAGCGTCTGGTCCGATCTTTATTGCTCTGATACCATGTGAAAATTCCTTGAATACAACTACTAGATATTTATCTTCTAACTACTAATTGTTAGAAGATAAATATCCAGTAATTGCATTCAAGGAATCCTCACACCTACGTGCTAATGTGTATGTCCCAACCATCTTTTGCATTATCTTCTTCTTTTGTTTTTTCTTATGGTCATCATATGCTTTTTCTTGTTCTTTTAGCTGCATCAACCTCCCAAGGCCAAGTTCTGGGCCCTACCTAGATATGAGGATGTATGGTGCCAAATCCGAGAGAACCAATGGTCAGTTGAACCTGAAGAAGAGTGTTGGAATTAGCATTTGTAATGAAAGATGGAAGTGATAAGTATGGAATAGGGAGAGATGGAACTGCACTATCTCAATTGGGGTTTCCTAAGTAGTGCCCCTCCTATTCCCATTTGGCGATTTGGGGAGGTCCCATTGGACTAGGATGAATGATTAACCCCCCATTTAAGGTGAGGGAATGAGATAACAGTCAAAACCCCTCTTCCTTCCAATTTACTCCATAATCCATGTCAAATGCCCAACATACAAACAAGCATAACCACCCGATTGCAAAATGAATAAAGTACCTTTTTATCAGAATCCCATCTTCCAACATGTGCTCTTTCCAAATGGGTGTGGAGACATATGACTAATGCAGGTGGTAGAGATATGAATGGCACATCGTCATTGACTAGCAGTGGCGTGGCTGTCAGAGGCTGCTCGATGGTTAGCTGTAAGAGATGATGAGAGAGAACTTTCTACTATGGGGTCACCCACTTTTGGTGGGTAACATGGAGCATTCGTGGAGGCATGAGATACTAGTCGTGCTTGATTTTTCCACCTCTCTTGTGCGCCTTTTACTTCTTCTTGGTTATTCCTTGTATTACTGCATATAGCTCAAGGGTTAGAGCTTGCTCTTTATGATGTAGCAGTTTTATTACCCCTTAAGATGAGTTAATTCATCACTTATCAGTGTTAGGACATGCAACGGTTACTTTTTGATGTAATGGAGAATGATGTGCTCAGGAATAGAGTGATGGCCATATGAGGGAGGTAGAGCTCATGCTAGGCTTTTGCCCATGTGCTAAATTTTATGTGCCAACCATCTTTTTCATTTTGATTTTCTTTCTTTTGTTTTGTTTTGACCATGATATGCTTTTTCTTCTCTTTTAGTTGCATCAACCTCCCAAGGTAATGTTTGTAGGTCCTACTCAAGGTATGTGAACATTTGAGCGCCAAATCGCAAAGAACTAATGGCCAATTGAACCCGAGAAATGGAGGTGAGGTATGGGGCTTGTAATGTGCCATGGAAAGTGGTCAATATGGTATAGGGGAAGATGAGCACATTATCTAAATCATGGTCTTCCAAGTAGTGCCCCTTCTAAAACCCTAAGGGGCCTTAATGGAGGATGCATTGGACTAGGGCCTGTTGTCGCGCGGATTGACACGACAACGCTCAGACCGGGGGCTGTCACTCTGATCCCCGATCCCTCCGTTTAAGCCTGTCTCCCGCGGCTAAGGGGGGTAGTCCCTGTGAGATGATAAGACCAACTGTCGACCAGTTGGTTGGGAGACACGAGACACGATGAGATAAGCACTAAAATGATTTGATTAAATTAGCAGACCAGTGCCTTAAAAGATTGTTATTACAATGATTACTTGTTAAATGGTATAGAAACATAAACTGTGAACAACAATCATTTGTCATCGAAAGGTATCAGCTAAATCACATGACCAAAACGATATCCAGCAACTGAAAATTTTGAAGAGATAAATGCCTTAAAACACCACGAGAATCGTAAATCATTAACTAGATATCAATTTCGTATCTCGACTTGAAAATTTAGATCTCAGCATGAAAGATATAACGTGAAAACCACTGAATCTGGCAAAATAACTTTCCACGAAATTTTTTAAATCTTTTTTTTTAATTTTTTTATTTTTCAATATTTTCAAAATACCAAAAAATGAAAATTAGAAATCTAAAAATTTAAATTTAAAATCTATTTTAAAACTAAATTATATTAAAACTAAACTATATAAAAAAATAAAACAAAAACTAAATAAATCTTTTTATATATATATTTTTTTATCATAAAATCAAAATAAAACAAAAATTGAAATCTAAACTATAATCTATGCTAACCCTTTTTATTTGTTTTAAAATACAATTGAACGAATCTAAAGTAAATGAAATCAAAACTAAAAAAAAATTAAAATCTAAACAAAGTCCTAACTCTAAACTCTAATTAAAATATAAAACTTACGATATGCATCGAATAATCCAAAACGTTGACCAATAATCTGATAAAACTTACGAATTTGGAAAACGATCTGCATAAAAAATTAAATCACGGGCAGAAATTTCATAATCAACGGAATCATAGAACTGAACCTACGCTACCACGCAGAACTGATATGTATTAAAAATGCCAACTTGACTTACCTGTTCCATCTGCGGAGAAAAGATTAATACGTTTACCTGGCAATGCGTTTGATGCGTGATAGCCTTCGGTGCGGTGAGTTTCATTTGTGCTCAAACTCTGGCGTGATGGCCCTGGACGTGCTGAGTATACTCGGGCTCAACAAATATAATGGTCATAAAACCCAAAATTCATTGTTTGCTTCAGCGATATATGTACTTTTTTGTCTGACAGGTAGCCGCAGGAGCAGCTACGCTTTCCCCTCAGAAAATTTCGATTGGATTTATGTTATTACCTGAGCAGCATGACAGAATCGGGGTTGAATGGATTTTTTCCAGTGGAAATGATGCTGCCGGCGTGAATGAGATCTGCGTTTTATGTTTGCCACGTGTGGAACGATTTGCAAGAATGATTGACTCCAGATCTGCTGCCTGAATGAAACTGGAGGCTTCACGAAATATACACTTCGTTGTTCACTTGAACGCTGGGCGTAATGAGCAAATGATTTGCCCAGTCAATGCCCTGTGTCCTCAGATCAGCTAGATAAGTGAATATCCGTTGTTTGGCCCGCAAATGATCTTCTGACTGCATGGGAGGTGCATTTGTCTGCTGACAGTGTGAAGAACTTCAGAAGATTTTCTCAAAACCCTGTTCCTGCAATTAAAAGAAAACAAAACCCAAATAAAAAAAATCTATGTAAAGCAAAAATTTAAAAACCCTAGATCAGAAAAATTTGAAACCCTAAGACCGCTGATTAATTTACAAATTTGGCCCCTTAACAGCCAGATTTAGCAGTAAGCACAGAAAATATTTTAAGAATAAAAATTTGAGGTTTTCACTGTGAAGAACTTCAGAAAAATATCTCATGCAAATCAGATAAACAAACCGAATGATAGACCCAGGATCAAATCCAACTGGGCTCAACAAAAAATGCTTGCGGGAGTTGGCTGGTTCAACCGAGAACTTCCCCGAACGCCCACAAAATTTCCTTCAATGATGTTTTCTGCACAGCTCAAAACAACCATCAGTAAAGAGGGCAAAAATGCTGCTAGATCTCAGGAAGTAATGGAGATACCTGCCATTACTTCAGAAACCCTAACAACACCCAAACCCTAGCAAGTGAACAAGATACCTGTGCTCACAATACTCTACAAAAAGCTATTATTAACAGCTGAAAATAACATATGCATAAAATTAAAACAATCTCATAGCATTTCAAGAGAGTAACACCAGCAAGATATGTACCCCAAAGTCTTCTTTTATTAACCAGAAACAGATTTACAAGAGAGCTTCTTCAGTCTTAGACTCACAGATCGAATGATCTGAAATGACCCTGTTGTCGCGCGAATTGACACGACAACGCTCAGACCGGGGGCTGTCACTCTGATCCCCGATCCCTCCGTTTAAGCCTGTCTCCCGCGGCTAAGGGGGGTAGTCCCTGTGAGATGATGAGACCAATTGTCGACCAGTTGGTTGGGAGACACAAGATACGATATAAAAAAGCACTCGATGGATTTGATTAATTTAGCAGACCAGTGCCTTAAGAGATTGTTATTAAAACGATTACTTGTTAGATGATATAGAAACATAAACCGTGAACAACAATCATTTGTCATCACAATGCTCTTAGAATGACCAAAACGATATCCAGCAATTGAGAATTTTCAAAAAATGAATGCTTTAAAACACCACAAATCATAAATTATTAACCAGATATCATATTTCGTATCTCGACTTGAAAATTTAGATCTCAGCATGAAAGATATAACGTGAAAACCACTGAATCTGGCAAAATAACTTTCCACGAAATTTTTATATTTTTTCGAATTTTTAGAAGATTTTTTTTTCAAAATCTAAAAAGGAAAAAATCTAAAGAAAAGACAAAATCTAACAATTATAAAAATTTAAAATGAAAATTAAACCAAAGCCTAAAAAACTAAATAATTTTTTTTTTATTTCCTTTTTTTTAATTTTAAAACCAAATCAAAAAATCTAATTTAAATTTAAAAGACTAAATTAAAATATAAAAAACTAAAGCGCACACATTTTTTTTTTTTTTTGATTTTTTGAATCTATAATTAACTAAAACAAAAAATAACTAAAAAGAGCCTACGTCTAAATGAAAACGCATCGGATCAAAACGCATCAACAAAAAATCGTAAATGGAAACCCTAAATCGAAAAAGACTGCAAAGCAAAATAACATGATACATTAAGGCGTAAACCAAAGACACTCTGTGCGATGACGGGTTCGGCGTAAAATGGATCAGCCAGACAGACATACGGTTTCTAAAGAAATTACGCAGATGTATAAGTTGAATGGCATACGCGGAATATCAAAATTACACTACATTAAAATTAACGCTAGAGATAACCACGCAAATGCCCTTCAGGAAATCACGCAGACGGGTTCATCGAAAATTTCAGACGCAAGTTCGAATGCCAAAAGGGAAAACCTGAGACACGTTATTATTCTTTTGAAATTTCGTTTTTTTGAGAATGGAGTCAATGAAAACCTGGAGCGCAGTTTGAAATTACCTGATCACGTTTGCACCAGGAGAACTGACCTCAAAATTCTGCGCTGAAGAATGAGACGTCTTCAGGTGAATCGCCGTCACATTTAGAGGGAGAAGCGGAAGCGAAACTGTTCATTCACTGTGTTTCTTCCTTGGCTAGACGAGGGTATTGACCACCTACGCATAAACTCTGAGGCTTCTACGCAAATACTAACTGATGCTTTATCTGAAATCTTTCACGCTGGAGTTTGCAGATTATCCAAACTGATTTCGCTTAGTGACTGGCCTGCGTGGCGGCAAATGCTTTACTGCTTGACCCTCAGATTGATATGCGTTTGCAGTTTAAGGAGACGGCAGAGGCTCATACGTTCAAAATGCTTCTGACGGTGGTCCTGCAATTGGCAAAACCCTATACCTGCAAAAAGAAAACAAAAGCCCAAACAAAAAAAATCTGTATAAAACAAAAATTTAAAACCCTAATGAAAAAATTGTGAAAAGCAGAATTTTGAAAACCCTAGATCAACTGATTAATGGACAGATTTGGCCCCTTAACATCCAGATTTAGCAGTAAGCACAGAAAATATCTTAAGGAAATAAAGATTCTCAGATTTTCACTGTGAAGAACTTCAGAAAATCTCTCATGCAAATTTAAAAAAAAATAAACCGAATGATAGACCCAGGATCAAATCCAACTGGGCTCAACACAAAATGCTTGCGGGAGTTGGCTGGTTCAGCCGAGAACTTCCCCGAACGCCCACAAAATTTCCTTCAATGATGTTTTCTGCACAGCTCAAAACAACTGTCAATAAAGAGGGCAAAAATGCTGCTAGATCTCAGGAAGTAATGGAGATACCTGCCATTACTTCAGAAACCCTAACAGCACCCAAACCCCAGCAAGTGAACAAGATACCTGTGCTCACAATATTCTACAAAAAGCTATTATTAACGGCTGAAAATAACATATGCAGAAAATAAAACAATCTCACAGCATTTTAAGAGAGTAACACCAGCAAGATATGGACCCCAAAGTCTTCTTTTATTAACCAGAAACAGATTTACAATAGAGCTTCTTCAGTCTCAGACTCACAGATCCAATGATCTGAAAAGACCCCTAGCACCCTATTTAAAGGAAATGATCCCAACGGCTAGTTCGAGTGATCCATGTAGAAATGATCTCGACCGTTGATGAGGATCAAGACATCTCTTGATCTCATCCGTCGATTTATTCACTTAAAATATTATTATTTTATTAGTTAGGGTTTTATTATTTTTTTAATTTTTTATTTATTTCATTTTTTTAATTTTTATTTATTTTATTATTTTTTATTATTTTTATTCATTTTTTAATTTCTTAATTCATTTTAAAATGGATCATCGAACTAAGCCTTCGGAAACATCACCTAGGACCTAGGACCTAGGACTCATGAGGGGACTTAAAACATTTTTCGACCCTCAGGACACATTACATCATGACTTTTACAATTTACATCTTAAGGGAGAAAACCCCTTTAACACAGACCCTCACAAATCACCCAGTTCTGCGACACAACTATAATCTAGCAGATCAACACACTAGGATTCTCCTAAAGTTCTAATGACAAAATCCATCCCGGCTTTGGGGTCAGGTTTGAAGGAAAACTCTGCCGATCCATGGATCGGTGAGACAAAAAACCTTCCGGGACGTAGATTACCACTAGAAAGTTAGGTCCACCTAGGCAATACACATACACGACTCATGTCTGCTAAGATTATTTACAATTCATACATGCAGACTGGGTTTACAATCAAAATGATCAAGCTGCTGATGACTGCTGGATGGCACGGACACGCTGATCGGGTTCTGCCCCTTTCTTGCAAAGAAAAAGGAGGTGTACTGCATGGGTAGTTGACCAGTAGAGGTCAACAGACCCCTAACACCCTATTTAAAGGAAATGATCCCAACGACTAGTTCGAGTGATCCATGTAGAAATGATCTCGACCGTTGATGAGGATCAAGACATCTCTTGATCTCATCCATCGATTTATTCACTTAAAATATTATTATTTTATTAGTTAGGGTTTTTTGCTTTATTTTTTTATTATTTTTTATTTATTTCATTTTTTAATTTTTATTTATTTTATTATTTTTATTCATTTTTTAATTTTTAAATTCATTTTAAAATGGATCATCGAACTAAGCCTTCGGAAACATCACCTAGGACCTAGGACTCATGAGGGGATTTAAAACATTTTTCAACCCTCAAGACACATTTCATGATGACTTTTACAAATTTACATCCTAAGGGGGAAAACCCCTTTAACATAGACCCTCATAAATCACCCAGTTCTGCGACACAACTATAATCTAGCAGATCAACACACTAGGATTCTCCTAAAATTCTAATGACAAAATGCATCCCGGCTTTGGGGTCAGGTTTGAAGGAAAACTCTGCCGATCCATGGATCGGTGAGACGAAAAACCTTCCGGGACGTAGATTACCACTAGAAAGTTAGGTCCACCTAGGCAATTCACATACACGACTCATATCTGCTAAGATTATTTACAATTAATATATGCAGACTGGGTTTACAATTAGATGATTAAGCTGCTGATGACTGCAGGCTGGCACGGACACGTAGATCAGGTGCTGCCCCTTTCTGCCAAGAAAAGGGGGTGTACTGCATGGGTAGTTGACCAGTAGAGGTCAACATCTGGCTCTACTTGGGGACACGTTGTTGCTTGTAGGAATGTGAGAATCCAGAATCTGCATCCATACAACACAAGAATAAGTAGCGTCCATCCAAAAAATCAGCATATACATTAAGCACAGGAAAGAAAAAAGCTCTTCATTTATTAACTATCTAAAGCAGAAATGAAAATGCGGAAAAACAAGGAGTAGGGTTAGAAATACGATACAAAGGATGCCCTACGGCATCAGATGTGTTCAATATAGTGCATACTGAGCATTTGCCTGCTTTCAGGCAAATCTGTCGGCTGCTTGTCGGATGTGCCATGTCCAATTTTGCATATGGTAGGACTCTTTCCTATCCGAAAATCAAGCTGCTCACGGCCGTCTGATGCATCAAATCTTCTTCTTATTTTCTTTCTCTTACGTTTTTTCTTTCTAGCAGGTTGAATTACTGATGACCTGGAACTTTCTGTTTCAAAACTATCAGATGAAGTATGCGTGATATGTCTTTCTTTAGCCCGCATCTGATCTTTATCATTCTTAAGTCTATCCGGATCACCTTCAATTAACCATCTTTCAATCGAATCAATAACCTCCTCATAATAAGATGGAGCTTGTTGCAGCAAATGAGAAGACTCCTGATCTGTTGATGTTACCTTGTTTCTTTCATCTTCCAATTGCTGAAACCTTTGAACCTGTATTCTAATGGCATCCATCTGTCTAGAGTGTTCAACCTTTATATCACCGATTTGTCTGGCATGATGTTCTTCCATGTCTTTTATCATTTTATTGTTCTTTTCCTTTATGTCCATCAAGTAATGCTGCATGAAATTTATTTCTTCTTTATGATTTGCTTGCATGTCAGCCAACTGATTATTATGATTGAACGTCATGATAGTCATTTCCTCTTCCATAGTTCGTAACTTGTTTTGCATAGAGTCAATTTCCCTATCATGATCAGCTTTCATGGTCACCATATTTTCCTCTAAGACTGACATCTTGCTATGCATGTTTCCAATTTCTGTTTCATATTTAGTTTTCATGGCCTCAATTTCTTTAGCATGCTGATTTTGCGTGACCTCAATCTCCCTATTACGTTTTTCCAGGTGGGTGCATAAAGTTTTCACATCATTGACATAATTAGTTTGATTGATTTCCATATTTCTCACCAGCATCATTAGATCTCGTAAAATTTGTTTTTGCTCTTCCATTTCATTGTCATTTGTCCCTGATTTTTCACTATCATGAACTTGATCTGCAATATTTCCGATGGATGACACATTCTGACATGATGAATCGTCTTGGGATCTTTCAGCTGGACCGCTTATCAAATTACTTTCATTCTGTTGCACAATTTTAGAGGCAGAAGGCAAGCTGTTTGGATAACCATATCTATTTTTAAAAGCATCGACAATGTCTTCTAAAGAAGTGAAAGATTCCTTTGGAAAATTGTTAAACCAATTCAAAGCATCATCTTCTAAAGAAAGGACAAATAGACGCATTTTGATATCTTCATGATTAAACTGAGGGGATCTACAGTATATGATCATGATGCGAGTAAACAAGACTAGATGCCTTCTAACAGCAATTGGATCACCACCCGAGAAAATAGGTAACTTAGGAATGGCATCTTCCGGAAAATCATGGAGACGTTCAGTAAAACGACATGGCTTAAATGAATAATCCATGATGAATGATAAGGGATTAGATGAATGATAGAACTAGATCTCTGCTCAAGAAAATCAAGAGATGAAAGAAGTGGAGTCGCCACTTGAACAATAAATCTGATTCCAAGATCCAAGAAGTAATCAACAAACAGAGATGCGGGAGGCTTCTTGTCTGGGAAAAAATAAGAAAATGGAGTCGCCACCCAAACAAGAAACACACCGAAGAAATAAGGCAATAAAAGATCCAAATGATAACCTCAAACGCCGAATCTGCCAGCTCAAATGAGAAATAAGAACGATGGGAAGATGAAAGAAAAGTTGTTGAAACACCGAGAATAAAGTATCCCCAGCAACGGCGCCAAAAAATGTTGGCGTTGCCGGGCCAGATGAAAAGATAAAAATGAGAAGGAAGATTGTCGTTGAAACGCCGAGAAAACAATTTCCCCGGCAACGGTGCCAAAAAATGTTGGCGTGCGGATTGACACGACAACGCTCAGACCGGGGGCTGTCACTCTGATCCCCGATCCCTCCGTTTAAGCCTGTCTCCCGCGGCTAAGGGGGGTAGTCCCTGTGAGATGATAAGACCAACTGTGGACCAGTTGGTTGGGAGACACGAGACACGATGAGATAAGCACTAAAATGATTTGATTAAATTAGCAGACCAGTGCCTTAAAAGATTGTTATTACAATGATTACTTGTTAAATGGTATAGAAACATAAACTGTGAACAACAATCATTTGTCATCGAAAGGTATCAGCTAAATCACATGACCAAAACGATATCCAGCAACTGAAAATTTTGAAGAGATAAATGCCTTAAAACACCACGAGAATCGTAAATCATTAACTAGATATCAATTTCGTATCTCGACTTGAAAATTTAGATCTCAGCATGAAAGATATAACGTGAAAACCACTGAATCTGGCAAAATAACTTTCCACGAAATTTTTTAAATCTTTTTTTTTTTTAATTTTTAATTTTTCAATATTTTCAAAATACCAAAAAATGAAAATTAGAAATCTAAAAATTTAAATTTAAAATCTATTTTAAAACTAAATTATATTAAAACTAAACTATATAAAAAATAAAACAAAAACTAAATAAATCTTTAAAATCAAAATAAAACAAAAATTGAAATCTAAACTATAATCTATGCTAACCCTTTTTATTTGTTTTAAAATACAATTGAACGAATCTAAAGTAAATGAAATCAAAACTAAAAAAAAATTAAAATCTAAACAAAGTCCTAACTCTAAACTCTAATTAAAATATAAAACCTACGATATGCATCGAATAATCCAAAACGTTGACCAATAATCTGATAAAACTTACGAATTTGGAAAACGACCTGCATAAAAAATTAAATCACGGGCAGAAATTTCATAATCAACGGAATCATAGAACTGAACCTACGCTACCACGCAGAACTGATATGTATTAAAAACGCCAACTCGACTTACCTGTTCCGTCTGCGGAGAAAAGATTAATACGTTTACCTGGCAATGCGTTTGATGCGTGATAGCCTTCGGTGCGGTGAGTTTCATTTGTGCTCAAACTCTGGCGTGATGGCCCTGGACGTGCTGACTATACTCGGGCTCAACAAATATAATGGTCATAAAACCCGAAATTCATTGTTTGCTTCAGCGATATATGTACTCCTTTTTTGTCTGACAGGTAGCCGCAGGAGCAGCTACGCTTTCCCCTCAGAAAATTTCGATTGGATTTATGTTATTACCTGAGCAGCATGACAAAATCGGGGTTGAATGGATTTTTTCCAGTGGAAACGATGCTGCCGGTGTGAATGAGATCTGCGTTTTATGTTTGCCACGTGTGGAACGATTTGCAAGAATGATTGACTCCAGATCTGCTGCCTGAATGAAACTGGAGGCTTCACGAAATATACACTTCGTTGTTCACTTGAACGCTGGGCGTAATGAGCAAATGATTTGCCCAGTCAATGCCCTGTGTCCTCAGATCAGCTAGATAAGTGAATATCCGTTGTTTGGCCCGCAAATGATCTTCTGACGGCATGGGAGGTGCGTTTGTCTGCTGACAGTGTGAAGAACTTCAGAAGATTTTCTCAAAACCCTGTTCCTGCAATTAAAAGAAAACAAAACCCAAATAAAAAAAATCTATGTAAAGCAAAAATTTAAAAACCCTAGATCAGAAAAATTTGAAACCCTAAGACATCTGATTAATTTACAAATTTGGCCCCTTAACAGCCAGATTTAGCAGTAAGCACAGAAAATATTTTAAGAATAAAAATTTGAGGTTTTCACTGTGAAGAACTTCAGAAAAATATCTCATGCAAATCAGATAAATAAACCGAATGATAGACCCAGGATCAAATCCAACTGGGCTCAACAAAAAATGCTTGCGGGAGTTGGCTGGTTCAGCCGAGAACTTCCCCGAACGCCCACAAAATTTCCTTCAATAATGTTTTCTGCACAGCTCAAAACAACCATCAGTAAAGAGGGCAAAAATGCTGCTAGATCTCAGGAAGTAATGGAGATACCTGCCATTACTTCAGAAACCCTAACAGCACCCAAACCCTAGCAAGTGAACAAGATACCTGTGCTCACAATACTCTGCAAAAAGCTATTATTAACAGATGAAAATAACATATGCAGAAAATTAAAACAATCTCACAGCATTTCAAACGAGTAACACCAGCAAGATATGGACCCCAAAGTCTTCTTTTATTAACCAGAAACAGATTTACAAGAGAGCTTCTTCAGTCTTAGACTCATAGATCGAATGATCTGAAATGACCCCTAGCACCCTATTTAAAGGAAATGATCTCAACGGCTAGTTCGAGTGATCCATGTAGAAATGATCTCTACCGTTGATGAGGATCAAGACATCTCTTGATCTCATCCGTCGATTTATTCACTTAAAATATTATTATTTTATTAGTTAGGGTTTTTTGCTTTATTTTTTTATTATTTTTTATTTATTTCATTTTTTAATTTTTATTTATTTTATTATTTTTATTCATTTTTTAATTTCTTAATTCATTTTAAAATGGATCATCGAACTAAGCCTTCGGAAACATCACCTAGGACCTAGGACTCATGAGGGGATTTAAAACATTTTTCAACCCTCAAGACACATTTCATGATGACTTTTACAAATTTACATCCTAAGGGGGAAAACCCCTTTAACATAGACCCTGACAAATCACCCAGTTCTGCGACACAACTATAATCTAGCAGATCAACACACTAGGATTCTCCTAAAATTCTAATGACAAAACGCATCCCGGCTTTGGGGTCAGGTTTGAAGGAAAACTCTGCCGATCCATGGATCGGTGAGACGAAAAACCTTCCGGGATGTAGATTACCACTAGAAAGTTAGGTCCACCTAGGCAATTCACATACACGACTCATATCTGCTAAGATTATTTACAATTAATATATGCAGACTGGGTTTACAATTAGATGATTAAGCTGCTGATGACTGCAGGCTGGCACGGACACGTAGATCAGGTGCTGCCCCTTTCTGCCAAGAAAAGGGGGTGTACTGCATGGGTAGTTGACCAGTAGAGGTCAACAAGGCCTTAAGGTGAGAGAACAAATATATAGTGATGATCGGTCAATCTTCCAGATCACCCATTTATCTTTGGTAAATGCCCAAAGCAAACAAGTATAAGTACCTGATTGCAAAATGATCAAAGTCCTTTTGAATAGCAACCCACTCTTGTTCAAGTGCAAATGTTGGATGGTTAGAGGCACATGGCTAATCCAAATAGCGACGGTACATGCCATATTGTCGTCAAATTGTGGCTGGCTGTATGTTTGGCTGACTGTCAAACGTGGAAGAAAAGTTTTCTCCTATGGGGTTACCCATTTTGGTGGGTAACAAGGTGCATGGGAGAGAGTGTCATGTATGTAGGTCGAACAAGGCCCTTTATAGGCTGAAGCAGGCTCTGCATGCATGGTATGTCAGGATTGATGGATATCTTCTTTTTTGCGGCTTCACCATGAGTGAAGCAAACTCCAACTTGTACTATGTACTTGTTGAGTATGAACTGCTTATCTTGGTACCCCATGTGGACGATTTCTTCTTAACGGGATTGGAGAAGCTCATAAGGATGTGCAAGGGGGACCCTGCTTCGGAGTTTGAGATGAAGGACATTGGCTTAATGCATTAATTTTTGGGATTGGAGTTGTGGAAACAACCAGGAGAGATTTTTCCTAGGGCAAGGCAAGTATGCAGTTGAGATCCCGAGGAGATTTTAGATGGAAGATTCTTCACTATCATGTAAGTGCTATTTATGATGAAATTTCTGCAATTTACTAATGTCTAATGTATGGAACAATGTTTCATTGTTGTTAATGTGCCCTAATTGTTAAAATATCATTTCAAATTATAACTATTGGGAATTCTTGCATGTGTTACTCATTTGATAGTGAATGAATGAATGTTCCTAGACGATTGTAGCATTTCATCCTTGAAAATACATTAACATATGTCTTTGAAGTATAAATATCTAAAAGGGCTAGCGGATTTGCTTCTTTAGGTCTCCTTGAATAGCGAATTATCCACATTGAAATCTTTCATGACTCCTAATCTCCCAAAGTACAGGTACTAGTTTTAAATCCTTGATGGTCATCTCTCCTTAAATTATTTCTCTTTCCTTAATTTTTTTTCCCTTACCCTAGACAGCTAGCTAGGTCCTTGTGTGAATTGCATTGGAGGGGTGGCATTGAAAACCAATTGGATAGGCTACTATGTTGTTGTCCTCTCTAGTGACCCTCGAATTTTGAGGCTATTCGCTTGGCTAGTTTGAAAGAAAACTCAAACCCTAGCTCAAACTTTGGAATTGATCTTAAGCGTCCTTGGTTAGTGGTATTTGAAGGTCATTTTCCCATCAAAGAAATTCATCTTTCTTGGCCTTCCTGTTCACCACCTTGATGTACCATTTGATTCAACATCATGTAGAGGCCATGGCTATTTAGCTGACGTCGCTGTTGCAGAGGTGACGAAGGAGATTGTGTGGAGGAAGTTACTAGAGGATTTTCGGTAGAAACAGGTGAATCATGAATGCTACTTGACTTTTTATTGATAACACTTTTGCAATCAAGTTGGCCAAGAAGCCTAAATTGCATGATTGAACCACGTGCATCAAGATGAAGTGCCATTTGATTCGACATCATGTAGAGGCCAAGGTTATTTAGCTGATACGCTGTTCCACAAGTGAGAAAATTACAGACATCTTCGCCAAAGCGCCTAGAAGAGAAAAGTTCAGAAAGTTTAGAAAGATGCTTGGACTTACAAACACCTTTTCTGATTTTGGGGGGCGGGGATGATGGATACTGAATCATTGGGATTATGGTATTTTGTAAATATTAATTTAGGAATATGAAGAGTCATACATGAATGTCAAGAACCATGGAAGGTCTTGGAAGATGAAACCAAGAGTCATCTCCTCTATGTATTTATGTATGACTAACATTAATGAAATAAATACAATGCGTGGACTTAATTAAGACCCACTTGACGCATTATTGGCCCCTAGACATAAACAAAATGCAATTTAACTTTAGGAAACTTAAATGTAACTATTTCAGTTTGCAACAAGGTCCATGAAGGGTTTATAGGACAAAGCACTCTCTATAACAGCTTTTCTTCCTCACATTTCTTGTTAATGACGATTATGATAAAACTTAAAAGCATTCCGTTCTCAACAGGTTATGCAGTTTTTTACAGCTGTGTTGAAAACCACTACAAAACACTTGGCTTCTGTAAAGAGATTAGATTCATATTTTAGATTAAGCAGGTGATATAATAGTAATCTATTCAACATTTAGTACCTAATCCAAGTCACTAACATCTGATTGTTTTCACAATTCTTGAGGTTGGGATGGTTGAAGAACTTGACTTGAATGCTTCCTAGATAGTAGAAACCCATCTACAATATGTAAGAGTTGGCAGGACCCTAAAAATGAGAAGAACAAGAGAAATGACCATGAGGATCAGCTCTTTGAAATGTCGAATTTCATGGTTTTTTGACACACAGACTTCGCTTTTTGTAATGTTCTAACTTCTTGCTGAAAAACAATAGTTAAATGACCACTAACCCAAATTGAAACCCATCATACAAAACCCATGTTTTGAGCTGCAACTTATACAACAGTTTCAGATTAATTGTAATACAAAAAAAATGGATGGGAAAAATGATGATATTGTTCAATCATCAATGTCCATTGTTAAAATTGAAGATACATACCCAGAATATCTCTAAAATCTGCCCTGAAATCTTCCTACAACATCCCAAAAATCTGTTCAGAATCTCCCTGAAATCTTCCTAGAATGGCTTGGGGATGGTAAACAAGTCCCCGAGTCTCCAATTAAGTCCCTAGCAGTTTGGGGATATTTCTTAAGGTTCCTCAAGTCCCTGAAACATGGAATGATGGGTACAGGTTCTTTTATTTTTTATCTGGGGGTGTGTCCCCATGCAACATAGCTTCTTGTAGATATGGTTACTATTAGGAGATGATGTTTTTGACTTGTTTGTGGACATTAAGCAGCTGACACCTTGTTTCACCCTGGCACTTGCAGTATGGATACATGGCCCCAGAGCAGTTTCAAAATCGTGCTACTTTGCAGACTGACTTATATGGCTTAGGTGGTACCATTTTATATATGCTTTCAGGACGATCTCCTTCATATTTCCCTCAGGTCTTTTCATGCCTCGGTTCTGTATTTTCAATTCATTGAATATGATGAAAATTAATTGCAATTTCCTTGGAAACATTGTTTTAAATGCATACAATTTTGTTTATGATAATAGTTTAATTGCTTATAGAAACTGTCTGCTAATCATCTCACTTCTAGCCTAGTCTGGGTATAACAAAGTTTTTCCTTTCTTATTTTTGACATAGATTACTTAGGCAAGAGAAGTGCCATTGTTTCTTTTGTGAAATTAATAAAATTAATGCTAGGAAACAGAGTAGTGCTTGATTGTAAAAAAATTGCATGCAGAATTTAATCAATGGAAGTGCAAAGAGGAATTTGAAGGCATGCCTATTCTGAACTTTTGCTATTATAAAATGCAAGTATAGTTACGAGTCATGAACACTCAGGCTGCATGATGTGGTCCATTGCTTGTAGCCCTGCCTTTGCTAGTCAGAATTTTTCATTCTCTGCATGAACATCTTTTTATTTTAGCTGGCAGTCTTATTTTTAGGACCCATGCTGTGTGAAAAAGAAAACAAAAGGCCAACTAAAATTACATTATTAGTTTTATTCTAGTTTGGAGATTGATCTCAGATTATTGTTGGGACTATAGATGAAATATGCTCTTTTGTACCTTCTTCATGCCATGTTTCCTTAAGGATCCTTCATCCTACAGTCTACTACATGGGCATCGGTGGTGGAAGATATCCATAGATCTTCCCTTGGCAGTCCTGCATAAACCCATCCAGATATTCGTTCAAAATAAGAAATGAACACTTAAATCAAAATTACCTTTGTGATGGTCTTTTATCATGACATCTTCTAATTTGCATCAGCATCCTGCATACATATTGAAACGTCTCCCAAAGATATACATTGTCAAGGGTCTCTTTATTTTTCAGACTTCATTAGAGTCTTCATATCTTTCATGGAGATATCCTAGTCAAATCTTTTAGTCTTTGGATATTGATTGCCTTTTCCATGGTTGCATATCCCATGATCTCTTTGTTCCTTTCTTCACACATTTCATTCCCAGAAACTTCCAATCAGAGTTCCTCCAATTATTGTCAACCACCTCATATTACATATGAGGACATATTATGTTGATCTCATTTAGGCAATGTGTGACTTATGCTTTCTTGCATCCTTTCGAAGGAGGAGATCCTTGATCATGCTCTCGAGATAGAGCATTTATCCATGTTTACCTGCAATCATATGACATGAGTCTACAATATTGAATGTAAGCATACATACCTCATTTTCCTTTATGTCATGCATACTTCCTTCAGCATCTTCCTTGATTGAAGGAAATTCAATCCCTAGATCTGCAAAATCTCTTTTGTCATCATACCATAATCCCATGAATTCCACAGGTTGGATTTCCTGATGAAACACTTGCTTCCCCTCTTGATCGGTGAACCTTTCGATGAAGATTCCATCAGAGAATCTTGAGGATCTAGAGTATCCCCATCCAACAAATGTTTCCTTTTGACTGATGTATGATGAGCTTTGTCCTGGATGACTTTTTCCTTTCCATAAGTGCCACTTATGTTTCCAATGAAGTTCCCAAGAGCTATATCCTTCATAGTTGACTGCCATAGATTTCAATTTCAACTATCTTTCATGCTTCTCTATGATGATGTCACGAGCTCTTGCTTTCAGTTCTTCTATGATGCCATGATGCATCCCATCAATTTTCTTAGTGAATCATGATAGCCATATCTTACAACAGAAGACTTAAGAACAGGAACTTTGAAAAGAACTTGGGTGAGGAAGACTATCTCAGTCATTGTAGAGATCTCTTACTTCCTCATTCTTGGACTTCTTCTTTTCAGCTTCCTCCACTTCTTCGGTGATACCGGCTTCTTCTCTTCCTCGTTTGTTATTGCCCTTCTTGATTTTAGGACAATCTCTTTTGTAATGCCCATATTCTTGACATTCATAGCATTGAATCTTAGACATGTTTTTTTTGAGAACTATGCTTCCCGAACTTCCTTTCCTTTTAGTAAATGTTTGACCCCTTTCACTTGATCCTTCATCACTTTTTACCTTCAACCTGTCTTCTTCTATCTTGCATAGAAATCACAAGTTGTTGAATGGGATAACATTCTTCTCCTTATGGGAATTTGCTATGAGGTTACCTTGTTCATCGGTTAATGCATTTAGAACAATGGAGACCATTTCTTAATCAAATATCATCTCTCTTCGATCTTGCAGTTGAGTTCTTATTTAAGATGCTTTGGAGAGACATGTAGATATCCCTTCATCCTTTGATACCTTAATTTGAATAGATAAGATCTAAGTGATATGACCTTTCTTATCACACTTTCGGAGAATAGTTCTACCAGCTTATCATATATTTCTTTTGATGTCTCCAGCTCTGCTATATAGGAAACGAGGGGAGCTTTGACAGACTCCTTAAGAATCTCTTGAGCCCTTAGATCCCTTTCCATGTATTCTAGTGCTTGTCCTTCGGATGGTTTGGAGACCTTTCCATTGACATGATCAATGGCTTCATTTTCTTAGAGGACTATGTCTATCCTCCTTTTCCATGCAAGGAAGTTCAATGACCCAACCAACTTATAGATCTCCTTGCAAAATGAATTCATTTTACTAAGTTAGATTGTAGAAGAAAAGATATTTACTTGCCAAGTGAAGATGAAATCTTCAACTTGATCCCTTTGATGATGATGATTGATGAAGATGTCTTAATGCCTTTTGAATGATCTTCTTCCAGACGAAGTCCTTTCTCCAATAAAAATAGATTGACATTTTTTGATGATGACAATGCCTTTAGATCTAGCTTCCTTTGGATAAATAGTCTTCAAGATATTTCAACTTCAAAATGATTGAGAGCGGATCCTAGGAATGCTTTTTTGATTGATCTAGGGTTTTTACTTTCTTCAAGATGATGATGTGATCTTGATCTTGAAGTGCTTCTCTTGGATGAATTTACTTCAAGCTACCTTGATTCGTAGATCTCTTCAACTTAATGAGGGTCTTTGTGGTCTTTTGATGATGACTGGAGATTTCCAAGACTTCGTTTTGATGTAGACTTTTTCTTCAACTAGAGTTTTGTTACTTCCTTGTAGATCTTGACTTCTAGATTCACTTTGATGCTTTCCTTGAGGTTTGAACCTTGAGTGTCCCTTGATAAGATGCCCTTCCTTGACTTTGTTACCTTAGCTTTGATACCATGTTGAGAAATCTAGGGCATAACTATTAGATGATTTCTCTTCTTTAGATACCTGCTTGTGAATGCTTTTTACTTCTTAGATTAGGATCTTCTTTTACATAGATTATTATAGTGTTCTTCTTCATCAAACAACTACCAATGCATAAACCATAAAGAGACACGAGACACAAAATATACACTATCAACCAAGGCCAAAACGTCACCCACTTGAGAGGAAAACCTGAACAAATTCTTTTTCTTATAGAGACTTCAATTGACGAATACCAAGACCAAGACCCTTGACTTATTTGCCACTCCAAGACTGTAACGACCCATCTAAACTAATTAACTAATATAAAGTTCTAAACTTTATATTAAAACTGATATGATAAACTTCATATTAAAAATAAATATGAGTTAAACTTTAAAATAAATATGAATTAAACTTTATAATAAATATAAATTTAAACTTTATAAAATATATAAAATTAAACTTCATAATAAAAATAAAATTTAAAACCTTATATAAAAGGTGACGCATAAACCAAACCTGGTGATATAAACAAAGTACATGTATAAACAAAATAGATCAGATGGATAAATATCTGAGAGTCTGAAATGCATGCGAAGGCGTGGCGGGAGGAGGAAGAGCGGTGGCTGCAGGCGGGAGGGCGGCCACCGCCAAGCCCGCAATTATAAAACTGCAGATCTGAGCCGGGCACAGGGGGGGAAAGAACGGAGGAAAAAGGAGGAGGAGAAAATCAGGAGAGAACCAGGAGGGCAAACCAGAGGAAGAAAATTGACCATTGGAAGAGCTTTAGGCATTCTGAGGTTCTGGGCACAGGGGACAGTGAGCTCCTGTGAGAAGCTTACTAGATTGAGCAGCCAGGCTCTGCTTAGTCTGGCTGGGAGGAATTGGTCTCCCGGTAATTGGAGCGGCGTAGCTGCAGGCAACATCATCGGCAACAGTCCAGGTAGCAGTTCAGGTAGGTACCTGCTTTAAAATTCTTCACTGTTTCTGTCTATCAGTTTTTTGGTCTTTACATGTGATAAATTCCTTACTGCTTTCTTTACTTCTGTTCTCGGCCCTTACATTTGGTATCAGAGCCCAATTTCGAACCCTGGAGACCTTACAGGCCCTAGAAGTAATTAACGCTATAACTTTGCATAAACATCCATCGAATAAATTTACGTTGCAGCTAGATTAGCTCCATATTGGAAATTTGCTCATTTTCCTTGTCTGAAGATGATCTATAAATGGTCATTGAAATTTGAGCGCTCTCTCTCAGTTACCTTTAAACCAGCTTGACAGTAGAATAGATTGGTAGAGTAGGCATCAGTCTAGAATGCAATTATCAGAATAAGGAAGCTTCAGTATTATATAAAATAAAAGGGAAAGATGTTAAATGTAAATTAGCTGGATGAGAGAACCCATTCATATCATTATCGTATCAGCTGTGAGGCCATCACGATCATGACTCTCTGCACCGTTAAGAATGATCCTGTCCAGGGCGAAGCGATATCCTCTTGAACCATGCAGTTGATAGCATCGTGGAATGGAGCCCGAACTTGAATCCATTTCTTAGGAAACAACCCCTGTTCCTAGAAAACATAATATATCAACACATTCTGCATCCTAAATGAGACAAATTTGAGTATCGTCAACAAATGTTGATCCGAATCTACGCAACTTATTTAACATCTATTTAAATATGAATAAAAATAGTTTCTTTACAGTAACAAAATAACAATTTTATTATTGAGAAATATGTGAGGTTAAAAGTTATAATCTAAAACAATTGCAGAAAAACTTGACTGCAGCAAATTATTTTTTTCAACAGAGCATAAGCACATGCTGCCCGCGAAAGAATGACGTATATGCACCAACTATTCCTATGAATTTCGAGAAATTCGACTCTCCAAGCCTGCGTTCAAAATAGGTTTCAGGATCGCAGCTATCTCAGAAATATATCAAATTCACACGGATTGGATGACACGTAAGGGCCAGACGGTATCGACTTGTGGGAGGAAATCCGGGAGGCACGTAGATCTCCCTTTTCTATCTAACCCGTGTCCATGGAATAAATCTCTGTTGACGAATGGCAATAAATTATATCGCTAATGTATATTATAAACTATATATTCGAATTGGAGCCTTTAAAACATAATCATAAATATTTAAATTCATTTAAAATATATTTTGTCCAGCATTTCAGAAGCCTTGGGTTGTATACAAAAAAAGGGTTCACGGTTGTTTGATTTATAAACATGAAAAAAATGGGTGGGTACTATAAAGTACCGCTTTTCAATTCTTTAGTCATATCCCCGTGCTGTTAATCGAACCCGTGACATCAAACATAGCATTAATATTATTAACCACGAGATCACAAATAAGCTAAGTCCCGTTCTTGTGGTTTAATGGTAAACACGTTGCGTTGGTAATGAGCAGGATCTGTTATGTTGACACTTTAAATAACACCGTAAGAGTTAAATACAAAATATATATATATATATATATATATATATATATATATATATATATATATATATATATATATATATATATATATATATATACACCAGTGTTGATAATATCGGTATCGGGAAAATATCGGCGAGGGTCCAAAAAATATCTTATCGGCAATATCGGCGAAAATATCGGCAAATATCGGCAAGCATAAAAAATGCATAATATATTCATTTTTTTCAGATTTCTAAACATATAAAGCAATAACAACATGAACTAAACACATTGGCACATAAATATGAAGAAGGCATTGATATATATGATGTCAAATAGAAATGATACATCAAACTTCAAAGGCGATACCAAATCCTGCTGATCCCTGATAATTGTCCAATCAAGGACTCAAACAAAACAACATCACATATATAAAACTTTAAAAGTATTTCATCATCATGAGTTATAAACTTATATGTAGCAAAAGTTGCAAAACAAATAAAACTAGCAGCTATCTATCTGAGACCATTGGTCTCTCCCTAGCAGCTTTCTTTCTGTCTTGTTCAGCAATTGCTTCACGAGCTTTTTGTATAACCTCTGCACTAGAAACCATACAAGGCATCACATCTGCATCATATGCAGAGAGTTTAGCCAGATGGTATTTCAATCGTGTAATCCCTCCTGACATCTTGGTCCCACACAAGTTGCATGATATATATGCCTGATTTGCCCCACCAATAGCCTCCCCATACTCCCAAAATGGGTCCAAGGCTTTTGGCATATTTGACATTTGTAGTGAACTAATTCAAACCTAGGGCACAAAAAAACAAAAAATTGGCGGCATTAAATGAGTATAACTATACAGTGCCCAGCAAACACTCAAGAAACTATTTTAATTTTTAAAGCAACATCTTCATGTTCAGAATTTAAACAACAAAAGCAAGCATAAAAAATGCATAATATATTCATTTTTTTCAGATTTTTAAACATATAAAGCAATAACAACATGAAATAAACACATTGGCACATAAATATGAAGAAAACACTGATATATATGAAGTCAAATAGAAATGATATATCAAAGGCGATACCAAATCGTGCTAATCCCTGATAATTGTCCATTCAAGGACTCAAATGTGGAGAACCAATACAAAATAACATCACATATAATAATAAAAGTATCTCATCATCATGAGTTACATGTAGCATAACAAATAAAACTAGCAGCTATCTATCTACTGCCCTCTCCCCCTTTTACGGGAAAACATGATGGGCTGTTTGCCAGGCCTGCCCCTAGTAGTAGAAGGCCCTGACATTGCCTCTGCACCTAATGTCAAATAATGAGTGATAGGCATGGAGCTATGCTCTCCTATATCTATAGCAGATGGTGTTGATGTTGATGCTCCCGCAGTGTCCTCCTCCTCCTGCTCCTCCTGCTCCTCCTCTAAGTGCTGCTGCTCCTCTGACTCCGAGTCCTCCTCTTGCTGCCCCTGGCTCTAACCATGAAGGTGACTCCTCCAATATGGGCTCCTGAGACTCCACCCTCCACGGAGACAATACATCAATATTGTCTAAGGAAATGGCATCTGGATCCACTGGTGATTCTATTTGCCTCACTCGAAGTCGGATGTTGTAATGCACATACACCAAATCGTTGAGGCGTGCGAACTCCAACCTGTAAGAGTGTCAAAAAAAGTAATGAGTCTTGACTCTTGACTCTTGACACTTGAAGGTCATAAATTAAAAATTAAAAATTACAATAAGTGTAATTGCTCAACTGAAGGCTTGAGTTCAAAGTTATACCTGTTGCGCTTTTTGGCGTGTATTTTCTCAAATACACTCCAATTGCGCTCACACCCTGAAGAGCTACATGTTTGACTCAAGATTCGTATAGCCAATTTTTGCAAATTTGGTGCCCTTGCACCATAGCTTCGCCACCAAAGATCTACAACAAAATAATGAAATAAAAAATTCAAAAACTTAAAAGTTAAAACATAATTAAATTCAAATTTCTAATTTCTAATGAGTGATGACTTGTCACTTACGTGGCATGAAGAGGTCCCTTTCCTTAATGGCATCATCAAAGCCAAATAGGCCAGCACAATCCTGATAACACTGTACCTCGCGCTTGATTTTGCTACGAAGCTCAGAATCAGGTACCATCCTCTGAATACAGGAATGGAGCCCTTCCATCACCTCGCCATCAAAACCAAAGTTGCATTTGTATGCAAATGCAGGGTTGAGGAAGAGTGCTGCTGCATGAATGGGTCGATGAAGCATCCCTGTCCACCGACTATCGATCACATCCCATAACATCATCTGCCTATTAAGGCCAGCAGAACCCTTGTCTGCATAATAGGAACGAATGGCCTCCTTGGCCCTATCCATGCCCTCATACAAATAAGGCATTGCAGGCTTCTCTCCATCCACCAATCTAAGAACCTTTACTATAGGTTCGCTAACTGCACATGCTTCTTGTACTCCACGCCAAAATGTCTCAGAGTACACCATTTTTGCAATGGCTCTCCCATCAGGTCTCCTGCTGTATCTACAATTACGCCAATCATCAGACACAAACATTTGCTTCAACTCGAACTGACATCGAAGCAAAGACTGAAGAGTAATAAAGGTTGTGGCAAAACGCGTGATGGCAGGACGCCGCAACTCCTTGTTTCTAGTGAACCTCCTCATAAGGCTAAGAACAAAAGCATGGTTATAAATAAACTTGGGGATGCTCCTAGCCATATCAACTGCCTCCTTGATGAAGGAGAGTTTCCCCATATCCTCAAGCAACAAATCAAGACAATGCGCTGCACATGGAGTCCAGAACAATGTGGGATGCCTCTCCATAAGCATTCTGTCGGCAGACACATAATTAGCTGCATTGTCTGTTATGACTTGCACCACATTCTGCACACCAATCTCCCGAATGAACCCATCTAACAACTCACATATCGTTGCTGCATCTTTGATATGTTCTGATGCATCCAACGATTTAATAAACATGGTACCTTTAGGACAATGTACCAAGAAATTTAGAAGGGTCCTACCCTTCCTATCTGTCCAACCATCAGACATCACTGTGCATCCAGTGAATTCCCATGTCTTTTTCAACTCCGCCAATCTAGAGTTGATGTCTTGTTTTTCTGCTTGAAGAATTGGCCCCCGCAACTCCTCATATGTGGCACTTTTGTACCCTGGGCCCACAACAGCAATAGCATCACACATTGGCTGCCAAAATGGATTGGTTTTTGTGATGCTGAGAGGTAAGTCGCTCCAAAAAATACACCTCCCCATGACTCTATCTGCTTCTTGCTTCTCCTTTTTTTTAACAAGTGATTTTATGCCAGGTTGTGCTCCAGCTCCTGTTCGTGGAACAAAAAATGATGACCTCGCATTCACACTAGCAGTAGCGCTAGCATGTGATGGTGTGCCAGTTGTGGAGCCCCTCCCACTAGGGCCAGTAGGCCCACTACCCTCAACATCAAAATCAGGAGAACATATCCCGAAAGATCTACCTGCACGTTCAGCTTTGTTTCTTTCCGCCTCTTCCTTCTTTCTGTCCTTTTCTTCAATTGCCTCAAGAGCTTTTTGTATAAGCTCCGGACTAGAAACTGTACAAATGCCAACATCATGTCCAGTGAGTCTAGCAAGATGGTATTTCAGTCGTGTAACCCCACCTGTCATCTTGGTCCCACACAATTTGCATGAAAGATATGCACGATTTGTCCCACCATCAGGGGTCCCATACTCCCAAAATGGGTCCAAGTTTTTTGGCATATTTGTATTTTGTAGTGGGCTAACTCAAAAGGAAATCTACAGCACCAAAAAAAATTTGGAATTAGTAACTTAATAAGTAATACGAAATTTTTCAAATTACAAAATTCAAATAACCACATCATTACAAAACAGTTTTAACTTGACTGTTGATTCTTGAATAGAAGTGTAATACAAGTTGACTGTTGAAGTGTAATACAAGTTGACTGTTGAAGTGTAGTGTAAAAAATTAAAAATATATAACTGTTATGACTCATGATGACAGTGACATAGATTGCTTTCTTGCTTTCTTGTTGATCACTGTACATTGCCTGCAAACTGTTTATGAAAACTCCTCAGTGAACTAAACCTTACAAACTCAAATATATGGACTGATATTTAATTTTATATGCTTCCCTGTGTTGTTAATTTTATATGGACTGATATTTAATTTTATATGCGGTTTGGAAACTAGTTTGGGGTAATATTACAGTGATATCCTCCTCACTGTCTCAGCCTTAAACACTATGTGCATGTGTGGGACATTAATCCCAACACTTAATTAATTTCCTGCACAATATTATAAATCATATCACAGTTAAATGATGCCAAAACACTCAATAGCACAACTCTTCTCCTATTCTCTGCTCCTTGGCAATATCATATATGTATCAACCTAATACTTTTCCCACAATCTCAAGACAATCATGCCCAAGAAGCAGTCCTGCATGTTGTAGATACTAGATCATTCATCACACTTGACACCACCAATTTTAATGTTAGAGCGTTGTCCCTTATTACTATCATCATCCTAAGTCATGTATTAATGTCACAAGATCACCAAGTCACATAGGTCATATGACATATCCATAATACATATCACCGTTATTCATTAGAGTCACAGTTAGCAACAACTTCAGTCACGTGATTTTTACCATATCAAGGGTCATAGTCACAGCAGGGTTAAAGGCACTGTCTCAAGATCTGGTTACTGCTACATATATTACAAACATGGTTCCTGTTATCAAGTATTGAGGTAACTGATGTGTATCCAAAGCCCACTGCGCAAGGATAGTGTGAAGATGTCACAGGTTGACCGTTGAACCATGTCATTTGTATATCAGTTAGGGTTATGGTAGAATGACAATATCATTAAAATCTAAACCATGACGAATATCAAGGCGTATTGATATGCACATCAAAGGCGTATTGAATGCATTGAAAATAGACACTATCACAAACCCATCTATAACTTCAATGTCTGTCTACGATGGACACTGTCACTGAAAACTCTGTTACGGTACCTGTATCAGTATGAACTTTGAACGAATGGAAACTGGAAAGCACCCCTCAAACCCTCGGGCCTCCTTCGCAGCAACCTTCCAGCGCTCAAACAAAAGTTAAAAACTAAAATGACTTAACACCAAGCGCAAAAACCCTTTATACAGCCCGCGCGGAAATTTTTTAACAGCCAGCCGCGATATTTACCATTGTCGCGCGATATTTTGGAATATATCGCCGATATTTCGGATTTCTCGCGCGATTTTCAAAGTTGGAAAATATCGCGATATTTTAGGGCCGATATCTCGTTTCGCAGAAAATAGCGCGATATTTACGAATATCGCCGAGATATCGGCGATATTATCAACACTGATATATACCTAGCAATGATTGAAATAAAATCACTTTTATATCACGCTATGACGACATAAAGAAGAACTCAATTTTCTGGTTCTGGATGCCCAGGTGGCATTGGTAGAGGTGGAAAACAAAAATGTCCTTTAAAATTTCTACTTATATATTTACATTAATTACTGGGAAATTGTCTTGCGAATTGACGCATATTGCCTGTAGTTCCGCTTGTAGGTCTCTCCGTCGCTTGGATCTTGAATGTGTTATCTTAAAATTGCAATAGATAAAATCTATATATAATAACGTAAAAATGAGTAATGCATATATATATATATATATATATATAAAGGTAAGTGAACAGAAAGAAATATAATAAGATTGAAGGAAAGAAAAAGATACAGAATAAGAGTGTAAATAAGAGGAATTTTATGGGGCCTGAACCAAAGGCAAATATATATATATATAAAGAGCATAATGGAGGAATAAAGAATATAATAAAGTAATGTTAAAAAAAAAAAGAGAAATGAAATAGATAGTAAAAACAAACTTAAAAATAAAATAAAATTATCACATGTAATTCACCAGAATTTTAGCATCGTTCTAGCCTTTTTCATCTTTTGATAAGGGCTCCAGTTGACTGATTTCATTCAGCTGAAAGATCTCAAAAGTTCATCATTCAAATTGTGTTTTTAGAGGATCTTCTCTTCTGAACAGTGAGCAGAATTGATCATCAAGTCATTTCTGTTTAGAGGCAGGGATCCGTGGTGCAATGGTAGGCAACCTTCTGATCTAGGTCTAGTGAATGCTCTTTCCAAATAAACTTGCATACTTCAAAAGCATATCTTGATAACCCTCAACTTCATTTGACCATGTATCTGACACATTTATTACATGAAGATTTTGTTTCAACCCTTTATAGGTGATTCCTTTTCAAAGTTATGCATGTATGTTAACTCTACCTATGAAATAACTTTTGTGGCTGATCTTATAAAGTTTGTTCTGGTCCTTACCTCAATTTACAGTTGCTTGGAAATTATCTTTTCTCTTTGTTCAAATGGATTCACTAGTCAATAGGTGATGGCACACACTTTTAAGATGACAAATTTCTAGGATACTTTATCTTTTGGCATTTTTCTAGGTATGCACATGCTGATTGGCCCTAGCATGCAGCCTTTATGAACCCTTCTAACAGGTTCCTTTTTATGTTCCTTGACAGTAATCAAATGTAACTTGATAGGTTCCCTGTTATGTTGTTTGATCATTCATAGCCTCCTAGATTTGCCAGTTTGAAGTTGAAAGGAACAGCTAAATTTTTCAGATAATATCTATGCAAGTTCTCTGCCAAATATTGTGAAACCTGAACTTATGATAGCACAAAATTTTCTATGAATTCTATTGCAGTCAATTTGCATTTGCATCAACCATTAAAGTGTTATGTGCAATTTATAAAAACTACTTTCCAAAGCATCCCTTAGAGAACAAAATTGTAGTAATTATATCCTTTGACGGAGTCCTTCTTAAAAATCATAATCACATTTTATCCTAATTTATTTCCTCCGTTTAAACCCAATCTACTTTTTATGATAGACTGCTGAACTATATCTCTTCTAGATTTTAATCATGACATGTCTAGGGTAAATTTTTCGGCTAAAGGTCAAACTGATATGGAACCAAAACAACCCTTCATTTTTATAGATTTAATCCATATCCAAGTAATATATTCAGAATATAAATATGTATGACCTTCCTTAAATGTAATAGCTAGATTGAGGTATGGCGGGTATGTTACCAACGTACATTGTAACGAGACATTTAACATTTTTCAATCATGGATGTTATTTGGTAAATAAACTTTAGATGTCTTACCTTAGGAGCTAATAACCATACACTTCTGCATTATTCATATTAGGATAGAATACCCTGCATTAGGACAAGGAGGTCGCGAGACCACCCTCCTTGACCTCGGTACCAGTAAGATCCGCCTAGCGGATAAAAATAGCAAAACTATACCCGTTTATGAATGTGAAGTTGCAAAAGAAAATTATGTGTTAAATTCAGTTGTCTACCTCAAAATTTTTTATAGAATTTTATTATGTGTTCAGGAACCATTACAATGGTAAGGACGTATGAGCGACGACGACGTGATCAGGCAACATCACCACCATTAATGCCGCCACCGTCGCCATCATCATCCCCATCACCATCGTCACCACCAAGACCATTATCAACATCAACCGCCTCAGTGCCAGAGTTGACTGTGATAATGAACTCTTTGGAAGCCTTATTGGAGACATTAAAAGAATCAACTAAGGCTAAAACCAAAGAGGAATTTCAGCATGTAGCCACCAGTTCAGCGGAACCAAATAATTCTGAGCCCAGAAGATCGAAAGAAGACATTTCTAGGGAGCTTCATAAAATTAGACTCCCAGAATTCTCAGGAGGTCGAGCAGGTGAACGCGCTGAAGCATGGTTAGAAGGAATGAAGAGATGCTTTAGGCTAAGAGAATATTCTTCTTCGGCAAAAACAAAAATTGCCGTGTTTCAATTAAAGGAAAGTACCTTGATTTGGTGGGGAAATCTGGAGAAGCAGCTGCACCTTACATCGGATAATGTCCCTTGGGAACTATTTGAGGAAAGGTTCCGCGCAAAGTATTTACCTCCATACTTTCAACAACAGCAAGCCAGAGCCTTTCATACATTAATTCAGAGAAATAAAACGGTGGAAGAATACGAGATAAGGTTTATGGAGCTTGTAAAATACATTCACTACTTAGATTCTGACGAACGTCAAGCTGAACGCTTCATATTTGGGTTAAATCCTCGCATCAGAGCCTTGGTGAGCATGTGGAAACCATCATCAGTAGCCGAGGCAGTCGAATGTGGCCGTTATGCAGAAGAGCACCTTGGAATCAAAAAAAGATATGGGGCCAACAGGGCCTTTCCAATCAGGATTTCCAGGAAAGACTCCCCGAAACTTTTTCAGAGGAGGTAGCTCGAGGCCACCTTATGGTAACAGGTTTACCCCAAGAAATGTAGGGACAAGAGCTCCCATGGCAGTAAATACTATAGCCGCGGAATCATCAAACACCAGCCCATGGACATCTCGAGGGACTATCAATAGAGGAAGAAATTCGAGAGGAATCAACATGAGAGGACGAAGCTTGTTCTCTAGAAATTCATGTCCTGATTCAAGAGGATCAACGCAGCTTAATTGTTGGGGATGTGGGGGACCGCATTTTCAATGTGACTGTCCAGAAGCTTCGTCGAATATATTGCATAAGACTGGAAAGGAACCGATATCAAACAATCGAGGTAATCATAGAATTCACGCAGTAGTCAGTAACGACCAAGCAACACATCAATCCACTGTAGTGGAATCTTCAGGTATTATCAATGGTATAAAATTCTAAATCTTATTTGATACTGATGCCACAGATAGTTTCATTTCGTCATATGCATTAAACAAATGTGGGTTGGCAGCTCGTAGACAAAATGATTTCCATCAAGTGGAAATGGCCTCAGGAGAACTCCAAACCGTGGGCTTGAGTGTGGATCAATGCAAAATTGACCTAGGGGTCTGTTCGACTAAATTGAAAGTTTATGTCACAGCGTTAGGAACGTATGATCTTATCATAGGTATGGATTGGCTAGAAGCTCACCAAGCTTGGGTAGACTGTTATGGGAAAACAATTCTAGGCATAAATGATGAAGGAGAAGTAATCCAAATTCAAGGAATCAAGAGGGAAGTATCTTTACGCTACATTTCAGCAATGCAGATGAAGCGTTGTTTAAGGAAAGGTTATCAGGCTTATGTAATTCAAGAAGTAAGCGAAGGAAAAGGACCATCCTTAGGACAATATCCGGTGTTAGCCGAATTCCCGGATGTATTTCCAAAAGAACTACCTGGATTACCCCCGGTAAGAGAATTGGATCTCACTATTGAATTAAAACTAGGTACCCAACCGATCTCTAAAATGCCTTATAGAATGTCAGCTCCAGAACTTCAGGAATTGCAAATTCAATTAAAGGAACTACTGAATATAGGGCACATTCGGCCTAGTACATCACCTTGGGGCGCTCCTGTAATTTTTGTGAAGAAGAAAGATGGATCTTTAAGATTATGCATAGATTATCGAGACTTGAATCGAGCTACAATAAAGAATCAATACCCTATGCCTCGAATCGACGATCTTTTCGATCAAATGAAAGGAGCTGCTGTCTTTTCAAAAATTGATCTTCGATCAGGCTATCATCAGCTAAGGATTTCTGAAAATGATATTTCTAAGAATGCATTCCGGACATGTTTTGGACATTATGAATTTACTGTGGTACCATTTGGGTTAACAAATGCGCCAGCCATATTCATGAATCTTATGAACAGTGTTTTCCGTGAATCTCTTGATCAATTTGTGCAAGTCTTTTTAGATGATATTCTCATCTATTCCAAGAATAAGAAAGAGCATGAAGATCATTTGCGGATAGCATTTTCCTGTCTTATAGAACGCCAGTTGTATGGAAAACTATCTAAGTGTTCATTCTTTTAGGAAATGATTCATTATTTGGGACACATCATATCAGGTGAAGGGATTTCAGTAGATCCTGAGAAGGTAAAAGCGATCATGGATTGGCCAATACCGAAAAATGCACATGAGATACGAAGCTTTATGGGTTTAGCCAGTTATTACCGAAGATTTGTGGAGGGATTCTCCAAAATCGCAAAGCTAATTACAACCCTTCGGCGTAAAGGTGTTAAGTATGAATGGACCGAGGAATGTAACAAAGCATTCTCTAAACTCAAAAGACTACTCACCAGTACACCAATCCTAAGAGTCCCTGACATGGACAAAGACTTTACGGTATGTACTGATGCATCCAAACAGGGACTGGGTGCAGTATTGATGCAGGATAGAGGAGTGATAGCATATGCTTCCAGAAAGTTAAAACCTCATGAAGAACTCTATGCTACTCACGATTTAGAATTAGCCGCTGTAGTGCTAGCTTTAAAAATTTGGATACATTATCTAGTGGGACGAAGTTTTACACTTAAAAGCAACCATCAAAGTCTACAATATTTGTTCACCCAAAGAGACTTAAATGCCAGGCAAAGGCGATGGAGTGAATTCCTAAGTGAATATGACTTCGGAATATCATACATTAAGGGAAAAGAAAATGTAGTAGCAGATGCTTTAAGCAGAAGACCTCGGGTATTTTCTCTCATACCCATTAAAGTAGACTTAAGACAACGAGTATTGGATCATCTTATAAAAGACAGCTGGTATTTAAAGGTGAGAGCAAGTTTTGAGGGTAAAAGGGCAAAAGAATCTAAATTTGAGGGATATGATCTAGAAAACGATGGGATCTTACGATTCCATGGAAGGATGTATATTCCTGAGGATAAAGATCTTCGAGATACCATCCTTGGGGAAGCCCACAGAGCAGTATATTGTGCTCATCCTGGAGTAGGGAAAATGTATGCGGATACCAAGAAACTCTTCTTTTGGGCAGGCATGAAGCGTGATATCACTCAATTTGTTGCAAAATGTTTGGAATGTCAGCAAGTAAAGGCAGATCATTGTCACCCAGCGGGCCTCTTACAACCCCACGACATTCCTATGTCTAAATGGGAGACCATTTCTATGGATTTTATCACTGGACTACCTCTTACTTCTCAAAGACACAATGCCATTTTGGTAGTGGTGGATAAATTAACAAAAAGCGCCCATTTCATTCCCGTAAGAGATACTTACGATGTTGCCGACGTAGCTCGCGTATTCATAAATGAAGTTGTTAGATTTCATGGAGTACCTAAGAAGATTATATCCGATAGAGATTCACGATTCACTTCCAGATTCTGGATTTGTATGCAAACAACCTTAGGTACTCAGCTAAATTTAAGCACTGCTTACCATCCTGAGACTAATGGGCAAACTGAAAGAGTAAATCAAGTACTTGAAGACATGTTGCGAATGTATGTGATGGATCAGCAATCACACTGGGAAAAGTACTTACCCTTAGTCGAATTCGCATACAACAACAGTTACCACAGTTCGATTGGGATGCCTCCATTTGAAGCTTTATATGGCAGACCTTGCAGAACACCATTAAGTTGGGACAGGTTAGAAGATCGAGTGATAATAGGACCAGAATTAATCCATGAAATGGAAGCACAAGTAAGACAAATTAGACAACGATTAAAGGAAGCGCAGGATAGACAAAAGAGTTACGCTGATGCTCACCGAATTGATAGGAGGTATGAAGTAGGGGATCAGGTCTTCATCCACATCAAACCAAATAAAAGTACTATTTGATTCGGAAAAGGGACAAAGTTGTCACCCCGATTTATTGGACCGTTTAAAGTCGTGGAAAGAGTTGGACCTGTTGCCTATCGTCTTGCCCTGCCACCTCACCTGCATAGAATTCATAATGTATTTCATGTTTCTGTATTAAGGCATTATATAGCTGATCTATCTCATAACCTTCAATGGAAGGAATTGCAGGTATCAGACGAGGGAGTCGTAACGGTCGAACCGTTACGTATACTGGAACGTAGGGTTCGACAACTGAGGAACCGCCTGGTGGACCAAGTTAAGGTCCAATGGGACAAGTATAGTCTTGGATCAGCAACTTGGGAAAATACAGAGGACATATGTCAAAGATACCCTAATCTATGTCAATTTTGAAGAACTTTAAACTATGTTTAGTATATATTTACTTCACTACAATCAGAGACTCAGAAACATTTTTAATGATTATAAATAAACGTGAAATTTTGTGACATAATATATGTTTAATTTCTACTGGTACATGGATACCAAAACGATATATGTGGTTCATTTTACTAAATTATAGTTGTCAAGGTAAAGTTAAAGACGTTAAATGATTTTACTTCTGATAGAAATTAAGATATTATAAATCTGTTTTATTTATGCATGTCAACATGAACAATGGAATAGAAGTCAAGAAGTGAATACATTTTAGATGAAAGTCAAAAGACATGCATGGAATATGGCAAAATATGTTATACTGTAGTGTCATATGTGAATAATACATGAGTTATTTTGAATATGCTGATGCACATTTTACAAATGCATGGGTAAGTGTATGATTGCAGATAATAAACAGTTACCGGGATGACCACGTGATGACAGAACCTCAAAACAATTAAAGCTCAAAGTGATTCTATGATAAGGTATTAGCCCTAATTCTACTGGGAGGGGTGGAGGTGTTACCCACCGTTTATCCTCCGAACCCTGGAGTCATGGGAGGACTGTGTGAATCACGCTCCCCTAGACGTGTGATGATGACTGCCGGATGCCTACTGGGAATCAGGTCGTTATAACCGACGCTGTCACCTTAGAGTTTATGAATGGTTAGGTCAGTAAAACTGACGCTATGGCATACTCCAGTAGAGGACGGATAGGATGGGAGCGGAAGAGATTAGGAAGGATAGGATGATTATAGAATAGATTGGGAACCTGGGTAGGGTAAGATTTATCCATTAAAATCATAAACCTAAAACTGTAATTTTATAGTCTCGTGATATTAAAACAAAAATTTTAAAATCTAAGAAGGGGGTACTAATTACTATCATAAGTAATCAGATAAGATAAAAACTCTAACTTCGGGACGGAGTTTTCTGAAGGGGGAGTGTATGTAACGACCCATCTAAACTAATTAACTAATATAAAGTTCTAAACTTTATATTAAAACTGATATGATAAACTTCATATTAAAAATAAATATGAGTTAAACTTTAAAATAAATATGAATTAAACTTTATAATAAATGTAAATTTAAACTTTATAAAATATATAAAGTTAAACTTAATAAAATTAAACTTTATAATAAAAATAAAATTTAAAACCTTATATAAAAGGTGACGCATAATCCAAACCTGGTGATATAAACAAAGTACATGTATAAACAAAATAGATCAGATGGATAAATATCTAAGAGTCTGAAATGCATGCGAAGGCGTGGCAGGAGGAGGAAGAGCGGTGGCTGTAGGCGGGAGGGCGACCACCGCCAAGCCCGCAATTGTAAAACCACAGATCTGAGCCAGGCACAGGGGGTGAAAGAACAGAGGAAAAAGGAGGAGAAAATCAGGAGAGAACCAGGAGGGCAAACCAGAGGAAGAAAATTGACCATTGGAAGAGCTTTAGGCATTTTGAGGTTCTGGGCACGGGGGACAGTAAGCTCCTGTGAGAAGCTTACTGGATTGAGCAGCTAGGCTCTGCTTAGTCTGGCTAGGAGGAATTGGTTTCCCGGTAATTGGAGCGGCGTAGCCGCAGGCAACATCATCGGCAGCAGTGCAGGTAGCAGTTCAGGTAGGTACCTGCTTTAAAATTCTTTACTGTTTTTGTCTATCAGTTTTTTGGTCTTTACATGTGATAAATTCCTTACTGCTTTCTTTACTTCTGTTCTCGGCCCTTACAAAGACCAAGACACAAAGCTTCATTTTTCCTCCTTGAGTCAACGAAAGTCAAGCTGCCCACTTCTTCCTTCTACCTCAGCTATCTCTTAGATTTCTGCTTCCTTTTACCCTGCTTTATACCAGCAACTTCTCGGCTTCCTTCAGAAACCTTAGCACGTGTGAAGTATCAACTTTGGAACCTTGATTCCCTTCGCTTTAGGTGGAGACTGCTTACTTGACAACTCGGCTTGATATCTTTCTTGTTCTTCACCCAAAATAATCTCTTATTGTGACTGTAATATTTCGGCCTTCTTCCTGCAATAGACAGGTCTGTAATCTTGCACGTGTGGAGCTTACTTGGCCCAAAAACAGTCCCAAAACAATCCCAAAGACCTCGCTCTTCCTTCCCTTCTCCTCGCTGGTTATAAGGCTTCTTCTTGATGACCTTCACACTTCTTTCTAGCTTAAGATCTTGACCGAAATTCTATCTCTGAAATGAGGCCGAGCTGCCCTATTTATAGTCATTGGAGTCTCCATAATAAGCTGACTTGAACAGAGGGTGAGCCGACATGTCTGTTGGAGCAAATTCATTATTTCATTTAAGGCTGACTTGAGGTAGATGCTTGAGCTTGGTCTTGGAGGGCTAATTGACACTTTCATTGACTCATATAAAAATGTAACATGCCTAAGAAGGGTCCTTCGTACATGACATTGACTCTTTTTGACTTTATGACCAATCCTAAGGGCTCACAAAGGGAGTCATTACTAAAAATAAAATTCCTTGTTCATGGAACCCATGAGATAAGCATTACAAAAATAATTTTATTTTTCTTCTTTACATCAATTACATAAAATCACAATTACACGTCATTATGAAGATCGAACCTAGTTACATTTTTCAACAATGCCATGCGTCTACGTTAAAAAACAATTATGCCATGTCAAAAATCTATTTCATTATGTGCCATTTCATGCGAATATAAGCAGACCATTAATGTAACTTGCTAATTGATCTATTTTGTGATAAAATGCCAAAGAGATGAGGCATTGGGGCTTGTGTAATTTCACTTTATTATCTACGTATTTGCACTTTAGCATTGTACTTCCTTTATAAAGCCTTGACAAGTCTCTGCCTTCTAAAGCAGCCCTTCTGTTAATGGATAATTTTCATGATGATATCAGTGGATTCTAGAATATTCATTGTAGAGGAACCACCTTTCCATTGTATACGTATAGATCAAGGTTAATGTAAGAATTAATCTGGTTAATAATGGATCTTGATTAGCACTTTCCATGGAGATCAACGGGCTTTGTCTGCTGCTATCATAATCCGATTTAGGATTTAGGAGTCAGATTTTTTCAGTTTCAGGTCTGGTTCTTTATGTTTTTATGGCTGCTTTAGTTTAGTTTCCAATGGTTTTCTGCTACCTTATTGTGATTTTTGAACATTTGTTTTAGAACAATGGAGATCTTCTAATCACATTGCATAAGAATAGTTACATTTATACAAACCCTTAAGTTTTATCTTATGGATTGCTAATTCTAATCATCAACATGACGAAGAAGTCTTTTTCAGATAAAGCTACTTTTTATGCACATGCTTCATGGGCTTGTTTTGTTGGGTTTTTGGCATGCAGTTTCGCTGTAGGCATTTTGTGCTGCATCGTGTTTCATTGTATGGTTTCCTAATTCTGGTTAAGAAATTCAGGTTGTAATGTGATCTGTTCAATGGATTAGGGGTTACAAGATTCTATATATTGTATTGTAAACAATGGAGTTGATTGATGATAAAAAAATAGAGGTGCGGGTCTAAACAGTTTGCTGGTTTTCCCAGTTTGGGTTTCCAGGATAAATTCTCATGTATTGTGTGCTTGTCATTATTTACTTTTCTGTTTATTAAGAATCTGTGTGTGCATTGCATCACTATCAAAGGTTTAAACTTACATGTTTACAATATCATTTTCATTTTCTCTCCAACAATTCTGCAGAAACGTTTGAAAGTAGATTTTAGAGGATTCGTTCCTATGAGCTCACATTTGGCAGACATTGTTGAGCGACTCCTTGAGCCCGCACCTGAAGATCGCTTCCAGGTATAGACAGTTCTGATTCCTCCAAACGACTAGGTGTTTTGGTTTAGACAAATGGGAAAGGGATTATTTTACTGTTGAATGTAAGTACATAATCAGAAAAACATAACTATACCTTGTAAGATTAATTTTTAAAGGCAGTGACAATGTACTTCTTCAAAGTAAAGTGGCTTTCCTTTTTCCCTCTTTGGGGAAGTCAACAATGCTTTGCTAGTTTATAATATACCTCTCAATATGGAATCTAGTGTACTTAACACCCTTGAATATGCTTTGGTTGTTGAATATGAATTATGACAGATATTTGTTATGTTCTATCTAGCAAGAAGGAAAGCTTAGCACTTAGAACCCATTCCCATTTTTGTGATCTATTGACCCTAGGGAATTTTTTTTTTACTTTTTACAATTACGAAAGAAACTTCCAGCAATGTTATTATATATAAGTAGATTGTGAGCATTGTTGTTTGTTTATTTTGTTGACTATGATGGAAAATATCTTTACTGCTCCAAATATTTTCGTTTCATGACTTTATTGAAGAGTCTTGACTGCTTAATAAAAGCAAGATTAATCCCTATCAAATAGTATAGCTAATAATAATCTAAATTTAAACCATTTTATGTAAGAGCTTGTCCCACAAGAAGGCTGTACAATCATATAAACAAGCATATGGTTGAAAGTATCTTGATTCCAAACTATTAATGAGGATGAAAGGAAAGAGTTAAAAGTGGTCGTCTCTAGATAAAGAGGAGCCAAAGATGGTGGGAAGAAGGGGGCATTATTTTCTCTTTGTAAGTCGAAGTTCTTCATTACTCAAAAGGTATGTATAGAGATGTCAAAATGCATGTGGCCTCACCCCGACCAGGTTTGTTGATCAATGCTATTACCATGCTACAAAAAAGAAACAAAATACCCAACTGAGAGGTCCACAGCCATATAGGCCTTACACACCAGAAAACAAAAAGAACTAACAAGACACTAGTTACCATAATCACTCATCAGAAGTGATAGATGTAGGATTGTTTGGCCCCGTTCCTGGAGGAGGAGGTGCGTGGTATAGACAGTGGACATGTTGCTCTGTTAATTTTAGGTATGTTCTATGCTTAGAGCAATTTATTGCAATTTTCATAGTTAGCTCAATATCTTTTCCAAATTAGCAATCACATCAGCATTAAAGTAAACTGTAGATAGAACATAAACATAAATCGTAGAAGACAAGCCAAGACAAGAGGACACAAGATGTGGCGCTAGCCAGGGACAAACCCCAATGTGGGGAAACCCTTGATCAATTCTTCTTATATTTTCTTCAATAGTTCAGCAGAGAGAGAGAGATAGTATGTTTACAACGGAAGTCAACACTTTGACTTATCTAGATAAGAGCATAGATCATCTCTAAGAAGATGATACATGAGATCAGTTGAAGACACGCTGCTTCAACTGATTCTCCAAGGTGACTCCCCCTATCGTTGTGCTACATTTCGTCATCATGTTGCACCTCACCGTGCTGCACCATGCTGCACCCATCATCACTATGCTGCATCTCATCATGCTTCATTAATCATGACTGTACCCATCACTGTACTGCATTATGTGCCATTGCTACACCATGTTGCCATACTGACCTATGTGTTGGCTGCATCTTGCTTGCTTGTTGTCCTTTGCACGCTTGTTGTTGTATGTTAGCTGTCCCTTGCATGCTGGTCTCCTTCGGGGACAGATGCTCAGGCTGTTCCGACAATTTCGGTTGTTCCTGGCAATTCCGACAGTTTCGGCAATTTTGGCAGTTCCCGGTAGTTCCGGCAATTCGGCTATTCCTGGAATTCCGACAATTCTGGCAGTTCCGGCAGTTCCTGCTTTTCCCGGCAGTTCCCGGTAGTTTCGGCTTCTGCCCTCTGCGTCAGCCTTCTCGGCTATTCCGACAGTTTCGACTGTTCCGAGCAGTTCCGGCTATTCTCGGCTGTTCCGACAGTTTCGGCTATTCCTGGCAGTTTCGCCAGTTCCGTCTTCTGCCCTCTGCGTTAGCTTTCTCGTCTGTTCTGGTAGTTTTGGCTGTTCCTGGTAGTTTCGGCTATTCCCAACAGTTCTGACAATCCCGATGGTTCCCGGCAGTTCTGGAAGTTCCGGCAATTCAGGCTATTCTTGGTAGTTTCGGTAGTTACAGCTTTTCCCGGCAGTTCCCGGCAGTTCCAGCAGTTCCTGACAGTTCCAGTAGTTCCAACTTTTCCCAGCAGTTCCAACAGTTCCCGGCAGTGCCAACAGTTCCGGCTTTTCTAGGCAGTTTCGGTAGTTCCCGGCAGTTCCAGCTTCTGCCCTTTGGATTAGGGCAGTGTTATTCCTTAGGATCTCTCCTCCTACTAAAACCCAAAGACAAGTAGAGAGGAAGAGATCCCAAGTGTGTTGAAATGACTTGAAAGCCACCTCTATTTATACTAAAACGTTGAGCATAAGTGGGGTTTATTTAGTTGCTGGCTGACCTTGATGAATGTCCCATAACACAAATAAATTCATATCTCCATGAATACTTATTGGAATCAGATGATCTTTAGATCAATCCTACACCTCTCGATGAGAGGGATCCAAGAAAAATATCAGCTTCCATTAATAAGATGACCCCCATGGAGTTTGGCCCTAGTTTCCAATTTTAACACTTCCTTTCAACTAGGGAAAACTCCATCTGCTGATCCATATGTTTGACTGTACTATCTCTGCCATCAGTGCCCTGCACTGCTTTGCTATCCTGAACCATGAAGAAGAAGAATTGATCGAGAATGTCTCATACCATTCTCTACTGACCCAAAGTCAGTGTCATCTAAAGAGAGTGTGTCACATCACTCTTACTGGCCCGAAGTTAGTTTTATTGATCTTAGATCAATATCACAAGAGAGTGTCTAAAACCACTCATATTGATCCCAGATCAGTTTCATTGATCCCAGATCAATGGAGGTCATCCTAGCATAGGGAGTACGGTAGATACATCGATGCATCCATCGATAGTACTACTGTGGTCCCTAACCCCATTTCCCTGCTCATTGATCAGATGAGAGGTACTTCCCATGAGTCCCAGACTGCATGGGTAGGATGCCTCGATAGGAGAACTAATCATCCTGTCCACAGGAGAATGAATCATCCTGCCCCACAGTCGCCACGGGAGAACTAATCATCCCGGTCCACAGGAGAACTAATCATCCTGTTTCACAATTGCCATGGGAGAACTAATCATCCTGGCCCACAGGAGAACTAATCATCCTGTTCCATAGTCGCCACAGGGTATCACAGGGGAAGGTTGAACCTGTCATCTTGTACATAGCGCACCACCAGGGGAGGGTGAGTCGCCCTGTGGTCGTATGTTGCTCCACTAAGTACCCCAAGCCCCCAGAGCTCCCAGAGCTCAATGCATGCAACATGCAAGACCCTTATAAGAAGGTCTCTCAACGACTCCAAGTCGTTCAGGAAAGTCACAGGTTTGACCTTTCCCCGGGGCTTTGACAAAATGTCTGCGACCTGTACATCAGTCTCAATGCGATGGAGCCTCCTCGCTCATCGACTTACCATATCCTAGATAAGGCAGTATCTGATGTCTATCCGCTGGAGCAATCATCGAATATGAGATTCCTCAATAATCGAATCCCCCCTCTGGTTGTCACAGAGAATCACAGTGGTATTCATCATGTGTACAAAAAACTCACTTAAGAGCTTCTGCAACCATGCAACTTCACACGAGATCATACTCGTAGCTATGTATTCGGTCTCGACGGTGCTTAAGCAACTGACTTCTACTTCCTGCTCATCCGTGATATCGAAGCAGAATCCAAAGAGAACCAGCACTGAGAAGTGCTCTAGTGATCCTCCACACTGCCTGCCCAGTCAGCATTCGAATAATCATGTAGTTTCATATTTCCGGCAGTGTATCTCAATCCATGAGAGATTGTGCCCTGAAGATATCTCAGAAGATTCTTGGCACAAATCTAGTGAGGCTCAACCAAATATGAGCTCACCATGCTAACTGCAAAACATATATCCGGACGGAAGTCCACCAAGAACATCAATGCGAATGAGTTTATGAAACTCAGAGGCATTTCCCAAATCTGGTTCGACATCACTACCATATAACTTTTAAAAGTTAAGATCCTCGAGGTAGTCACAGGCTTTAGTTTATCATTCCACATCCAGAATCCAACTCCCTCTTACTTCTGTAAATGAGAGGGTCTGCACCTGTCAGAAATAGGTCGTCCTCATAAGGTGCTGGTATGAGAGGTCTATCATCCACAAACTTCAAACAATGGTTTGGATTGGCGTCACTCTTAGTGAATCTCAGCTTCATCTGACAACTATCAATCCTCTCATACTACGCCCGAGGAGTTTTGCTTCAAGCCATAGAGGACTTTCTTCCACCTGCATATGTGAGATTCCTGATCATCAATCTCAAACCCCTCTGGTTGTTCCAAACTTGTGGACCTGCTACATGAGGGGAATGGTCCCTTGTAAGATTTTGCTTCGGTACATCTCAGATATGTACTTTCATGCTCTTTTTGAATTTAGGCATCCCTGTCACCATCTGACTCATAGACCTCCGGTGCTATGTGTCAATGGACATGGTCCCCAGTGGACTTCCTGCAACTTGATACAACCCTGAACTCAAAAACATCTTTGAAAATTCTATTTTCAAACACGTACCTTTCCATCGATGAGTGCCACCCTGTAACCTTTGACTTCCATTGCCGAAATGGACACCGGGTTCTTCTTGTGATCAGGTACATAAAAGAGATTTTGTAAATGAATCGAGTTACCTTCATTCAATTGAGGGGTAACATTCCCTACACCCTTTCTGGGATAGATGGCATCGGCTCCAAGCATAATCCCACGATTATTTCCATCTCTACCAAATTAGAGAGTGCACCCTTCTATCCGATGAAGTGCCTTAAAGCACTACAATCAATAAGCCAGATTCCCAAAGAATCTGAAGGAGAGGGCCAATACAAGATAACGCTTCTTTATCTTATCAAAAACAACATTTGATTCTTCGTACCTGGGGTTCCTTGCTTTCTTTGAAGAGTCGGCCATTTCCTTGATGACCTGCATTACCTGTCATTCCTTTGATCATTGAGATATTCCTGGAATGATTTTTATCTTCATCAAGAGATGTGTCTCTGCCATTCGGACACTCCTTCGCATAATGGCCGAACTTATTGCAACCAAGGCATCTGCTTTTCCTTCCACCCTTAGATCCGGACTTCCCAATGAAGTGATCTTTAGGTAGGCCATCAAAAACTTCTGCTGCGCTATTCTGATAATATTCTATGCTTCGACTTCAACCTCGGTGAATTTGAAGAGGGATGAGGAATCCACTGATCCTTTTGTCCTTTCCCAACTATCTTCGGTGATTGCTCTTTCACTCTTGCTTGGGCATTGTCTTCACCTCAGCTCTGATACCATGTTAATTTTAGGTATGTTCTTTGCTTAGAGCAATTTGTTTCAATTTTCACAGTTAGCTCAATATCTTTTCCAGATTAGCAATCACATCAACGTTAAAGTAAACTGCAGATAGAACATAAACATAAATCGCAGAAGACAAGCCAAGACAAGAGGACACAAGATGTGGCGCTAGCCAGGGACAAACCCCAATGTGGGGAAACCCTTGATCAATTCTTCTTATATGTTCTTCAATAGTTTAGGAGAGAGAGAGATAGTACGTTTATAACGGAAGTCAACACTTTGACTTATCTAGATAAGAGCATATATCATCTCGATCATCTCTAAGAAGATGATACATGAGATCAGTTGAAGACATGTTGCTTCAACTGATTCTCCAAGGTGGCTTCTTCACCTATCGTTGTGCTGCATTTCGTCATCATGTTGCACCTCACCGTGCTGCACCATGCTGCACCCATCATCACTATGCTACATCGCATCATGCTACATTAATCATGACTGTACCCATCACTGTACTGCATTATGTGCCATTGCTACACCATGTTGCCATACTGACCTATGTGTTGGCTGCATCTTGCTTGCTTGTTGTCCTTTGCATGCTTGTTGTTGTATGCTAGCTGTCCCTTGCATGCTAGCTGTAATATTGCATGCTTGCTGTATTTGCTGCTAAGAACCATACAATTGTCCCAATGTTAGTTAGTTGTCCCTTGCATGCTGCTCTCCTTCGAAGACAGATGCTCAGGCTGTTTCGGCAGTTTCGGCAATTTCAGCTGTTCCCTGCAGTTCTGGCAGTTTCGGCAATTTCGGCTATTCCCGACAGTTTCGGCAATTCCGGCTATTCCCGGCAGTTCCGGCAGTTCCGACAGTTCCTGCTTTTCTCGGCAGTTCCGGCTTCTGCCCTCTGCGTCATCTTTCCTGGTTGTTCCGGCAGTTCTGGCTATTCCCAGCAGTTTCGACTATTCCCGGTAGTTCTGACAATTCCGACAGTTCCCAACAGTTTCAGCAGTTCTCGGTAGTTCCGGCTTCTGCCCTCTGCGTCAACTTTCCCGGCTATTCCCGATAGTTTCGGCTAGTCGACAATTCCAACAATTCCGGCTATCCCGACAGTTCCCGGCAGTTTCGGAAGCTTCGGCAATTCCGGCTATTCCCTGTAGTTCTGGCAGTTTCGACTTTTCCTGGTAGTTCCCGACAGTTCCAGCAGTTCCGGCTTTTCCCGACAGTTCTCGGTAGTTCCAGCAGTTCCGGCTTTTCCCAACAATTTCTGCAGTTCTCGCAGTTCCGGATTCTGCCCTTTGGATTAGGGCAGCGTTATCCCTTAGGATCTCTCCTCCTACTAAAACCCAAAGACAAGTGGAGAGGAAGAGATCTCAAGTGTGTTGAAATGACTTGAAGGCCACCTCTATTTATACTAAAACGTTGAGCACAAGTGTGGTTTATTTGGTTGCTGGCCGACCTTGATGAATGTCCCATAACACAAATAAATTCATATCTCTAGGAATACTTATCGGAATCGAATGATCTTTAGATCAATCCTACACCTCTCGATGAGAGGGATCCAAGAAAAATATCAGCTTCCATTAATAAGATGACCCACATGGAGTTTGGCCCTAGTTGCCAATTTTAACATGCTCAAAGTGAGCAAGCCAAGTTTCTAGCTTCTCGAGCTTCTTTGTCAGTATATTTTGTCCATGCCAAACAACCACAATTCGTTCATGAACGTGGCATTGAAAGCAATGGAGTTGCTCTAGCTTAGCCATAATTTCCTTGTGTTCTTCTCTCCGGACCCTGTCATGAGATTCGAGTGTGTCCATGATAGATTGAACATCTCCTGTTGTGACCAACACTTACACGCCCAACTAACCCCACGTTTCCCGTCCTGCCACTCCTCCCCTGTGAGCTCGGACCTTGTCCACAACGTGAAGAAGGGGGCATTATTAACAATGAGCAGTATAATCATTAATGTTAAAAGGGGAAGAGGGAAAGTTATTATAGTATAAGATACAATGAAGTTGTAAAGAGTCATGTTTGTGTAGGGAGGCTCAAAATGGTGTTTTGTTGTGCCTAGAAGCCTCCACACAATATGGAAGAGATTTTGTAAAGTTCTGTCCTGTTATGTTATGTAAACATTTTGACTCATTCAAACTACATAAAATTTAAAAATAAAATAAAAATTTAATAATTAAAATAAAACTGAAGTAAAATAGTCTATTTACCGTTGGTGGTTTTAACAACCCATGGTTTTTCCAATGGTATTCTTATGTAAGAATATATATATATATATATATATATATATATATATTTTTTTTTTTTTTCCTACCAACATAGATCCATCTTAACTCCGGATCTACCAAGCGCTGAGAGGGATCAAATCTCTTGAGGTGCAAACCTCTTTTAGACTGAAAAGAGATTTGATCCCTCTCGGTGCTTGGTAGATCTAGAGTTAAGATGCATCTTGAACTCTCACCTAAGAGGAAAAGTCCTAACCCCAACGGGAGAGCCAAGGAGTCATTGTCATTGTCAACCACTAAAGTGTACCTGAATCTTTTTTGAAGACTCTATGCCTGAGGATGAGTTAGAGGCTTCATATACCATCAGAGTTCACTATATCATCAGAGTTTCTTAACTCTATTTCTACTTCTCATCTTCTTCTCATTTTGTACACAGATTCCACAAGCCTTGCGGGGATGATGTAAAGTGATGCTAGTGTGATGAGTTGAGTCATGAAACAGGCCTAGTTAACTTGGGACCTTGTCATCAAGTGAATTTACTCTGGGAGGTTTTTTTCACTTGGTTAATTATTAGGTGCTTACGGGGACATAATAATTAATTGAATTTTTTCTTCCAAGCATAACCCCAGAGCCGAAGTGCGGCTTGATGGTGAGTCCTAGTGTCTAGAGTCATTGTATATTACCATATTATATCACTCTTAAAATTTCGTGGAATTTGATTAGGCCTAGGGATCAATTTTTTTAATATTTTAAATTTCTCGCAGGGCAAAAATTTGAATAAAATATGAATGTAAAATGTAATAAGCAATGTCTAGAGAAGTTGGATGGGGTATGTGTGCTCAAAATTACACCTCCCACCCTCAACTTTCTGTTGATTTGGGGTGGCATTGGATGTGCTCTAGCGATGAAAATTGGTGGAGAGGCTAAAGCACATGAGATCTCCAAGACCCAGAAATGGTTTGGGGAAATTCTGCCCGGTGAAGGAGATATTAAAATAATTAATATTTTTAATGGGTTCCTAAGTCTAAACTTAGGAAAATAAAAACATTAATGGGTATTAATATAAAGTTGGGTTAGAATGTTCTAAATGACATAGATCAAGCCAAATCTAGTCTTAGCCGTTGATTAGAGATGTAATCTCGGTCATTGAAGACTCAACAGAAAAAGTATAAGAGGAGGCTTGAGGGTGAGTTGGAGATACACCAGATTGATCAGTTAGTTCGATTTTCTAGAGCGAGCTTTGCTAAGGGAAATCAAACTAGTGATTAGAGTTGCAGCGAGGGGCAGTGAGTACGAGGTAGAGAGGCAAAGATAGTGCCGAAAGACCAGCGCAAAAGCGTAGAGGCAGACGTAGAGCCAGAGGGAGCCACACAGAGGCAAGCAGTGACTGCGCAGAGGCCAGAAGGGCCTGCATCATCCACACAGAGGCTGTAGAAGTGACGCAGAGGGTCAGAGAGGCTGTGCAGAGCCTCAGAGGGTTGACATAGAGGGTTTCAGGCTGATGCAGTGGCCAGGAGGGCTGATGCAGTGCTTCAGATTGTGCTGTAGAGGGTTTTGTGGGGCAAACTTTCAGAATATCTGCTACCGAGGAGAGGTATTATTGCCAGATTATTTATCTCTGTCGGGTGAGCCAGTTTGGCACCCAGTGTACTCAATAAAAGCTGCTTAATAATAAAACTCTCAGAACTGTTGCACCGGTTTTCCCAAGTTGGGTTTTTTCGGGGACGATTTGTCCAAAAATAACGGTATCCCTTGTGTGTTTGTTCATTTCTTTCAGTGATCTGTAGATGGTTGAGACTGTATTGTGTTTATTTCAGTGTTTATATGGTTAAATAACTTGTTAGTAATTAAACAAGTAGGTGAAATAAACCAGAGAATACAGATAAAATTTCTAATGGGTAATACTTAGAAATTTCAACATGATATTAGAGCTTTGCAAATCACATGAGAGTTGAAGGCGCCAACTGAATAAGAGAATTTGCAGCAAAAACAGTTGTCCCGAGTGATAGAAGCTGTTCCTAGGCAGAACGCAACAGAGAAGGGTTGACGCAGAGGGCCTGCATCATCAGTTCGAGCCAGAGAGAGGCTAGCACAGAGGTAGAAGAAGGTAGAAGAGGCTCACGAAGAGCCACACAAAGACTAGGAGGGTTGATGCAGTTGGCCAAGGGAGCAAATCAGTCTTCCCGGGATTGCGCAGAGCCTAGAGGATCAGTTCTTCAGTTGTTGGGGCATAGGAAGCTGTGGGCAGATTGCAGAGACTGAAGTTGGTGGGGTGCTGTTGCTATGGAGGCAGAACAGTACCTAATAGGACATAACCAAGGTAGAGGGAGTCGCTACCTAGGCGGATTTCTAGCCAAGAAATCCAAATCAGTGCTACAGGAGCATAGGTGATCGGAGAGGTGCGACTCAACGGTTGGTAGGCGGATTTCCAAGAGGGAAGTCGAGACTCAGAGGGAGTCTAATAGAGAACTTCCAGGAGGGAAGTAGAGACTCAGAGGAGTTGAAAAGAAGAGCAGAGAGATGGCCATGAATGGACTAAGGGATCAGGACAAGCTGGATGGAGCGTCCAACTTTATCATCTGGAAGGCCAGGATCTTGTTCATTCTAGATAGACATTGCATCAAGGCCTTCGCCTTGAGAACCGTGGCTATCCTAGTCGACCCAACTGACAATGAAAGGTATGAGGATGCGATGGCCAAGGCGAAATGCATAATCCTTGATGGGGTCAAGGATCATGTGGTCCAGCATATTGTCGAGAAGAATACGACAAAGGAAATGTGGGACACCTTGATGACATTGTATCAGGGCACTTCTGTGTAGAGGAAGATGCTACTAGAGAATCAGTTGCGGTCGTATCAGATGCAGAAGGGGGAGCAGGTAGATCACTTCCTCAGCAGATTGAAGGAGATTCGGGACCAACTGACTTCCATAGGGGCCACGCCGGATCAGGAGTTAATGGTGAGGACTGCCCTGAACGCAGTCTCCGAGGAGTGGGAGACGTTTGTCCAAAGCATTTTGGGCAGAGAGCATCTTCCAGATTGGGAAGAACTATGGGCAGCTCTTCATCAAGAAGAGATCAGACGACTGACCAAGGTGGGAATTAGTAGTAAATGAGCCCGGGTCAAGAAAGAGGAGTAAGAGGATGTAGCTCTGGCATCTGCAGGGCAACAGGGGAAGAGGAAGAAAAAGGTCCTCTCCAAGATTAAGTGCTTCAACTGTGGGGAGCTGGGCCATAATGCAAACTAGTGTCCGAGGAAGAAGAATAAGGGAGAGGTGTCTGACTCCAAGGCAGTGCCAGCGAAGGCAGAAAAAGAGGTAGAGTTTGATGATGATTGTGCCATGAGTGCTCATGTACCTCTAGAGAAGAGGTGGGGACACATCGAGTTGTAGTCAGGAGGACTACAAGAGATGAGGGGCAGGATCCTTGAGGTACCCAAACTCTTGGATCATATCCGACTACGGGAGCCTCGAAGTGACAGTAACAAGATGGTGGATGTCGGTAGAAGCGGATGTAGATGAAGTGACAGAGAGTGCTAGAGTGCAGTAGTCTCTGGTAGCGCAGAGAGGGTTGCAGTAATGCGAGAGGCACAAAGGAGGTTGCAACAGTGCAGGATGGCATAGAGAGGTTTGCAGCGATGCGAGAGGCACAAAGTTGTTGCAGCAGTGCAGAGGCAGCAGAGGGAGCACAGGATAGCGACAGAGAGAGCTTCAACATCGGGAGGGTTTCTAGCCTGACAAGGATGTCAGTAGTTGGGTAGATTAGTTACTTACTTCTCAGTAACTGAGTTGCAGTGCAGTAGTAGTGGTGGCAGTGCTATGGGTAGTACGATGCAGCATGATGAGAGAGAACTGCAGAGCAGATGCAGTGTTGGGAGAAAGGACTAGCAACAACATGGATGCAGAGGGAGTTGTACAAATGTAGCATTGGCAGTGGTAGGGCCATGGGTAGTAGTACAAGATGTAGCAGTGTAGAGGATGTTGGGCAGAAAGGCCTAGCATCAGCACAGGTACCCATGTCGTATAATCAGGGTGATGCTTAGTGGTAGAGTATTACTAGAGCACATTCCTCGCTAAGAGGGAGTGTTGATTTGGAGTAGCATTGGACGTGCCCTAGCCATGAAAATTGGTGGAGAGGCTAAGGCACATGAGATCTCCAAGACCCAGTAATGGTTTGGGGAAATTCTGCCCGGTGAAAGAGATATTAAAATAATTAATATTTTTAATGGGTTCCCAAGTCTAAACTTAGGAAAATAAAAATGTTAATGGGTATTAATATAAAACTGGGTTAGAAGGTTCTAAATGACATGGATCAAACCAAATCTAATCTTAGCCGTTGATTAGAGATGTAATCTTGGCCGTTGAAGACTCAACAGAAAAAGTATAAGAGGAGGCTTGAGGGTGAGTTGGAGATACACCATATTGATCAATTAGTTCGATTTTCTAGAGCGGGGTTTGCTAAGAGAAATCGAACCAGTGATCAGAGTTGCAGCGAGGGGCAATGAGTACGAGGCAGAGAGGCAGAGATAGTGTTGGAAGACCAGCGCAGAAGTAGAGAGGCAGACGCAGAGCCAGAGGGAGCCACGCAGAGGCCAACAATGACTGCGCATAGGCTAGAAGGGCCTGCGTCATCCACGCAGAGGCTACAAAAGTGATGCAGAGGGCCAGAGAGGCTGCACAGAGCCTCAGAGGGCTGACGTAGAGGCCAGGAGGGCTGACGCAGTGCTTCAGATTGTGTTTGAGAGGGTTTCGTGGGCAGACTTTCAGAATATTTGCTTTCGAAAAGAGGTATTACGGCCAAATTATTTATCTCTGTCGGGTGAGCCAGTTTGGCACCCAGTGTACTCAAGAAATGCTGCTTAATAATAAAACCTTCATAATTGTGGCACCAGTTTTCCCAAGTTGGGTTTTTCCGGGGACGATTTGTCCAAAAACAATGATGTCCCTTGTGTGTTTGTTCATTTCTTTTAGATGTTGATCTGTAGATGGTTGAGACTATATTGTGTTTATTTCAGTGTTTATATGGTTAAATAACTTGTTAGTAATTAAACAAGTAGGAAAAATAAACCAGAAAATACAGATAAAATTCTAATGGGTAATACTTAGAAATTTCAACATGACAATCATAGTGGGATTCGCCTTTTAGAGAATCTCGTGTTCTACGTCCGGTCCAAGCATATTGATATTGAGCACCACTTTATCGGGGATATGGTACAACGGGGAGCAATAAGGCTCCAACACATTAGGACAGATGAACAAGTTGCGAACATCCTCATGAAGCCCTTGGGGAAGGTCAAATTCTTAGCTTTTCGAGAGTGACTTGGAGTTGTGGTAGGATCCTCCCATGAGGGTACCGCTTGAGTTGGACATTGAGCTCTAGGAGCTCCTGGGGGTTTGGGGTACTTCTTGGAGCTATGTGCAACCATAGGGTGAGTGATTCACCTTCCCCTATAGGTACGTTATGTGCAAGGTGAGTGGTTCACCTTCCCTTGTGATACCCCATGGTGATATATGTGAGGATAGGGTAGGTGGTTCACCTTCCCCTATGGATGATGATATATGTATAGGATGAGTGGTTCACCTTCTCCTATGGCATATGAGCAAGATGAGTGGTTCACCTTCTCCTGTAGATGCCCCAACATACATACTACCCTTGCACTCTGGGACCCTTGGGAAGTACCTCTCATTTGGCCAATAAGTTGGGAAAAGTGGTTAGGGACAATAGCACTACAAATGGATGCATCGTGTACTGTCGTACTTCCTATGTCTAGGATGCATGATGTTCAACAATTTGATCGCTTAGGATCAAGCTCGTTTGGGGTTCTACCCCTAGTTATCTGGATCGACCCTTCTTATTATCTATGTCAATCTTCAGCAGAGGCGAGACGAGATGCAGAGATAGTACATGATGATCAGGATGGCATGATGATGGATGAATATTGGCAGGTGGAATTCTCCCTGGTTGAGAGAGAGTGTTAAAATGTGCAAATAGGGCCAAATTCGACTTTGGGCAACTCATTTGAAGAAGATGATTATTGGGATGAATTCCTCTTTCTAAGAGGACCAAAATTGACCTAAGGATCACTAAATTTGGACAAGGAGAAATATGATTTTGAAGGTCAGCCACACATGTGCAATTGGTCAAGGTCAGGTTGGGGTTAATTAGGCAAATTGAATCCCACTCCATTACATATAAATATAAGAGACCTCCAACCTCTTTTGGTACATTCACAACACATCATTCCTTCTCTCTCCTAGATTGATTGGTTCGTACAGATTGGATGGCAGCCTATTCTTCTTCATAGGTGCGAGATTTTTGGAAGCATCTTTGATTGTTTGGGTTGACTTCTTGCAATAGAACAATTTGGCTAAGTTTATTCTCTTTGTTTGACTTACCTTGACCACCAAAAGTTCAAAAATGGAGGGCCGAGTTGCTGGGCATAGAAATCGAGGAAATTTGGACACTTTTACCAGCGTTGACTGTGGTTTTTACCACAGAATATTACAACAGACTTTCTCTCTCTTTTGACCGATTTTGACTAGACTTTGGATTGTTTTGGGCTGACTTTGACCAGCAAGGAAGGACGAGTTTTACTGCCTTTGACCGCGCTCAAGAGGAGGTGCTTTGACCGTTGGAAGCTAACTGGTTAGGGCAAGTTGATTGCTATTGACTTCTCAGAATTGTAGTCCTTCATCAGGTCGATCATATTTACATTGGTTTGGGTAACTTGCAGAAGTCAAGTCACATTGACTTTGACTTTCATCATTGTACTCTATTGGATATTCTGTCTGTGCTGAACGTTTGATATTTGATAATAAGGATTGATCAAGGGTTTCCCCATCTTGGGTGTTTTCCCTAGCTTCAGCCAAATTCTTGTGTTCTCTTGTCTTGGCTTGACTTCTGCATTTTATTGTTCATGTTCTATCTATAGTTATTGTCAATATGAATTAATGGTTTATGTTATTGCTATTGGAAATTAAGTGGAAATTATCATTAGGCTACGAAAAAGTCATTAAAGTAATTGTTGCAAGCATAGAACATACCATTGTTATCTGAAATTAACAAGAGAGAATGAGGAAGGATTGGATAATCATCCGTGGTTTCCTGGAGGATATAACCTCCAAGAAAGGAAAGACACTGATACTCTTTGAGGAAAGGACAAGAATCCTAGAGAAGAGTGGTCGAAGAGGATTGATATTCTTTGAGGACTCAGGTATGGAGATCCAAGATAAGAATAGTCGTGAAAGGATATACCTTATGGACATCTGGATGGGGTATGTACCTTAGAGAGGTAGTGCGATATCACACATAAATCCTCCCAACATTATGCTCTCAGATAAAGAAGAGCTTGTCTAGTTAAGCCTCAGGGACAGTGTTAGTCATAATGATGATGCTTATAGTATGGCTTATCAATCCGACTCTTCTTGAGAACTCTTTAGTTTGAGATGTGATGTTATGCTAGTTGTACAATTATGAATACCTCCCTAGTTAAGAGGGAGTGTTAAGAAATGTAACTAGTTTTGGTCTTCATAATTGTTGCACTCATTTCAATATGTATCCTATGTAACAAACAAGAAAAAGAAAAGAAATTTATTATTATTAAAGCATGGGTTTCATGTTCATTGTTGATGGCCTTTTAGGTAAAAACATGTTCTTTGTGCTTCTAGGGTTTGTTAGGTCTTAAGATTTATTGACATGAGTCAAAGGAGTTAACGTCATGTTTATAAGACCCTTCTAGGCAATTTGTATTGTAAAAATAATTATTTTTGAGTCTAGAAAGTCCTGGAATCTCCAAGAGTACAAGTCGGCCCTGAGATCCTCGAGTCGGTCAAAAGGAGGGAATTTGACCCCTTGATAAGGCTAATAAAGAGTAGTTCAACTTCATTTGGAGACGCACACTCACACAAAGTTTGATCTATAGTTCGATCTATAGTTGGAGAGGCAAAAGAAGGAGAGCGAATTTCATGGAGAAGCTGGGAGGACGAAATTTGTTGTTTCTGGGCTCTATCTCTCTCACACGTGTGAAAGTATAGGGTTTTTGGGCTGCAGAAACAGGCCGAAATTGAAGGTTCGAGTTGCTAGAGGACGAAGCGCATAATCTATAGCTAGAAGAAGGAAAACCTTTTTCTAGACCTCATTGACCTTAAGAGAGTTGTCTTGCTCTAAGTAGGTATTAGAAGGAGGCTGCACTAGGTTTTCCAAGAAGTTGCAAGGATGAAGTAGCTGGGCTGAAGTTGCAAGTTGAGTAGCAGTAGTTGGGAAGTAGAAGTTGCAAGTCAAGTAGCTGGGTTGTTGCTGGTAGGTCGAAGTTGCAAGGAAGAAGTAGAAAGGTCTTGAAGAAGGGCTAACTTGGTACTGGGAGGACTTGGTCTAGGGATTGGGTCCTTGTATCTCATTTGAAGCAGATTCTAAGAAGAGAAGAGTTTTTGGGTTTTCCCCTTGGAGGGGTTTTTCCTTGGTTGAGAGCCTACATCTGTGTCCTCTTTTGTTGTCACTGTTTCTTGATATTGTTTGATGAAAAAAATATAACTAAAAAACAAAAGAAGATAACTAAAGATTCATAAGCAAGTATCAAGGATAATTAAAATAAGTTATGATAAGCTGCCAATTTACATTTTCTAACATCACATACAGCAGAGATCCCTTAGGGGATGGCGTGACTTCTTTCTAACACCTTCCACAAGGTACTTTGTGTTGATTTCTGGTAGCATCGGATGTGCTCTAAGTCTCAAAATTTGCAGGGAGGCTTGGACACATGCATTCCACAATACCCAGAAATTGTTTTGGAAATTTGACTCGGAGACAGTTTTATTAAAATAATTAATTATTTTTAATGGGTTCCTAAGTCTAAACTTAGGAAATTAAAATAATTAAAGGGTATTAATCTAACTATGGGTGAAACTTCTAGAAGACGACGGAGATCGAGTCCAAATGATCTGAGCCATTGATTAGAATCTAATCTGTGCTGTTGGTTCTCAACTGGACGATTATAAGGACTTTGATGGGCATTTGGAAGATACACCAAGCAAATACTCAATTACCCAAGTAAGATCGATTTTCTCACTGGTCGAAGTTCGGAAAGAGGAAATCGATTCAAAGGGAGAGTTGCAGGTGAGGAGAGAGAGAGTAGCAACATCAGTCGGGGGTGTAGGAGCATAAGATGCAGAGCAGAGAACGAACAATGCAGAGGCTATGACGCAGAGGGACAATGCAGTCCCCACGCAGAAGTTGATGCTGTAAGACGCAGAGGGGGCAACAGGTCCTCTCCTGGATCAGAATCTCACCGAGAAGTATGTGAGAATTGTCAGTAAATTTCTCATAGAGATTCCTCTTCTATTCTGCTAGTTGTATCTTGTACATGAGATTTTTGTGGAAGATTAATAAAGAAACCCTCATATGTTGCATCGGTTTTCCTGCATTGGGTTTTTTCGAGGACAATTGTCCAAAAATAAATGTGTCATTGTAATTATACTTGTGCTAGTATTTTTCATTGCATTTACTTTCTGTAGTATTTTAATTGTGAAGGCCGTAGTATATTTATTTCGATATTTGCCATAGAAACACTGTGAATAACTTATTTATGAATTAATAAGTAGAAGAAATAATATCAGTCACTGCAGTTGGATTTCTATTTAGAAATTTTCACATGGTATCAAATCTGAGTTAAGCAGAAGTACAGACCGGAAGAGCCAACGTTGAACAGAAGGGAGTTCAAAATTACTACATAGGCAGAAAGTCGAATCCCCAGAGGAATTGCATAGCCTAGTCTAGAAGGGCAATTTTTTCATAAGAAAATATCTCTCTGAGTGAGTCAACATAGAGGAAGATTTCTAGGTTGAAATTGCCAGTGATAGAGGGAGCAGCGCAGAGTAGTCTTCAAGTGAAGGGGTAGTCTTTTCTACTGTAGTTGCTGGGGCAGAAAAGCATCAGAAATCGATATGAAAATAGCACAAAGAAGGATGGAAAATCAAGATGTCTCTGGATTATCTTCCAGATTAGAAGAATAATTTGCATGTTTGTCAAGTTTAGCATCAACAAATATTTGGTACATTGATAGCGGGGCTTTAGTTCATATGACTGGACTACGGATCAAGAAGAGCAAATGGACTTCCGATTACTATGGGAAACAGAACGAAGTCTACTCTAGTAGGGAGAGGCACCATAGCATTTCAGACGGAAGCATGAACCAACATCCGAGCCACTAATGCTCTGCATGTGCTCAGGTTAGGAATGAATTTGATTTCAGTTTCCCAGCTACAGGACAAGGGATACGATCTATACTTCATTGGAAAGAAAGTATATGTTAAACATCCAAGTTGGAAGAAGAAGAGACAAATTGGAGCTCGAAGCAACAAACTGTATAGGTTGCAGCTCGAGTCTCCAAGAGCACTAATAGGCAACGACCTTAATGGTGCAAAGGAACTGAATGAGCTATAGCACAGGGGAATGAGACACTTATACCATGGAGCACTGAAGATGCTCAGAGAGACTGTTACAGGAGTGCCAGTCGTTGGTACTGAGCATGATGATAAAAGCAGAGGATGCGTACTAGGGAAGTACGCTAAAGAAGCTTTTTCTAGGAGTAAAAATAGAGTGGAGGGTGTATTGGGATTGATACTCTCAGATATCCGTGTTCCAATGTCCACAAGAGCTCTTGGTGGTGGCGAATACTTCGTCATCTTTATTGATCATCACTCCAGAAAAACCTAGATCTATTTCTTAAAGACCAAGGATGAGGTCTTTGATCGGTTCAGAGAGTTTAAGGCTCTCGTTAAGAACATGACAGGGAAAAGATAAAGGTATTGCATGTCGATAATGGTGGAGAATATACAGACAAAGACTTCACAAATTTCTGCACAAAGGAGGGCATCAAAAAAGAATGGACAACTCCATATAATCCTGAGCAGAATGAAGTAGCAGCGCATAAGAATAGAACTATTGTTGGGGGGGCAAATACCATGTTGTATGATCAGGATTTGCCTAGATTCTTATGGGCAGAAGCTTGCAACACAATAGTGTATATCTAGAATAGAACTCCTCATAGAGCTTTGGGAAAGAAAATGCCCGAAGGTGTCTTCATAGGGAAGAAGCCGGAAGTCAGTCGTCTCAGAATATTCGGAAGTGTGGCATATTGTCACATTCTTGAAGAGAAGCGTAGTAAACTGGATCAGATTGCAGAAAAGGTGTACCTTGTAGGTTGTAGCGAGACCTCGAAGGCATACAAAATTTGCGTTCCTGGCCGCGGGAAGATTGTGGTAAGATGGGATGCGAAGTTCATGGAGGATAGAGATTTCATGAAATCTCGAGAGATGCCAGCAGAAGATTAGTCAGTAGATGTTCCTCTAGTCCAGCAGTAGTAGGGGCAGCAAGGAGGATAGACACCTGGAACGAGCACAGTGACCAACACCAATATTTCCTCAGAAGAAGGAAATCCAAGTAGTTCTTAGTAGTTGGAATGATAGGAACAGGAGGGGGATTTGATCGAGCCTCCCAACATCAGTGGTACAACCAGTAGAGAAGTACGACATACATTGAGGAATGCAGAGGAGTTTCTCGAAGCTCCTAGAACCGAGAAGAGGTAGCGTAGACAACTTGACAGGTAGCAAGCCTTGGTAGCACAGGTTGAAGAACCCTCTAGCTTTTAGGAAGTCATACAATACCAAGTATGGGTGGATGCCATGGTAGAAGAGTATAGTTCTATCATGACAAATGATGTCTGGGAAGTGTTAACTAGGCCAGAGGATAGATCAGTTGTAAGATCAAGATGGATCTACAAGATCAAGTATGCTGCAGATGTCAATATAGAGAAGTACAAGGCTAGGTTCGTAGCAAAGGGGTATGCAGAAAAAGAAGGAATAGACTATGAGGAGACCTTCGCCCCAGTAGCCAAATATACCTCTATCAGATCTGATATATCCCTAGCAGCTCAAATGGGATGGGAGATTCACCAAATGGACATCAAGACAACATTCTTGAATGAGGTGATAGAAGAAGAGGTGTATATAGAATAGCCCGAAGATTTCGAAACTCATGAAAAGAGAACTCATGTATATAGGTTAAATAAAGCCTTGTATGGGCTCAAGTAGGCACCCAGAGCATGGTATGGTCGGATTGGTAGTTACTTGCGACAGTTGGGATTTGTTAAGAGTGATGCTATTCCCAATCTCTACTATCTAATGGTGGAGAATGAGCCACTTATTTTGGTATTATATGTGGATGACTTGTTCCTAACAAGGTCATCTAGGCTCTGTTGTCACACAGATTGTTCAGGCAGCGCGACAACGCTTAGACTGGAGGCTATCACCCTGATCCCCGATCTCTCCATTTAAGCCGTCTCCCTAAAGTAGGCTAAGGGGGGTAGACCCGATGGGATAAATGAAGACCAACTGGGAATCAACAGGTTTGGGAGACACAACAGGGGAAAACCAGCACTTGATCGATTTTAGAATTTGATATAGATTTTTTAAATGCTTAAGACTAGTGCCTTATGGAGTCAATGAAGACCAAGTAATTAATTAGCTTCTTCTGCTTATGAAGAAATTTAATGATTGCTTGAAAATATTTACAAAATATCAAACATGTCACGAGCATTATATAATCCAAGCAACGATTAATTTTACCAGATGCAAGATATTCAAAAGATGCACAGAGCTCTAGCAATTAAACTTCAAAAGATCAAATGCTTTAAACAACCACGAAATTTAAATGCTAACCAGTTTCAAATAGTTAATCTCCAGATATAAACATATAAGCACATTTAACCAATGTGGAAAAAGTCGAAGTCAGGATTAATTCGGCAAGGGTCCAAAAGTTGAAAAACTCGTCAAAGTCGGGAGTTTTTTGAAAAAGTCGGCAAAATTAAAAAAACACAAAATTATTCATTTTTTTTTTAACATCTAGAGTATCCACAACATCAAATAAATGCATTTCCACATAAACATGTAAAGAAAGCTAATATGTATATGAAGTCTAATGCTACATCACATATCAAAATAGTGAATCAACTCCTGAATTTTGGGTCCTGTCTAAGTCTCAACTCTCAAGAGTGAAAATATCAACAACAAATATAATAAATGTATATCATGAGTCATCTAAAAGTCATCAAGTAATCAGTGACTGAGATCTTCTTCCCCTTTTAATTTTTGTTTCCGCTAATTGTATTAAGAAATAAGTCATGCATTTATTCAGTAGATTGTAATCTGCTTGGGTAATAAAGTGTCAGGCGGTAGGTCCAATGAAAATTAATAGTGAGTATCACAGTAGATGTGAAAATTAACGCTTGGTGACTCCAAGCTGCTAATTTTCTGAGAAAAGAGTAGATGTCAGATTACTAACCTAGCCTTGGCATCTATTATTCAAAAAATCTTGGAGGTAAAATCCACTTCTGATACATAACCTTTGCCCACATTTACAGGGAGTTCACCACTAAAGAAGATTCCCTTTCAAAACGTGCTCTCATTGCAGGAAGGATCTTTATTGTCACAAGATTTCACAGGTACTTTGTTCCTGTCTGAAAAATGGGTTCTTTTTTGAGGCACTGGTTTTGTTTTTTTTGGACAGGTTGTTGCTATTTGATCTTCATGACCTCCTCTTTGTTTTTTCTTCTGGAAGCATTCAACAACTGTAACAATGTTTTTGATGGTGTGGGGTTCTTTCTATGGAAGACTATTGTATGCCTGTCCTTTTGGTACTTTTGTAATCTTTTGAAGGGGCTGTGGCTGTTAGAGTCTGGATCACTGAAAGCCTGGAGGCTTAGCCAATGTATACTTTGCTTTCTAACTAGAAATATGAAGTATAAAGATTTGTTTTTCCTTGGAAAACAAAAACATATCTTAACCTCAAAACCAACAGATTACAACTGAGATTACTATGCTTGCAAGAAGTATGACAAAAAATACAATGCAATAACTTGAAAATGCATGGATGGAAGCTTCAATTTATAGTTTTTTCACCTTTGCGACCTCTTTATCCGCTGCCTGGGAAGGGAGGCAGACTTTTTGGGTCGACTCCTGATTAAATCGGGAGTATAAGGAAAAAATAAGGATTTTTTCCTTTGTGAAAAAGTCACCAAAAAGTCGGGGGATTAAATCGTTTAGTTCAAAAAATCGCGTTTTTAGGATTAAATCGGGATTTTTTCCAGACTTTTTCCACACTGCATTTAACTATATCACGATAGAAAAAAGACTTTAAAAGGAATTTCCAATTTTTAATTAGTCTTTTTTTCAAAAAAAAAATAATTTTTAAATATATATATATATATTTTATTTATTTATGAGATTTTTGTAGATTAAATGAAAATCTAAACCCGAAATAGATCAAACTCTAAAATTAACTGTTTATGCCTTTTTATATTTATATTATTATTATTATTTATATTTTTTAAATATAAACTAAATTCTAAAATAAAACAAGACTAACTAAAAAAACCTATGAATTAAACATTTTATGCTTTTGGGATTTTTTTTATTTTTTTTAATGATTTTTTGATTTTTAAAATCAAAAAATAAAAAATAGACTAAAACATACCTAATTCTAAGACCCAAAAGAAACCTAAGCTAAATGAAACTGAAAGTAAATAATAAACAAAAATCTTAACACCTAATAGCATCAAACATACAACAATAAAAGTCGTTTTTTTTTTTTTTTTCATGTTATTTATAGATTGTAAAATTCTAAATTTAAAATCAAAACAGAATAAAACTAAAATCTAATGAAAAATTAAAAGAAAATCTAAATCCTAACTAAAACTTAGATCAAATAAAAATCTAATCTAACCAACATACCCATACAATAATAAAGCCACACACATCGAATGTTTGTTTGGTTTGCTAGCAGATACACTGAAGGGTTTTCGACGACAGCAAGGGAAGATTCGACGGAGGTGAACGCAGCGAGGAGGATTTGCAGGTTCGATGGAGCTGGCTGCGTGAAGATGGAATGGATTGCAGTAGATGAGGGTGCCGACTTTCTTTGTGTTTGTAGGTGGAGATGAGGGAAGTACACAGGTCTGGCAGATGGATGAAGATTTATGCAGAGTATGAGGGATGGCAGCTTGGAATGGAGCAGGTCGATGGCAAGATGGAGAACGACGAAGAATCAATGGAGGAGCAGCTTTTCACAGCATGAAGGCTGCGTAGGCTTTTAGCAGTGGATGGGTAATACACTGTGGAGAAAAGGATTGAGGATTCGATGGCAATTATGCAGCATTTGGGTGTAGCATGTGAGCAGAGGGAGATGAGGCAGTAGCAAATGAGTGTTACGCTGGAGGAAAGTACGGGCAGCGTAGGAGATTTTTGCAGGTAGGAAGGCGGAGGAACAACGATGATCAAAATGAAGATTACGTGGGAATGAGGAGTTACGTGCAGACAGAGAGAGAAGTTGGGCGCTTTATGACTGCGTGAGGAAGGAGCGAGGATAGGGAGCTAAGTAGTGTGTGAAGGGCTGGGCGAGCCATTGGAGCTGAGCAGCGTTTGGATATGTCTGCGTGTAGGGGCAGCTGCTAGACTGTGGAAATATATAAAATAGAACCCAGATTTGCCCTGAAAAATTTAAAATGTTCCTATAACACCATGAAACCCCAGGATGCCACAGCATAATTTTTTTTTTGAAAATTTATGTCAAAATGAAATTCCAGAAAGCAAACAGATAGCCTGGAAAAAACCCCCGAATTTCTTCATAAACCTTTTCCAGAAAACCCCTGCAAGAGTTGCATCTAAGGCCAGATCTTACCCTCCAGGGCCTAGATCTGGCTTTAAACAAAAATATCCTCTTCAAGTCTGCAACCTGCAATGACAAAAAAAATCCCCATAAAAAATATGTGCAAGAAACAAAACTAAAAAAAACCCTAAAATCAGCGAAATAATTACAGTATTCACAGTTTAAAGGCTCTAGATAGCCAGATTTGTTAGTATGCCACAAAAATATTTTTTAAGATTTTGAATTTAAGATGAGGTGCTTCAGAAAACCCTTCATGCATCCATAGCATAAATTCTAATGATAAGCCCAGGATTAAAACCAGCTAGGCTCTTCAGAAAATGCAATCCGGGAGTTGGTTGGTTCAACCAAGAACTTCCTCGAACGCCTGGTAATCTAAAAAAAAAAAGGATTTCCTGCACAACTTAATTCAACTATTAATAAAGAAGGAGAAAACGATACTAAAATCCAGATCTAATGGAGATACCTGCCATCATATTCAAAATTTAACTACCATTCAAACCCTAGTGACTAAACAAGATACCTGTGTTTAAAATCACTCTTCATCAAGCTATCATCAATGGCTGAAAATAAATTTATGCAGAAAAATAGAATATCTTACAGCATTTCCATAAGAGTAACACCAGCAAGATTTCAACCCCAAAGTCTTTCTTTATTGCACAAAAAATGACTACAAGAGAGCTTTCTTTAGCACACGACTCTAAGATTGAATGATCTCAAATGACCCCTGACACCTTATTTAAAGGAAAAATTCCCAATGGCTAGTTCGAGTGATCCATGTCAAAATGATCTCGACCGTCGATGAGGATCAAAATCCCTTTTAATCTTATCCGTAGAAATTTTAAATGCATTTTAATATATTAAAAAATTAAAATCTTGAATTTATTTCCTCAAAACTTTGACTTATTATTATTTAAAAAAAAGTTATTTATTTTTTTAATTTATTTTTAAATTTTATTTAATTTTTTTTTTTTTTTTTTTTTTAAATTTTAAATTTTTATTATTTTTATTGGACCCTCGAACTTAGCGTTTGGAGAAAAACACCTAGGATTTAGGACTTATGAGGGGATTAATTATTTTCTAACCCTCAAGACACTATACATCATGACTTTTATAATTTTACATCTCAAGGGGGAAAACCCATTTGACATAGACCCTCATAGACTACCCAGTTCTGCAACACAAACATAATCTAGCAGATCAAGCAATTTGCAATAACCTAAGCAAATAGTTAGAATTATCTCCAAATTACTTTTACATAAACTTGACTCAGCACACTAGAATTCTCCTAAGATTCTAATGACAAAATCCATTCCAGCTTTGGGGTTAGGCTGAAGGAAAACTCTGTCGATCATGGATCGGTGAGACAAAAAACCTTCCGGAACGTAGATTATCACTAGAAAATTAGGTTTGCCTAGGCAATTTACATACATGACTCAGATCTGCTAAGGTTATTTACAATTTACACATGCAGATTGGGTTTACAAGATAACACGATCAGGCTGATGATGGAAGTCGAATGGCACAAATACGACCATCAAGCGCTACCCTTTCGCGAAAAAAGGGAGTGTACTGCTATGGGTAGTTGACACGTAGTGGTCAACATCTGGCTCTACTTGGGGTCACGTTGCTGCATTGTAGGAATGTGACAATTTAGAATCTGCATCCACGCAACACACCACGAAACATAAGTAGCGTCCATCCAAAAATCATCATATAACATTAAGCACAGGAAAGATATAAGCTCTTCATTTATTAACTATCTAGTAACATGAAAAGTAAATCTAATCCTAAAACAGAAATGAAAATGCTGAAAAAACAAGGGGTAGGGTTAGAAATACAGAGGACGCCCCATGGCATCAAATGTGTTCAATATAGTGTATACTAAGCATTTGGCTGCTTTCAGGCAAATCTGTCGGGTGCTTCTTGGATGTGCCATGTCCAATTCTGCATACGGTAGGACTTTTCCTATCCGAAAATCAAGTTGCTTGTGGCCATCTGATGCATCAAATCTCCTTCTCATTCTCTTTCTCTTGCGTTTTTTCTTTGTGGCAGGCTGTATCACTGATGACATGGAACTTTCTGCTTCATAACTCTCATATGAAGTATGCAAGATATGCATGACATGTCTTTCTTCATTTTGCATTTGCCCTGTCAAGGATGATGGATCAATCTCACAGGTGCCATGAGTTATAACTTGATCTTCTATCACTGGAGGATTAACCGTGTGAGCATCAAACTGATTATTAATTTCCCTTTTATCCAGGTCACCTTCAATTAGCCACTTTTCAATGGAACAAAGGACCTCATAATAAGATGGAGCTTGTTGCAGCAGATAAGGAGGCTTTTGTTCTATTGACGTTCCCTGGTTTCTTTCATCCTTCGACCGCTGTTGAAATTTCTGAACCTGTATTTTAATGGCATCCATTTGACTAGAGTGTTCAACCTTCATAGCACTGATTTCCCTGGCATGGTCTTCTTCCATGGTTAGTAACTTATTCTGAAGACATATTTGACTGGCTTCCATATTTTTTATTACTTTATCGTCCTTTGCCTTTATGGTCATCCAACAATGTTGCATAAAGTTTATCTCTTTATCATGATTTGCTTGCAGGGTAGCCAACTAATTATTATATTCGAATCTCATGATAGTCATTTCTTCATCCATAGTTGACAATTGGTTCTAAATAGCACTTATCTCTTCCTGAAAACTTGCTTCCATGGCAGTCACTTCATTTGAATGATTGAGTTCCATGATCGTCATATTTTCCTCTAAGCCTAATAACTTGCTTTGCATAAAATTATTTTCGTTGTCATGATTAGCTTTCATGGTCCCAATTTCCTTAGCATGCCCGACTTAGCATGTCAGTTACGTGATCAGAGTGTTTAATTTTCATGATTTCCATCTCCTTATCATGTTTTTCCAGGTGGGTGCATAAAGTTCTCATATCATTGGCGTAATTAGTTTGATTGATCTCCATATTTTTTACCAGCTGCATTAGTTCTTCTATAATTTGCTTGTGATTTTCCCTTTCATTGATTTCACAATTTGTCCCTGCTTTTCCACTATCCTGAATTTGATCTGAAATGATACAGGTGGATGGCACATTCTGATATGAAGAATTGTCTTGAAATCTTTCATCGACAGCTGGACCTTTCATAAGATTACTTTCATTCTGTTGCACAATTTTAGGGGCACAAGGTGAGCTATCTAGATAACCATATCTATCTTTAAAAGCATTGACAATGTCTTGTAAGGAAGTGAAAGAATCTTCAGGATAATTATTAAACCAATTCAAAGCATCACCCTCTAAAGAAAGGACAAATAGACGCATTTTGACATCTTCATGATCATACTGAGGAGATCTACAATATATGATCATTATACGAGTAAACTTGCCTAGATGCTTTCTAACAGCAACTAAATCACCATTTGAGAACAAAGGTAATTTAGAAATGGCCACTTTCAGAACATCATGGAGAACATTAGTGAAATGACACGGGGTAAACGAATAATCCATGATGAATAATGAGGGACCAAATGGATGATACAAAGAGATGTCTGCTCAAGAAAATCAAGAGATGAAAGACGTGGAGTCGCCACTTGAACAATGAATCTAATTCTAGGATCCAAAAAACAACAAACAAGCAGATATGAGGGAGGCTTATTGTCTGGGAAAAATAAATAAAAAGAAATGGAGTCGCCACCCAAACAAGAAATGGACTGAAGAGTAGGTGCTGAAGATACGATTAAACGATATGACGAAAGATAAGATGATAAAAAGATCAAATGACACCAAAGAATGTTGGCCGTTCGACAAGCTAATGAATGGCGGAAAAGATGAGATGATGCCAAAAAACGTTGACCCTGCCAGCCTAAATGAAAAGATTCCAGATTCCAGATGAGAGAGAAGAATGAGGATGAAATGTCGTTGAAACACCAGGGACAGAAAAACTCTATCCCCGGCAACGGCGCCAAAAAATGTTGTCGCACAGATTGTTCAGGCAGCGTGACAACGCGAAGACCGAGGGTTGTCACCCTGATCCCCGTTCTCTCCGTTTAAGCTGTCTCCCTGAAGCAGGCTAAGGGGGGTAGACCCTATGGGATAAATGAAGACCAACTGGGAATCAGCTGGTTTGGGAGACACAGCAGGGGAAAACCAGCTCTTGATCGATTTTAGAATTTGATATAGATTTTTTAAACGCTTAAGACCAGTGCCTTATGTAGTCAATGAAGACCAAGTAACTAATTAGCTGCTGCTACTTATGAAGAAATTTAATGATTGCTTGAAAATATTTACAAAATATCAAACATGTCACGAGCATTATATAATCCAAGGAATGATTAATTTTACCAGATGCAAGATATTCAAAAGATGCATAGAGCTCTAGCAATTAAACTTCAAAAGCTTAAATGCTTTAAACAACCACGAAATTTAAATGCTAACCAGTTTCAAATAGTTAAGATATAAACATATAAGCACATTTAACTATACCAAATAGTTAAGATATAAACATATAAGCACATTTAACTATACTACGGTAGAAAAAGATTTTAAAAGGAATTTCCAATTTTTAATTAGTCTTTTTTTCAAAAAAAAATAAATTTTCTATATATATATATATATTTTTTTTTTTAAATTTTTTTTTATGAGATTTTTGTAGATTAAATGAAAATCTAAACCCAAAATAGATCAAACTCTAAAATTAACTATTTATGCCTTTTTATATTTATATTATTATGATTTTAATTTTTTAAATATAAACTAAATTCTAAAATAAAACAAGACTAACTAAAAAAACCTAAGAATTAAACATTTTATGCTTTTGGGATTTTTTTATTTTTTTTAATGATTTTTTGATTTTTTAAAATCAAAATATAAAAAATAAACTAAAACATACATAATTCTAAGACCCAAAAGAAACCTAAGCTAAATGAAACTAAAAGTAAATAATAAATAAAAATCTTAACACCTAATAGCATCAAACATACAATAATAAAAATCGATTTTTTTTTTTTTTTTTTCATGTTATTTATAGATTGTAAAATTCTAAATTTAAAATCAAAATAGAATAAAACTAAAATCTAATGAAAAATTAAAAGAAAATCTAAATCCTAACTAAAACTCAGATCAAATAAAAATCTAATCTAACCAACATACCCATACAATAATAAAGCCACACACATCGAATGTTTGTTTGGTTTGCTAGTAGGTACGCTGAAGGGTTTTCGACGACAGCAAGGGAAGACTCGACGAAGGTGAACGCAGCGAGAAGGATTTGCAGGTTCGATGGAGCTGGCTGCGTGAAGATGGAATGGATTGCAGTGGATGAGGGTGCCGGCTTTCTTTGTGTTTGCAAGTGGAGATGAGGGAAGTACGCAGGTCTGGCAGATGGATGAAGATTTACACAGGCTATGAGGGATGGCAACTTGGAGTGGAGCAGGTCGATGGCAGGATGGAGAACGACGAAGAATCAATGGAGGAGCAAATTTTGATAGCGTGAAGGCTGCGTAGACTTTTAGTAGTGGATGGGTAATATGCTGTGGAGAAAAGGATTGAGGATTCGATGGCAGTTATGCAGCATTTGGGAGTAGCATGTGAGCAGAGGGAGATGAAGCAGTAGCAAATGAGTGTTACGCTGGAGGAAAGTACGGGTAGTGTAGGAGATTTTTGCAGGTTGGAAGGTGGAGGAACAGTGATGATGAAATGAAGACTGCGTGAGAATGAGGAGTTGCGTGCAGACAGAGAGAGAAGCTGGGCACTTTATGACTGCGTGAGGAAGGAGCGAGGATAGGGAGTTGAGCAGTGTGTGAAAGGCTGGGCAAGCCATAGGAGCTGAGCAGCGTTTGGAGATGTCTGCATGTAGGGGCAGCTGCTAGACTGTGGAAATATATAAAATAGAACCTAGATTTGCCCTAAAAATTTTAAAATGTTCCTATAACAACATGAAACCCCAGGATGCCATAGCATAAAAAAAATTTCGAAAAATTTCAGTGAAAATGAAATTCCAAGTAGCAAACAGATATCCTGGAAAAAACCCCCGAATTTCTTCATAAACCTTTTCCAGAAAACCCCTGCAAGAGTTGCATCTAAGGCCAGATCTTACCCTCCAGGGCCTAGATCTAGCTTTAAACAAAAATATCCTCTTCAACTCTGCAACCTGCAATGACAAAACAAAATACACAGAAAAAATATGTGCAAGAAACAAAACTAAAAAAAACCCTAAAATCAGCTAAATAATTACAGTGTTCACAATTTAAAGGCTCTAGATAGCTAGATTTGTCAGTATGCCACAGAAATATTTTTTAAGATTTTGAATTTAAGATGAGGTGCTTCAGAAAACCCTTCACGCATCTGTAACATAAATTTTAATGATAAACCCGGGATTAAAACTAGCTGGGCTCTTCAGAAAATACAATCCGGGAGTTGGCTGGTTCAATCGAGAACTTCCCTGAACGCCCGGTAACCTAAAAAAAAGGATTTCCTGCACAACTTACTTCAACCATTAACAAAGAGGGAGAAAACGATACTAAAATCCAGATCTAATGGAGATACCTGCCATCATATTTAGAAATTTAACTACCATTCAAACCCTAGCGACTAAACAAAATACCTGTGTTTAAAATCACTCTTCATCAAGCTATCATCAATGGCTGAAAATAAATTTATGCAGAAAAATAAAACATCTTACAGCGTTTCCAGAAGAGTAACACCAACAAGATTTCAACCCCAAGGCTTTCTTTATTGCACAAAAAATGACTACAAGTGAGCTTTTTTTAGCACACGACTCTAAGATCGAATGATTTCAAATGACCCCTGACACCCTATTTAAAGGAAAAATTCCCAACAGCTAGTTCGAGTGATCCATGTCAAAATGATCTCAAGCATCGATGAGGATCAAAATCCCTTTTAATCTCATCTGTCAAAATTTTAAATGCATTTTAATATATTAAAAAATTAAAATGTTGCATTTATTTCCTCAAAACTTTGACTTATTATTATTTAAAAAAAAATTATTATTATTATTATTATTTTTTTTAATTTTTATTATTTATATTTTTTTATTATTTTTATTGGACCCTCGAACTTAGCCTTTGGAAAAAACACCTAAGATATAGGACTTATGAGGAGATTAATTATTTTCTAACCCTCAAGACACTATACATCATGACTTTTATAATTTTACATCTCAAGGGGGAAAACCCATTTGACATAGACCCTCATAGACTACCCAGTTCTGCGACACAAACATAATCTAGCAGATCAAGAAATTTGCAATAACCTAAACAAATAGTTAGAATTATCTCAAAATTACTTTTACATAAACTCGACTCGGCACACTAGGATTCCCCTAAGATTCTAATGACAAAATCCATTCCGGCTTTGGTGTTAGGCTGAAGGAAAACTCTACCGATCATGGATTGGTGAGACAAAAAACCTTCCGGAATGTAGATTATCACTAGAAAATTAGGTTTGCCTAGGCAATTTACATACATGACTCAGATCTGCTAAGATTATACAACATAACACGATCAGGCTGATGATGGAAGTCGAATGGCACAGATACGACGATCAAGCGCTACCCTTTTGCGAAAAAAGGGAGTGTATTGCTATGGGTAGTTGACACGTAGTGGTCAACAGGCTCATAAAGGACTGCAAGAAGAATCTTGAAGAAAAATTCGAGATGAAGGATATGGGGTTGATGCGTTATTTTCTAGGGTTGGAATTTTGGTAGAAGAATGGGGAGATCTTCCTTGGGCAAGGAAGATATGCCACAAAGATTTTGAATGTAGGATTGTCGGCGCATAGCTATGCCCATGATCACCAACTGGAAGAAAATGGATGCATCTGGAGACACGGACGTGGACCCCACTTTGTACAGACAGCTCATTGGGTTGCTCATGTATCTAGTCAACACTAGGCCAAACATTTTCTTTGCTATCAACACCCTTAGTCAGTTCATGGTAGAACCGAAAAGGGTGCATTGGGAAGCAGCTAGGCACATTCTTAGATATGTGCATGGAACAGTCGGATATGGGTTGAAATACACCCGAGAAGATGACATTAGATTGAATGGATTCACAAATACAGATTGGACAAGTAGTTTAGTAGACCGGAAAAGTACCTCTGGGTATTGCTTCCGTGTTGGATCAAGAATGATCTCTTGGTGCAATAGGAAGCAAAAGTCGATAGCTCTAAGCTCAGCAGAAGCAGAATATATGGCAGCCAACACAACTACGTGCGAAGCTATATGGCTTAGAAAACTGCTTATGAGTTTGTTCAGGAAAAGGTTGTAGGCGACCAATATTTTCTACGATAATCAGACTTGTATTAAACTCTTTGAGAATCTAGTATTTCATGATCGGTTGAAACACATTGATATCAGATGTCACTTTATCAGAGACTGTGTTCAGCGTGGGGCAGTACAGTTGTAGTATGTCTCCATAGGAAATTAGTTAGCAAATGTACTCACAAAATCTCTAGGAAGGGCTAAGTTCATCCAGTTTAGGGAGCAGATGGGTATGGTAGAGAATTTGTTTCAGTAGCAGAAACAGGCGGTTTCTCAATTGTATTGGAAGTGGCAGGGTCAGTAGCAGTACAGATGTAGCATTGGCATAGTAGTTGGTGGGTAGTGATGTTAGACATCAGCAACGCAGAGGGAGATGTTACAAAACAGGGTGATGCTTCAACAGGGTGCATTGCTAGAGCACATTCCTTGCTAAGAGGGAGTGTTTATTTCTGGTAGCATTGGATGTGCTCTAAGTCTCAAAATTTGCAGGGAGGCTTGGACACATACATTCTACAATACCCAAAAAATGTTTTGGGAAATTCCAGCCGGAGACAATTTTATTAAAATAATTAATTATTTTTAATGGGTCCCTAAGTCTAAACTTAGGAAATTAAAATAATTAAAGGGTATTAATCTAACTATGGGTGAAACTTCTATAAGAAGACAAAGATCGAGTCCAAATGATCTGAGCCATTGATTAGAATCTAATCTGGGCTGTTGGTTCTCAACTGGAAGATTATAAGGACTTTGATGGGCATTTGGAAGATACACCAAGTAGATACTCAGTTACCCGAGTAAGATTTATCTTCTCACTAGTCGAAGTTCGGCAAGAGGAAATCGATTCAGAGGGAGAGTTACAGGTGAGGAGGAGAGAGAGGGTAGTAGCATCAATTGGGGGTGCAGGAGTAGAAGATGCAGAGCATAGAAGGGACAGAGCAGAGGCTATGATGCAAAGGGACCACGCAGAGGCTGATGCTGGAACTGCGTAGTCCCGATGCAGAAGCTGGCGCAGTGAGACGCAGAGGGGGCAACAAGTCCTCTCTTGGATCAGAATCTTGCCGAGAGGTGTGAGAGAATTGTCAGTAAATTTATCATAGAAATTCCTCTTCTATTCAGCGAGTTGTATCTTGTATGTGAGATTTTTGCTGAAGATTAATAAAGAAACCCTCATCTGCTGCACCGATTTTCCTACATTGGGTTTTTTCGGGGACAATTGTCCAAAAATAACTGTCATTTTGATTATACTTGTGCTAGTATTTTTCCTTGCATTTACTTTCCACAGTATTTTAATTGTGAAGGTACAGTAGAATTTATTTCGATATTTTCCATAGAAACACTGTGAATAACTTATTTCTGAATTAATAAGTAGAAGAAATAATATCAGTCACTGCAGATGGATTTTTATTTAGAAATTTTCACACTTTGCCCCATTTTGAGAGCAAACATGACCTCATGGCCCCAACATTACCCCTTTAGAAATCGACATTGGGCCTTGAGCAACTTCTACATGATTCTACCCCTCTTGATGTACCTACAAATTTTGAAACCTTGAGCGTGAGAGCTTGGGTGTCGGGCTATTTGATGATGTGCTCAGATGGACCCAGGATGCTCCTAGGCTAGCCTTGATCCTGTTTGATGGACGATGCCTTGTTCGGGAGCCCAGATGAGGATTGATTTTATAAGATGATTTGGGAGGGCGAACACATGCTTCCTTGGTGCCTTAGATGCTGCCATGTTACTCCTTCATGCCTTGAAAGGGTTATGTAGGCCTATTTATGGATGATGTCATGGTGGAGCAAGTACCTTTTGGAGATGGACACATGCATTTTGAGGATTTCCTGGAGTGAGGAGCACTCTTCGGCCATTTGATCACTTGCTTGATGCATTATTGACCATTCTTGGATAATGATGTCATGGTGGAGAGCATTTATTCCCATATGTGGGTTGTTTTTGGCATTTTATCATGTTTTAGAGCTATCTCAAGTTCGGATTATGACCTTTAGGGCTTTGTTTGTAAAATTATGAAAAAATGACTTGGTTTCCCTCATATAAATATAGGGAAATCACTTTTCATTTTCATCATCATTCATTATGCTTCTCATCTTAAAGAAGTGCGCACTAGTTATTGATCTCTTTCTACTTGGATGCACTGTGATTTTATGGAGCGAATTATCTTTTAAAGGGGAATTTTTCATGGGGAGACTTCTTTGGGATTCACTAAAGAAATTCTTGTGGAATTCTGTAAGTTTATTATTCATTTTATTCCATTTTGCATGCTATGTTATGTGAGTTAGGGTTGCTATTGTTGATTTGGGGTAGCATGGGATGTGCTCTAGCCATGAAAATTGGTGGAGAGGCTAAAGCACATGAGATCTCCAAGACCCAGAAATGGATTGGATAGATTCTAACTGGTTTGGGAGATATTAAAATAATTAATATTTTTAATGGAGTTCCTAAGTCTAAACTTAGGAAAAATAAAATATTAATGGATATTAATATAAAACTAGGTTAGAAGGTTCCAAAAGTCATGGATCAATCCAAATCTAATCTTAGCCATTGATTAGAGATTTAATCTCAACACTTGAAGGACCAACAGGAAAAGTATAAGAGGAGGCTTCAGGGTCAGTTGGAGAATAGTATAATACACCAGAGTGATCAGTCATTCGATTTACTAGAGTGGGGTTGCTAAGTAAAGTCGAATCAGTGATCAGCAGCGAGGGGCAGTAAGTACTGGATAGAGAGGCAGAGATAGTGTCGAGAGACCAACGCAGAGGCAGAGAGGCAGATGCAGAAGCCAGAGCAGGCCACGCAGAGATAGCGCAGAGGCCAGAGGGCCTACATCATCCACGCAGAGGGCAGCAAGAGTGACCCAGAGGGTCCCATAGGCTGCACAATGCCTCAAAGGGCTAACACAGAGGGTTCTGAGGCTGACGCAGAGGCTAGGAGGGCTGACGCAGTGCTTCAGTGTTGTTGGAGAGGGTTTCATGGGACGAGGTTTCTGAATACCTGTTTCCGAATAGAGAGGTATTACTGCTGGTTGTTTTTCTCTGTTGGGTGAGCCAGTTTGGCGCCCAATTGTACTCAAGGATATATTGCATAATAATAAACCCTCAGAATTGCTGCACCGGTTTTCCCACATTGGGTTCTTCCAGGGACGAGTTGTCCAAAAATAACGGTGTCACTTGTGTGTTTGTTTTCAGCTGTTGATCTGTAGATGGTTGAGACTGTATTGTGTTTATTTCGTTATTTATATGTTTTAAATAACTTGTCCATAGTTAACAAGTAAAAGAAATAAACCAGAAGAATAAAGATTTAATTTCTAACGGATAGACTTAGAAATTTCAATAGCTATGTGTTCCATGTTAAAATTGCAATATTTTTCTTGAAATCTTACTACTTCACAATATGTAAAATTTGTTTCCTTGAGTCCTGTTGCTGCCTCGCTTGCACACTTAGGTTAGTGTGGCAAAAATCCTCAACCCCACAAAGTATGTCTTGGTGGCAAACTAAGAGATGGGGTTGTCACCTATTCCAACCGTCTTTGTTAATGTTCTCTCTTAGTTAAAGTTACGGGGGCTGGTCCATAAATGAAGATTGGTGAGTAAGATGTGAGTTTTCTAGGAGACTAAGGTTAGTGAACTACTTCAAGATATGAACAAGCTGGTGAATATATTTAGCAATACAAAGATGTATATTAAATGATAATCAATACAACATTCAAGAGATAAGAGTGTAAACCCATGGCTTGTAAATAATTCCTCAAATAAAATAATAAATACTTCTCAAATATATATTCAAAGTAAAATGACATGTAGCCTTGCAAAATAGAAGAATGTTAAATGAAATATGAAATATCACTTGCAAGATACAAATTGTACTTGTAAAGAAATGCTCAAGTAAAGATAATATCATTCCATGATCATAGCATAAACATCAAGCACATGTAATAGCAATTTGGCAAGTAAAGTAAAGATGGTAAGATGAAAATCCACACTACTTGCAATATGCTACTTGAAAGAACATAACTTGCAAATGAGATTCAATGGATCAAAGTATTGCTTGCAAAGTATAAGTAGGTATTGCACTTGCTAAAGGAAGTACCCAACAACAAGAGATAATAACATTACTAGACAATGAGGCCATCCATCATGACAAGTACATGAAATAAATAAATTTGCAAGTAAACTTAAAGTGCTCTAAAGTGAGTGAATTAGAATGATATGCAAACTAGCTAAGGTGAGATGCAATTATCTTGGTTAATTTTAATCTATATGCCTATTCTAAAGTGAGAGATTCTCCCTTCAAGTTCTTACCAAGGGGTAAAGATTGGGGTGACTTGCAAGGAAGAGGGGTTGAGGAGGCACTAAGTTCGTCGTTAACGATACCCTTCCCTTAATCCTTACAAATCATGTGTGTCATCATTCCTACAAGGGGACAAAGCCACCTTCATAACTGTAGGGTCACACACTTTACCTTACTTCGTACCAAATGGAAGAAATTTTCAAGGAAAAATTTTGTCCTATTATGTCTATACAACCAAGCTTATGCTTGGAGGTAAGTTTTAAATATGCAAGTCTAAACTAGAATGCCTAAATGAAATGCTTAAAAGTTATTGCTTCCAAAGAGAAGTGTTGATAGCAATGCTTCAAAAATTAGAGATAGTGCTCAAGTGAATTGCACCAATATCTTCAAATGGAAAAATTAGAGTGTTACTAGCTCAAATGTTACTTAACAAGCTTGCATGTAGTCATGTGCTTCATAAATTGCTTGTGAAATTGCAAATTGCTTCAAGGTAAAATAGCTACAAGATGCTCCAAGAAAAAACATCAAGATAATATATGAGCTCAAGTTGACATAAGATGAAGAAGCATTTATCCAAATTACTTATGAAACAATTTGCCAAACAATGGAAATGGAGTGGTGAACAAATCAAAGCTTGCAAATGTAAAGTACTTGAAAGCACATAAAGTGAGTTGCTCAAAAGAGATGTTGCAAATGTTGTAGTTTGAACAAGAAGTAAATTGTACAATGCAAGAAATTGAAAGATAAAAATGTCAACTAGATAAGCCCACTTTGCAAATGAGAAGTAAATATGAGTGTTGTGTTAATTCTAAAGGTTAACCATATGTGAATTATATTAGCAAATTAAATATCCATGCAAGTAAACTAGATGTGAAAGTTAGGAACTAGAACATGCAAATCAATCCACCCAATAGAGCCCTCCTTCTAAATGAGAGGTGGGATACCATGGGAGAATTTCCCAAGCTCCCTCAAGCCAAAAAGATTATTTTATTAGAGTTGTGTTACAATGAAGAGAAACCTCTCAAAGGCTGCCAAATGAGGCAAGGGGAGACTTTACAAAAGTGTGAAGTATAAGAGCTAAGTCTCCTCCATTTAAGGGGTAAAACTTGGCAACCACAATTACAAATGAAACTTCTTCAAATCTGAAAATACAAAGGACTGTTCTTGCAACAACAAATCAGCCTCAAAGAGTGGAAAATTGTGCTTAGACAAGGGAGGATGAGCCTCCTAAAGCCCATGACCTAGTCAAGAATGATGCTGCCCTCAAATGCAACTCAGGCATACATAAGAAATGATGTCTTAGGTGCCCACGACCTTCTTAAAACTCAGTCCCAAACATGTGCCAAAGGTCCTGCAAACAACTCATTAAATGTTTCAAGTGAGTCCTCCCTCAAGCTGCCACAAAAATGATTTAGTAAGCACTTCAAACTAGGGCTGCAAGCAGCAAGACAAGTCAAATATTAATGGAAAATCAACAAAATGAAATGTTACATACAATCTAATTCACAAGAGCTAAGCTAAAGAGTGTGAGTAAACTCTCCTCTTTGCTTAGCCATCATCAAGCTCTTTAAATAGCAAATTTGAAACAATGAAGCACAAGATTTAAAAAAAAAAGATTTGAATTTATAACTTGACTTGAAGACAAGCTATGGCTAGCACCCTTGCAAAACCACTCATAATATTAGACTACGAGGCTCAAAGAACAAATGAAAGTTGCTTCAAGAGCGTATGAAGAGTGGGTTGGTCTTTCCAAAGACTTCTCACGCTTGACCTTTGATCAAAGTAGGAATTTCTTTTCTACAAAATTCAATCAAAAGATTAGCTCCACATATAGATTTAAAAATATGCAATGAAAAGAGGCCTAGAGATTTATGTGAAATCTACTAGGGCTATCTAAATCTAGAGCATAATTTCTAAATCATGTATTGTTAATTTTAGATAACAATTGTATGTTCTATGCTTAGCACAATTTACTTCAATGTTCCTTTAGCAGCCCAATGACAATTTCCAGTTATTTTCAGTGGCAATCACATTAACTTAATCACATTGACAGTAAATACAAATAGAACATAAAAACATATGTAGAAGACAAACCAAGACAATGGGACACCAAATTTGGCGGATGCCAGGGAAAAACCCCAATGGAGGGAAAACCCCTTGATCAAATCTTCTTATTATTATTCAATAGTTTAGTAGAGAGGGAGAGTACAAAAATCAAATTCACTTGCCCAATATACAGTCAAAACAACCCTGTCAAATTTTGCAATAAACTTCAGTCAAACTTCAGCCCTAACCAGAAAGACAATGTTGGTCAAAACAACAACAAAACTTCAGGAATGCAGCTTGGTCTTCCTTGGTCAAACTCGGCCTGAAGAGGAGGTCAAATGCTACCCAAAACAGTTCGGTCAAACTCGGTCAAAAGAGAGAAAATCTGTTGTGATTTTCTGTGGTCAAAACAAAAGTCAACTTGAAGTCAATGCTAGTCAATATGCTCAGAAAATCTCGGTCTGTGCCAAGAAATGCGGCCTAAAGAGATCGAACTTTTGCCCTCAAAATCATAGTCAAACTTGGTCAATATCCCTTGAACACTGGTCAACGCTGTCTTGAAGCCCTGAAATTTTTGCCCTGCAAATTGTCCCAGAAATTCGTCCTTCATTCACACGTCTGAGAGAGAGATGATCACCAAGCTGTACGAACCAATCTGACTAGGAGAGAGAAGAATAGATGAGTGATGTCCAAATGAGGTGAGAGGTCATTCATATTTATACAATTTGATGAGGGTGAAAGGGCACATCTATTGGGCTTCTTGAGCCTACATTACGCTGAGGCCGACCTTAATAATTTTTGCATGTCAGAGAATAAATTCAAAATTTCAGTTTTTCTTGTCTGAATGAGATGATCTTTATATCAAACTTGGACCTCTCGAAAAGAGGAATCCAATGCAATAATCATCTCCATCATATGGGCTGTCCCAAGGTGGAATTTGGCCCTAGTTTCCAGTTTTAACACTCTCTCTCAACTAGGGAGAATTCCACCTGCCATCATCATGCCATTTTGTCATCACTGCTCTGCTCTACTGAACCATGAAGTAATAATGAAGAAGAAGTGATTGAGAGTGAGTCAAAAGACCTTACCACTCTCCACTGACAAAAGTCAGTCCTTGATCCCAGATCAAGTTGTTGAACACCATGCATCCTAGTCATAGGGAGTACAGTGGTACACGATGCGTCCATTGGTAGTGTTATGGTCCCTAACCACTTTTCCCAACTCATTGGCCAGATGAGAGGTACTTCCCATGACTCCTGGACTCCATGGGTGGGATGCGTGCTGGAGCATCGATAAGAAAACGTGAACCACTCATCCTGCTCATATGCCATAGGAGAAGGTGAACCACTCATCCTATGCATATGTCAATTGCAGGGGAAGGTGAACCACTCACCCTACATACATGTGTTCGCAATCGTAGGGGAAGGTGAACCACTTACTCTACACACATGTCAACCATTATGGTTATCACAGGGGAAGGTGAACCACTCACCCTGTACATAGCGCACCACTAGGAGAAGGTGCACCATTCACCCTATGGTCGCTCATAGCTGCAAGAAGTACCCCAACCCCCCAGGAGCTCCCAGAACTCAGTGTCGAACTCATGCGGGACCCTCATAGGAGGGTCTTTCCACGATTCCAAGTCTCCCTCGGAAGGTTAAGAATTTGACCTTCCCTAAAGGCTTCATGAGAATGTTTGCGACCTGCTCATCCGTCCTGATGTGTTGGAGCCTTATTGCTCCCCATTGTACCATATCCAGGATAAAGTGGTACCTGATGTCATTGTGCTTGGAGCGTCGTGGAACACAGGATTCTCTGAAAGGCGAACCCCACTCTGGTTGTCGCAGAAGATCATGGTGGTATTTAGAACGTGCTCAAATAGCTCACTGAAGAGCTTCCTCAACCAAATAGCTTCACAACAGGCCATACTTGCAGCAATGTATTCGGCCTCGACAATGCTTAAAGCAACCGATTTCTGCTTCCTGCTCATCCAAGATATTGAAATAGGCCCTAAAGAGAAGCAAAACCCAGACGTGCTCTTATGATCCACCACATTGCCAGTCTAGTCAGCATCTGTATATCCATGTAGCCTCAAATTCCCGACAGTGTATTTCAATCCATAGTGGATTGTGCCCCAGAGATATCTCAAGAGATTCTTAGTAGCAATCCAATGAATGTGATGAGGCTCAACCATAAACTGACTCAATGTGTTCACATCGAAGCATATGTCAGGATGGGAATTTACCAAGAACATCAGGGCCCCCACACATTGGCAATACTCGGAAGGGTTCGCTTACCCAAGCTCAGTAGCACTTCCACATAACTTCTTGAAGTTGAGTTCCATCAGAGTAGACACAGACTTGCAATCCACCATTCCACATCTCTCAAGCAACTTCACAATGTATTTTCCTTGAGAAAGGAAAATCTCACCTGGCTTTTGCTAGACCTCTAGTCCTAGGAAGTAGTGCATCAGTCCTAGGTCCTTCATCTTGAATTCAGAAGCCAACTCCCTCTTGCATTGATGAATGAGAGAGTCATCCCCTTGTCAGAAAGAGATTATCCACATAAAGGACCATAATGAGAGGTTTGCCCTTTTCAACCTTGGAGTATAGGTTTGGGTCAACATTGCTCCTTGTAAATCCCAGCTTCATAAGATAGCTATCAATCCTCTCATACCAAGGCCTAGGGGCTTGCTTCAACCCATAGAGGGATTTCTTCAACCTGCATATATGTGTCTTACGATTTTGAACTTCGAACCCCTTTTGTTGTTCTACATAGACTTCCTCCTTAAGCGAGCCATGCAAGAAAGTAGTTTTGACATCTATTTGGTGTAGGCTCCATCCTTGCAAAGCGACAAGGGCTATGATCGAACAGATAGTGGTATATCGAGGAACCAGTGCAAATATCTCATCATAGTCCACTCCTTCCTTTTGAGAGAAGCCTCGAGCAATGAACTTGGCTTTAAACTTTTCAGCACTCCCATCAGCTCCATGTTTGATTTTGTAAAGCCATTTTGAAGTGACCACTGACTTGTCCTTGGGTCTAGGAACCACATCCCAGACATCATTCTTAATGATTGAATCATATTCCTCATTCATTGCATCCTTCCAAACTTGGTGCTTCACGGCTTCTTCAAATGTACATGGCTCAAATTGAACTATGGTACTCATAGTAGCCAAGTACCCTTGATACCTGTTCAACTTCTTGCTTTCACGAAAAGTCCGCCTTGGTGCAATATGTCTCTCAGCATCTTTAAGAGTATATTTGAGCCACAAAGGTCTTTTTCTTGAAGTAGAGGGCTCACTAGGAGGTGGATTAATGGGACCCATCGGACCTTCAACATCGAGCATCAGATCATCTGTCGGAGATTCCTCCTGCTTTCCTGCATCATCATTATTTTCCTTCCTAGGGATAGGAAGATCTCGGACATTCCCAAGGGAAAAATCTTCAACGAAAGTGACATCATGACTTATTTCCACTTCTCTTTGACCAGGCACATAAATTCTATATGCCTTTGAAGTTTCACTGTAACCCACAAACATTCCTTTTTTCCTAGATGCATCTAGCTTGTTTCTTTTCTCCTTCGACACATGAAAGTATACGAGACAACCAAAAATTCTAAAATGAGAAACATTAGGTTTCTTACCGGTGAAAACTTCTTTGGGTGTCTTGAAGTGCAATGCTTGATGTGGGCATATATTTTGAACATACATAGCGGTGTTGGTAGCTTCTCCCCATAGGAACTTCGGTAGGCTTTGGTCATGAAGCATGGCACGGGTGGCTTCTATGATAGTTCCATTCTTCCTTTCGGTAACTCCATTTTGCTTAGGAGTATATGTAGTAGTTGTCTCCCTCTTAATGCCAGCTTCTCTACAATAGTCATTAAATTCATTTGACTCATATTCGGTTTCATTATTGGTCCTCAATATTTTGATCTTCTTCCCTGCTTGATTCTCGAGCAAGGCTTTGAAAGAGCGAAATCATTTGAACACTTCGTCCTTCTTCTTTAAGAAATAGATCCATGTTTTGCGAGAGAAGTCATCCACAAAAATTACATAGTACAAATATCCACCCAAAGATGTTATGGGCAACATACCTGATAGATCAGAATGGATCAATTGAAGAATATCGGTAGTTTGAATTTTACTTGAGGGTAATGGTCCCCTTGTATGTTTTCCAATTGCACAATCCTGACACAGTCCTTCATGATCTAAGTTGAATTTAGGCATACCTGTGACCATCTTCCTTACATCCAGTGTTTTACAACTCGGACTCGGATTCGGACTCGGCCGAGGATCGACTCGGACTCGGACTCGGACTCGGTAATGACTCGGCCGACTCGATTTCAATGACTCGGTCGTTGTAAAAAATACATTAATTATTTATTTTTTTTACAAAAAAACATAATTTTAAATATTTTAAACATAATTTTAAAGATTTTCATTCAAGTTTCCAAACACACAACATTATAATATACATGGAAGACAACATATGATCAAAGTAGGCTCATGAACCAATCCATTATATCAAAATGGTACGGTGTACCCAATGGCAATAGTAAATACATAGTCAACTGTAGTCTGTCATACATGATCAAAGACTCAAGAGTCAAAACAAAATACAAATAACCAAGGAGGCTAGTAGCTACTGCCAGAGGAGCCAAGATCATCTCGACCAATCTCTGGATCATCATCATCAGAGTCAGACAAGGGGCCCCATGGCTCCTCCTCATCATCATCGTCTCCAACTGCAACTGTAGAAGTGGTGCCAGTACCACTAGGCTGTGCAGCAGATGCAAGCTGAGATAGAGTACAAATGCGGCTGCGCTTCTGTCGTGGCTGAGCAGAGGAAGGCGAAGCACCTACAACTGGAGTCCTACTAGCTGGCTGTGAGACTGAGGCTGGTGGATTGGGATCTGCATTCAACTGAACACGCTGCAGTGGATCTCCAACATCAATTTCATCAAGATCCTCATCAGGATCAAACTCTGGTAGACGACTCTCACTACCCAATCTGATGTTGGATCAATGTCTTCCAACACAATGGGATCTGAATCAGGTCTTTTGTTCAGCAATTGGTTCCGTCTGAGCCGAAGGTTGTATTGGACAAAAACTAGATCATTCAACCGTTTTTGCTCCAAACGGTTTCTCTTCTTTGTGTGAATCCTCTCAAAGACAGACCAATTGCGCTCACACCCAGATGCACTGCAAGTTTGACTCAAAATACGAATTGCAAACCTTTGCAATTCAGGGCACTGGCCACCAAAGGCCTCCCACCATTGTGCTGCAAAAAACATAGGAGTGTAATGAATTATGAGTTAGATGAAGGCTGAAGCTCAACAAAATTACAAATTATATCTAACTTTCAAATTATAAATGATTTAACAAACTTTAATAAAAAAAGTAAAACCATTAAGAAATTGAAAATTGAAATTTTTGTTTACCTGGCTCATCTGCTTCTCTTGCAATCTTTGCTAGGTTCTTCCCAAAGGTACCTGTTGCATTGCTGAAGGATGTGACTTGCTGATGTATCAGCAGCTGATCAGACTCCGATGGGACCATGCGCTCAATGCAATCAACCAGTCCATCTCTGACCTCCCCCCTCAAAGTTCCTGACTCCTTAGCTTTATAATGATACCGTGGGTTCAAAAAATACCCAGCTGCATGTATAGGGCGATGGAGTTGATTGTTCCATCTTTCATCAATGATTGCCCAAATGGGCCCATACTTTGCCACTCTATCCTTGTATGCTGTCTTTATTTGCTCCTTTGCTTGATCCATAGCCTCATAAATGAAGCCCATAGCCAACCTTTCCCCATCCACCAACCGCAACACCTTAACTAGTGGCTCAGCAACCTTCACAATCTCTGCTGCCTTTCTCCAAAAAGTTTCATCATGGACTTTCCTTTTCAATTCTCTGCCTTCTGGTTTGTTAGACCAACTGCTTTGATTCCAATCATCACTGGAAAACATCTTTTGCAAGTTTCTATGTTGGGAAAGCATAGATTGCAATGTCAAAAAATGTGTAGCAAATCTAGTGATGGCAGGCCTAATAATATCCTTGCCTCCAGTGTGTTTCCTCATGAGACTCAAAACCAGTGTATGATTGTAGATAAATTTTGTTATGCTTTTGGCATTATCTACAGTGTTTCTGACCCAATCTAATTTTCCAATATCCTCAAGCATGAGGTCTATGCAATGTGCAGCGCATGGGGTCCAAAAGATGGTCTTGTGTTTTTCCTCTAACAGTCTACCAGCAAGAACATAGTTAGAGGCATTGTCTGTGATGATTTGAACAACATTAGCCACCCCCACACCCTGAATAACCTCATCCAATAGCTGAAACAACAAGTGGCCATCTTTTACCTTATCAGATGCATCAACTGATTTTAAAAACATGGTTCCCTGTGGGCAGAAGACAAGAAAGTTTATGATGGTACGGTTTCTTTGATCAGTCCATCCATCTGACATGATGGTACACCCTGTTCTTGCCCATGATTCCTTGAAATCTTGCAAATACTCGTTAATTGATGTAATTTCTTTCTGCAAACGAAACCCCCTTAGCTCTTGCATAGTAGGGCCTTTGAAGCCTTTTCCAGCAGCATGTATGGCCTCAAACATAGGCTCATAATATGGTGAACGAGCAGCATTAAAGGGGATATCAGCATCATACCACCATCTAGCTATGTAGTCACAAGCAGTCTCCCTCAATTCTTTCTTCCAATGGTCATCTAAAGTGGGCTGAGCAAGACCTTTACTAACTTCAGGACCATGTGCATCTGATGGAGAGGAGCCTGAGTGAGTGAAAAAACTTTTGATAGTCCCATCACCCTTCATTCTACCCTTTCCCTTATCTTGAACAGAAGCAAAAGAGGGAGGAACATAACGGAAAGGGTTTGATGCATCAGTTTGAGGGATAGAGGAAGAACCCTCAAACTCATAGTGGGGGTTGGACTTGGCAGCCATCATTCTTTGTATCTCCCTCTTCCTCCCAATTTTAGCCTGTATCTCTTTTTGCCTAGTCTTTTCTTCTTTAAATTTTTCAAAGCTTTCCAACAAAGTCTTTCTAATCTCCCCAATTTCCTCAGATTTACATGCAGTAATATTGCCTTTAATCCCTGCCAAGTGTTGTTTCAGCCTATGAATCCCCCCAGGACCTGACTTAATTTTCCTATGGCAAAACTTGCAACGCATCTCATCATCAACCATTTCAACATATGCCCAAGCAGCATCTTTTGCTCTAGGTGCCATTTTTTGACTAGGAAAACAATCTGAAAATGAAAAAAAAATAAAAAATTGATTCAATGTTCATTTATTTGACTAAAAACACTCTCTAAGCTATCTTGATATGCACCTAAAATTTACTAAGTAAAAACAGATTTATAGAGGTGGAAAAAAATACCTCCAGGCACAAACTGCCTCCTCAAGCTTGCTCCAAAAATCAGCTCCTCAATGCTGCTCCAAATGGCTGCCCAAGAAGCTCCTCACTCCAGCTACAATGCTCCTCCAAGACTCCTCACTGCTGCTCCAAAACAAGCTCAAGAACTGCTCACTAACTCTCAAAGAAGACTCTCACTCAAATGCATAAGACTGCTGTGAGTGAAATGCGAGCATTTGGCTGTCTTAAATAGAGTTTGGGAGGGGGAAATGGACCCCAAAAGCATTAAACAAATCACAATAAACCTTTCAGCTCCACAAACCCTAACTAACTTTATAAAAAATCAGCAAAAAATTGATTTTTTTTTGGTAATACGCTGCCCCAGCCGGTTATGAGTGAAACGGCCGAGTCATGACGGGACCTGGCCGGGTTGACCGGGTCAGCTATGACTCGGCCGAGTCATTGGCTGACTCGGCCGAGTCATAGCTGACCCGGTCAATCGAGCCGGGTCATGGGCCGGGTCAAGCTGGGGGCTATTGAAACGGAACGAAACGGCCGTTTCCGTTTCGGTTCGGCCGTTTCGTAAAACAGTGCTTACATCAGGCAAGGCTTTATAATGAAGGTGAGAAAATCTTCGGTGCCATAATTCGAATTGAAGAGAAATATCACAAGTCATAGCTCCCAACAAACTTCCTCCAACTTGATAGAGACCTTCAACTCTAAATCCAAGTGTAAATGCATCTTTTGGGTTCTGTTGACCTCTACTGGTCAACTACCCATGCAGTGCACCCCGTTTTTCTTGACAGAAAGAAGCAGCACCTGATCAGCATGTCCGTGCCATCCTGCCATCAGCAGCAGCTTGATCTTTTTGATTGTAAACCCAGTCTGCATGTATTAATTGTAAATAATCTTAGCAGACATGAAGTCATGTATGTAATTTGCCTAGGTGGACCTAACTTTCTGATGATAATCTACGTCCCGGAAGGTTTTTTGTCTCACCGATCCACGGATCGGCAGAGTTTTCCTTCAAACCTGACCCCAAAGCCGGGATTGATTTTGTCATTAGAACTTTAGGAGAATCCTAGTGTGTTGATCTGCTAGATTATCGTTGTGTCGCAGAGCTGGGTGTTTCGTGAGGGTCTGTATTAAATGGGTTTGTCCTTTAAGGTGTAATTTTGTAGAAGTCATGATGTAATGTGTCCTGAGGGTCGAGAAATGTTTTAAATCCCCTCATGAGTCCTAGGTCCTAGGTCCTAGGTGATGTTTCCGAAGGTTTAGTTCAGTGATCCATTTTAAAATGAATTAAAAAATTAAAAAATGAATAAAAATAAGAAAATAATAAAAAATAATAAAAAATAAGCAAAAACCCTAACTAATAAAATAATAATATTTTAAGTGAATAAATCGACGGATGAGATCAAGAGATGTCTTGATCCTCATCAACGGTCGAGATCATTTCTACATGGATCACTCGAACTAGCCGTTAGGATCATTTCCTTTATATAGGGTCTTAGGGAGTCATTTGAGATCATCTGATCTGTGAGTCTGTAATGAAAGCTCTCTTGTAAACTGATTTCTGATTAATAAAAAGACTTTGGGGTTCAAACTGGCTGGTGTTACTCTCCGGAATTGCTGTAAGGTGTTTGCTTTTCTGCATATTTCAGTTTTCAACAGTTAAAATAGCTGATTTTTTTTCAGAGCATTGTGAGTACAGGTATCTTGCTCACGTGCTAGGGTCTGAATGTTGTAGGGTTTCTGGAAAATGGCAGGTATCTCCATTTTCTCTTGAAATCTAGCGGCATTTCTTGCCCTTTTTTTTTTTGCTGATGTTTGCTTGAGGTGTGCAGGAGATCTTTAGGTAAAAGGTACAGGGGGGCGTTTGGGGAAGTTCTAGGCTGAACCAGCCGACTCCCACAGGCTTTTCTGTGCAGAGCCCAGCTGATTGTGCCCTGGGTTAATCTTTAAAATTTTATTGCGTGTTTTACATGAAGAGATTTTCTTTATGATTCACAGTGAAGTTCAAGTTTTTCTGATATATTGAAAATATCTCTGCTCTTATTGTTAAATCTGGCTGTGTAGGGGCCACAATTTGTACATTTATCAGCTAATCTAGGGTTTCGAAAATTTTTCTTAGGGTTTTCAGTTTTGGTTTCATGTACACATTTTTCTTGTATCGATTTTCTATTTCGATTTGCAGGGTTTCTGAGAAATTTCAAGGGTTCATCAAAGCTGTTTTTACTGTTCAAATTTTTTTTTCTCTTTTGCAAAAAGAGACTCTTGAAATCGCTTTCGAAATACGCCTGGGCTTTCATTGGGAAATAAAATCTTGAATTTGCATCTGCGTAAGAAATCACGCCATCCTGCCGTCTGCCGCCATCAATTTGGTTGTCATGCGAGCCAGTCAATCTCATTATACAGGCAAATTCAATTTGGATAGCACGTGACTGTTTCAAAAAAATTTCCAAGCATCACGCGGTCGCTGAAAGCTGCACGCCTCAATCAATAACATAAGGTAAATTTGAATGAGCACGCAGACATATGGCTTGAAGGCGTCAGAGGGCAGACAATTTGGATGAAACACGTTTTTAAACACGCTGGCCATCAACCTGAAGACACCCACGCAAATTTTCTGAAATCTCTGCTGCCTGATTTGCTGGAAGACGTCGACTCCTCTGCTGACCCGCAAATACAATCTCATCCTGCCATCAAAGGAGTTCCAAAGAGCCAAAATCGCAGGCGTGGGCACTGCGGGATTGCGTTCTACCTGCAAAACGCTCAGAAAATTGTCTTGCTGCTACGGGCCAGGTAAAATCTTTCCCTTTATGCGGATTTTCACGCTCAGTTTTTTTCCTTCGTCGCAGGCACCGTCCCAAACTGCGTTTTTTTTGAATGATATTTGCGTGGATTACCTTCTGCGATTTATGGATGCGTCTCAGTGGATCATTCTCTATGCGTTTGCATTTTGTCGACGGCTAGGGTATACATCCATGGCATAAAAATCGATTTATGTTTTGCCGTGGTCAGGTAGTGTAGGGCTTCGATTCACTTTCCTTTGGTTTTTTTCAAAGTGTATGCGTAGGTATTTTTTTTTTTTTAGATTTAGGTTTTCGTTATGATATAATTAGATTTTAATTGTTTTAGAGTTTCGATTTTAGTTTTAAGTTAGGATTAAAATTTTGGTAGCGTTTCTTTTTTAATTCGTTTCTCTTTTAAATTTTTATAACATGAAAAATTAAAAATTAAAAAAGGATTCATTTATAAAAAAGACTTAGGCTTTGTTAAGTTGATTTTATTTTTTTTAGATTTTAATGTTTTAGATTTAACTTAATTAGATTTTGATTTTTTTTGTTTTATTTTTTATAAAAAGGAAAAAATATAAAAATAGTAAAATTCTAATTTTTAAATTTCATTTTTTTTTAAGATAAAAAAAAAAAAAAAAAAAAAAAAAATTTAAAAAATAAAAATTTTGCGGAAATTTTATTTTGCCAAGTTTCAGTGGTTTTTATGCTATATCTTTATGTTGAAGATCTAATTTTTTTTTCATCCGAGATGCGAACCTGATATCTGGTTAATGGTTTATGATTCGTAGTGTTTTAAAGCATTCATCTTTTCAAATTTTCAATTGTCGGGTATCGTTTTGGTCATATGATTTAGCTGTGATAGATGGTTGCTATTCATGGTCCATGTTTCTATATCATTTAAAAAGTAATCATTTAGACATTAACTCCACAAGGCACTGGTCTGCTAAATTAACCAAATCATCGCGTGCTTTTTTTTACATCGTGTCTCGTGTTTCCCAACCAACTGGTCGACAGTTGGCCTCATCATCTCACAGGGACTACCCCCCTTAGCCGCGGGAAACAGGCTTAAACGAAGGGATCGGGGATCAGAGTGACAGCCCCCCGGTCTGAGCGTTGTCGTGTCAATTCGCGCGACAACATTTTTTGGTGCCGTTGCCGGGGACAGAGTTTTTCTGTTCTTGGGGTTTCATCGACATTAATCTTCTCATCTCTCATCTCTCAGTTGCGCTGGCAGATTCAATATTTTGGCATCTTTTCATCATATATCAGCAACATCTCTTCGGTTTTGTTTCTTGTTTGGGTGGCGACTCCACTTTTCTCATTTTTCCCAGACAAGAAGCCTACCGCATATCTGTTTGTTGATTGTTTCTCGGATCTTAGAATCAGATTTGTTGTTCAAGTGGCGACTCCACTTCTTTCATCTTTTGATTTTCTTGAGCAAAGATCTAGTTCTATCATCCCTTATTGTTCATCATGGATTATTCGTTTAAACCATGTCGTTTTACTCACCGTCTCCATGATTTTCCGGAGGAGGCCCTTCCTGAATTGCCTATTTTTTCAGATGGTGATCCAATCGCTGCTAAAAGGCATATTGACTTGTTTATCCGCTTCATGATCATATATTGCAGACCCCCTCAGTTTCATCATGGTGATATCAAAATGCGTCTATTTGTCCTTTCTTTAGAAGATAATGCTTTGAATTGGTTTAACAATTTTCCTAAGGATTCTTTCTCTTCTTTGGCTGATATTATCAATGCTTTTGAAGATAGATATGGTTATCCAAACAGCTTGCCTTCTTCCTCCAAAATTGTACAACAGAATGTAAGTAATTTGATAGGAGGTCCAGCTGAAAGATCCCAGGACAATTCTTCATGTCAAAATGTGTCATCCACCGAAAATATTGCAGATCAAGTTCATGATAGTGAAAAATCAGGGACAAATGACAATGAAAAAGAAGAGCAAAACCAAATTATACGAGATCTAATGATGCTGGTAAGAAATATGGAAATCAATCAAACTAATTATGTCAATGATGTGAAAACTTTATGCACTCACCTGGAGAAACGTAATAGAGAGATTGAGGTCACGCAAAACCAGCATGCTAAGGAAATTGAGGCCATAAAAACTAATTATGAAGCAGAAATTAGAATCATGCAAAGCAGGTTGTCTATCTTAGAGGAAAATATGGTGGCCATGAAAGCTGATCATGATAGGGAAATTGACTCTATGCAAAACAAGCTATTAACCATGGATGAGGAAATGACCATCATGACGTTCAACCATAATAATCAAGTGGCTGACATGCAAGCAAATCATAAAGAAGAAATAAATTTCATGCAGCATTGCTTGATGGACGTCAAGGAAGAGAATGTTAAAGTAATAAAAGATATGCAAGAACACCATGCCAGACAAATCAGTACTACAAAGGTTGAACACTCTAGTCAGATGGATGCCATTAAAATACAAGTTCAAAGGTTTCAGCAACTGGCAGAGGATAAGAGAAACCAGCAAACATCAACAGATCAGGAATCTTCTCATTTGCTGCAACAAGATTCATCTTATTATTGGGAAGTTGTTGATTCGATTGAAAGATGGTTGATTGAAGGTGATCCAGATAAGCTTAAAAACGATAAAAATCAGATGCAAGACACAAAAAGACTTAGCATGCATATCTTACACACTGCATCTGATAGTTTTGAAACAGAAAGTACCAGATCATCAGTAATTCAACCTGCCAGAAAGAAAAAGCGTAAGAGAAAGAAGATGAGACGAAGATTTGATACATCAGACGGCCGTGAGCAGCTTGATTTTCGGATAGGAAAAAGTCCTACCATATGCAAAATTGGACATGGCACATCCGACAAGCAGCCCGCAGATTTGCCTGAAAGCAGGCAAATGCTCAGTATGCACTACATTGAACACATCTGATGCCGTAGGGCATCCTTTTGTATCGTATTTCTAACCCTACTCCTTGTTTTTTCCGCATTTTCGTTTCTGCTTTAGATAGTTAATAAATGAAGAGCTTTTCTATTGTGCTTAACGTATATGCTGATTTTTGGGATGGACGCTACTTATTTTTGTGTTGTATGGATGCAGATTCTGGATTCTCACATTCCTGCAAGCAGCAACGTGTCCCCAAGTAGAGCCAGATGTTGACCTCTACTGGTCAACTACCCATGCAGTGCACCCCGTTTTTTCTTGACAGAAAGAAGCAGCACCTGATCAGCATGTCTGTGCCATCCTGCCATCAGCAGCAGCTTGATCTTTTTGATTGTAAACCCAGTCTGCATGTATTAATTGTAAATAATCTTAGCAGACATGAAGTCATGTATGTAATTTGCCTAGGTGGACCTAACTTTCTGATGATAATCTACGTCCCGGAAGGTTTTTTGTCTCACCGATCCACGGATCGGCAGAGTTTTCCTTCAAACCTGACCCCAAAGCCGGGATTGATTTTGTCATTAGAACTTTAGGAGAATCCTAGTGTGTTGATCTGCTAGATTATCGTTGTGTCGCAGAGCTGGGTGTTTCGTGAGGGTCTGTATTAAATGGGTTTGTCCTTTAAGGTGTAATTTTGTAGAAGTCATGATGTAATGTGTCCTGAGGGTCGAGAAATGTTTTAAATCCCCTCATGAGTCCTAGGTCCTAGGTCCTAGGTGATGTTTCCGAAGGTTTAGTTCAGTGATCCATTTTAAAATGAATTAAAAAATTAAAAAATGAATAAAAATAAGAAAATAATAAAAAATAATAAAAAATCAAGCAAAAACCCTAACTAATAAAATAATAATATTTTAAGTGAATAAATCGACGGATGAGATCAAGAGATGTCTTGATCCTCATCAACGGTCGAGATCATTTCTACATGGATCACTCGAACTAGCCGTTAGGATCATTTCCTTTATATAGGGTCTTAGGGAGTCATTTGAGATCATCTGATCTGTGAGTCTGTACTGAAAGCTCTCTTGTAAACTGATTTCTGATTAATAAAAAGACTTTGGGGTTCAAACTGGCTGGTGTTACTCTCCGGAATTGCTGTAAGGTGTTTGCTTTTCTGCATATTTCAGTTTTCAACAGTTAAAATAGCTGATTTTTTTTCAGAGCATTGTGAGTACAGGTATCTTGCTCACGTGCTAGGGTCTGAATGTTGTAGGGTTTCTGGAAAATGGCAGGTATCTCCATTTTCTCTTGAAATCTAGCGGCATTTCTTGCCCTTTTTTTTTTTGCTGATGTTTGCTTGAGGTGTGCAGGAGATCTTTAGGTAAAAGGTACAGGTGGGCGTTTGGGGAAGTTCTAGGCTGAACCAGCCGACTCCCACAGGCTTTTCTGTGCAGAGCCCAGCTGATTGTGCCCTGGGTTAATCTTTAAAATTTTATTGCGTGTTTTACATGAAGAGATTTTCTTTATGATTCACAGTGAAGTTCAAGTTTTTCTGATATATTGAAAATATCTCTGCTCTTATTGTTAAATCTGGCTGTGTAGGGGCCACAATTTGTACATTTATCAGCTAATCTAGGGTTTCGAAAATTTTGCTTAGGGTTTTCAGTTTTGGTTTCATGTACACATTTTTCTTGTATCGATTTTCTATTTCGATTTGCAGGGTTTCTGAGAAATTTCAAGGGTTCATCAAAGCTGTTTTTACTGTTCAAATTTTTTTTTCTCTTTTGCAGAAAGAGACTCTTGAAATCGCTTTCGAAATACGCCTGGGCTTTCATTGGGAAATAAAATCTTGAATTTGCATCTGCGTAAGAAATCACGCCATCCTGCCGTCTGCCGCCATCAATTTGGTTGTCATGCGAGCCAGTCAATCTCATTATACAGGCAAATTCAATTTGGATAGCACGTGACTGTTTCAAAACTAAAAATTTTTCCAAGCATCACGCGGTCGCTGAAAGCTGCACGCCTCAATCAATAACGTAAGGTAAATTTGAATGAGCACGCAGACATATGGCTTGAAGGCGTCAGAGGGCAGACGATTTGGATGAAACACGTTTTTAAACACGCTGGCCATCAACCTGAAGACACCCACGCAAATTTTCTGAAATCTCTGCTGCCTGATTTGCTGGAAGACGTCGACTCCTCTGCTGACCCGCAAATACAATCTCATCCTGCCATCGAAGGAGTTCCAAAGAGCCAAAATCGCAGGCGTGGGCACTGCGGGATTGCGTTCTACCTGCAAAACGCTCAGAAAATTGTCTTGCTGCTACGGGCCAGGTAAAATCTTTCCCTTTATGCGGATTTCACGCTCAGTCTTTTCCCTTCGTCGCAGGCACCGTCCCAAACTGCGTTTTTTTTGAATGATATTTGCGTGGATTACCTTCTGCGATTTATGGACGCGTCTCAGTGGATCATTCTCTATGCGTTTGCATTTTGTCGACGGCTAGGGTATACATCCATGGCATAAAAATCGATTTATGTTTTGCCGTGGTCATGTAGTGTAGGGCTTCGATTCACTTTCCTTTTGTTTTTTTTCAAAGTGTATGCGTAGGTATTTTTTTTAGATTTAGGTTTTCGTTATGATATAATTAGATTTTAATTGTTTTAGAGTTTCGATTTTAGTTTTAAGTTAGGATTAAAATTTTGGTAGCGTTTCTTTTTTAATTCGTTTCTCTTTTAAATTTTTATAACATGAAAAATTAAAAATTAAAAAAGGATTCATTTATAAAAAAGACTTAGGCTTTGTTAAGTTGATTTTATTTTTTTTAGATTTTAATGTTTTAGATTTAACTTAATTAGATTTTGATTTTTTGTTTTATTTTTTATAAAAAGGAAAAAATATAAAAATAGTAAAATTCTAATTTTTAAATTTCATTTTTTTTTAAGATAAAAAAAAAAAAAAAAAAAAAAAAAAAAAAAAAAAAAAAAAAAAAAAAATTTAAAAAATAAAAATTTTGCGGAAATTTTATTTTGCCAAGTTTCAGTGGTTTTTATGCTATATCTTTATGCTGAAGATCTAATTTTTTTTTCATCCGAGATGCGAACCTGATATCTGGTTAATGGTTTATGATTCGTAGTGTTTTAAAGCATTCATCTTTTCAAATTTTCAATTGTCGGGTATCGTTTTGGTCATATGATTTAGCTGTGATAGATGGTTGCTATTCATGGTCCATGTTTCTATATCATTTAAAAAGTAATCATTTAGACATTAACTCCACAAGGCACTGGTCTGCTAAATTAACCAAATCATCGCGTGCTTTTTTTTACATCGTGTCTCGTGTTTCCCAACCAACTGGTCGACAGTTGGCCTCATCATCTCACAGGGACTACCCCCCTTAGCCGCGGGAAACAGGCTTAAACGGAGGGATCGGGGATCAGAGTGACAGCCCCCCGGTCTGAGCGTTGTCGTGTCAATTCGCGCGACAACAGGTTCCTTTGCCAAACACAAACCTTCCCATCTGTTGATTTCTGGTAGCATCAGATGCTCTAAGTCTCAAATTTTGTAGGGAGGCTTGGGCACATGTATTCCAAAGAACCCAGAAAGCGTTTTGGGAAATTCCACCTGGAGACAGTTTTATTAAAATAATTAATTATTTTTAATATGTCCCTAAGTCTAAACTTAGGAAATTAAAATAATTAATGGGTATTAATCTAACTGTGGGTGTAACTTCTAGAAGCAGACGAGGATCAAGCACAAATGATCTTAGCCATTGATTTGCTTCTAATCTAGGCCGTTGAATGTCAACGAGCAGATTATTTAAAGAAGTTTGAGGGTCATTTGGAACACATACAGAGAGTTGATTAGTCAGATCGAATTGCTGAAGCTAGAGATTAGCACAGTGATTTGTAGTGATCACGTAGAGAGGGGCAAAGGGAGTTTTTGCTGGAGGATCTTCTTTGTTGCCAAGAATACTTAGCAAAGAGGCAGAGAGACACACAGAGGAGGCAATGCAGAGCCAAGAAGGGATCATGCAGGCCCCATGCAGAGTAGCGTAGAGCCTTCATGCAAAACTCTGAATTTGCTGAGGAGGCTGACGTTTCTGAGCCGAGAGGGCTGGAATCAGCTCCAGAAGGCAAATCGATTCCCAGTAGATGTGACGTAGTGCCTTAGAGGTTGACGCAAAGGCAGTGCATAAGTAGTCGGGGACTCGTTGGTTCAGTTGCCGAATCAGCCAGGACTTGCAATGTAGACTGAGGTAATCTCACTAATTTCTTCTGCCGAGTGATATTTTGTGTATTGGATTGCCAACAAGGCATCTAGAGGTTGTATTCAGAAATACTTCTACTTAATAATAAAAACCCTAAGATCTGTTGCACCAGTTTTCCTGTATTGGGTTTTCTCGGGGACGTTTGTCCAAAAACATCTGTGTCATTTGTGTTGTATCTTTCTGTTGTTTAGTTTCTTGTTTCGACAGTTTATTTAGATGGTGTAGGCTGTAGTGTATGTATTTCAATGTTTGCCGTAGGAAACTGCAAATAACTTGTTCATGTAAATCTAACAAGTAGGAGAAATATCATCAGTTGTTGCAATAGGGATTCCCAGGTTTAAGGAATTTTCACACCATCAACAAATGTCACCTTGAAACCTTTATCTTCCATCGCAAAAATAGAGAGCAGGTGCTTTTTCAGATCAGGTACATACAACACTTCTTGTAAATGAAGGGTTTGAACTTGATTTAAGTGAATAGTAACAATCCCAATTCCTTTCACGGGATAAGTGGCATTATCCCCAAGTATAATCTCCATATTTGTCTTCTTTTCAATTAAGTTTGAGAGGGCCTCCTTGTACCCAGTGAAGTGCCTTGAGGCACCACTATCAATCAACCAATGATCCAATGTATTTGGAGGAGAGGCAGTGGTGAGGGCAAAAATAAGATAAAATTCTTTTTGCTTTTTTACAACATTAGCTTCTTCATACCTGGAGTTTCTCGACTTCTTGGGAGGGCGACCATTTCCATATTGAGCAACGGGAGCATTCCTCTTTCCTTTGTTGTTGAACCTATTGTTTCTTTGATTGCCATTGCCTTTTTAGTTGTTGTTATTGTTGTCATCATCTCTTGGAGTATCCTTCTTGTGAGGACACTCTATAGCAAAGTGGCCAAACCTGTTGCAATTGAAGCGTCTTCCTTTTCTTGTATCTTTGAATCCCGACTTGAACCCTTGACCTTGTCTTTTTGGACCAACATTGTTCTTCCTTTTAGCATGAGCGGAGAAGGCGGTAGGATTGTTTCCATTTTAGGGCTTGTCTCTTTCCATCATCCTAATTCTTCTTGAGTGCATCTAGCCAATAATTCATCAAATTTCGGAATCCTGTCATTATTGAGGATGGTAGTATTAAACACATATCGTTCTCTTGTAAGGCTTCCAAGTGCAATAAGAGTGAGCTCCCTGTCACCAACAACTTCTCCAATAGATAGGAGATCATTCTTGATTTTGGTAATCCTCATGAAGGAGGATTGAATAGATTCTCCTCTATCCATCTTGATGTCTTTCAACATGTTCTTGAGAAAGAGAACTTGATTTGCATTATTTACTTTGAACATCCCAACCAGCTTGTCATACATCTCCTTAGATGTTTCCAAATTAGAAATATAGGCAACCAAAGGCTTGTGAACAAAATCAACAATAATTTTCTTAGCTTTAACCTCACCTTTCTTGTACTTTGTTTTTGTAGCAGCGGGTGCACTTGAAGGAGGCTCCTCCACTCTTCCTTTGACTTAGTTCATAGCATCATATTCTTCCAAAGTCAAATCCAGAGACATCTTCCATGCATGATGGTCAAATTTGTCCTTAAACTTGTCCTCAAATTTGAAGTGAGATGTAGTCGTCATTGAGACTAGTTCCAAGTTCTTGTCCAACAACTTCCCTTAGTGATTGCTTTTCCTTACCCTTGCTTGGGCTTTGTCTTCCCCTGAGCTCCAATACCATGTTAATTTTAAATAACAATGGTATGTTCTATGCTTAGCACAATTTACTTCAATGTTCCTTTAGCAGCCCAATGACAATTTCCAATTATTTTCAGTAGCAATCACATTAATTTAATCACATTGACAGTAAATGTGGATAGAACATAAAAACATATGCAGAAGACAAGCCAAGGCAAGAGGACACTAGAATTGGTGGATGTCAGGGAAAAACCCCAATGTGGGTAAATTTAAAACCCTTTGATCAAATCTTCTTATTATTATTCAATAGTTTAGCAAAGAGAGAGTACAAAAATCAAATTCATTTGCCAATAGACAGTCAAAACAACCCTATCAAATTCTGTAGTCAACTACAATCAAGCTTCAGCCATAACCAAAAAGTCAATGTTGGTCAAAACAACAGAAAAATTCACCAATGCAGCTCGGTCTTCCTTGGTCAAACTCGGCCTGAAGAGGAGGTCAAATGTTGCCAGAAACAATTCGGTCAAACTTGGTCAAAAGAGAGAAAATCTGCTGTGATTTTCTACGGTCAAAACAGAAGTCAACCGAAGTCAATGCTGGTCAATATGCTCAGAAAATCTCGGTTTCTGTGCCCAGAAATGCGGCCTAAAGAGATTGAACTTTTTCCCTAAAAAAGGAAGTCAAACTTGGTCAACATCCCTTCTGTCAATGTTGTCCTGAAACTTTGACATTTTCGGCCTATAAACTGTCCCACAAATTCGTCCTTCATCCACACGTCAGAGAGAGAGAGAGATGATCACCAAGCTGTATGAACCAATTTGATTAGGAGAGAGAAGAATAGATGAGTGAGTGATGTCCAAATGAGGTGAGAGGTCACTCCTATTTATACAATTCGATGGGTGTGAAAGGACACATCTATTGGGCTTCTTGAGCCTACATTAAGCTGAGGCGGACCTTAATAATTTGTGTGTTTGAGAGAATAAATTCAAAATTTCACTTTTGCTTTGTCCGAATGAGATGATCTTTATATCAAACTTGGACCTCTCGAAAACAGGAATCCAATGCAATAATCATCTCCATCATACGAGCTGTCGCAAGGTGGAATTTGGCCTTAGTTGCCAATTTTAACATGTATTGATGCAAGATAGCTCTACATGAAACATCTTCTACAAGTATATGGAAGCATACAATAATTAGCACATATAGAAGGAAAATAAACACAAGATCATACCATGCTCCAAGAAGAAAGAACTTCTCATGAATGAAACCCCAAAGTCTTTATTAATATTTGAAAGTGTACAAAGAAACAACACTTCCACAAACACAATAGCTAGTATCAAGAATACATAGTAAATAGAAAAATGGGAGCAAATCCCAATGAAAAAGCCATGTGACAAGTGGAGTTGTGGAAGATCCCAAGAAGAGCAAGTCGAATTCCAAGTGGAGAGTAGCTATGACACGTGCACTTCATCCAAATCGAATTCCTCTAGTTGGCGCAACATATCTCTTCGAAGAAATTCGAACTCTCCATGTGTGAAGCAAAGAAATGCCATGTGTGGAACAAGAGAGAGCTATCTCTCACTTGAACTCAACCACCAAATTGAATGATTAACACATCCCCTTTTGCCATGCGTTGAGCCTCCAACAAGGAATGCATGAGCCTTGTGTTGCGTAGACCCTTGACTCAAGTGTAGATGCCATGTGTTGGAAGTAGTGGAGTTAGAGTGGAGACAAGCCTCCAACTAACTCAATCAAATATTCATCAAGATATTCTTCAACATGCTTTATCTCCAAGAAATTCTATTTTCCAAGTCACCAAATCGATTTCCTCATTTGTTGAATGCTTTAATGATGTCATGTGCCAAATCATCTTCCACTTGTGCTTTGACTTGACTCTTGACTTGTGATAATTTCCAATTCATTTCCATGTCATTTTGTCACATGGCGTTTTTTATTTTTTTCCATTTAATTTATTTCTGGGATAATTTATTGCCACATTTTCCACTAAACTTAGGAAAAGTGGGTTTTCCGGGTGTAGAACTTATTTTTTACCCCTCAAAGTGTGTCCTAGTAGAAAGTTGAGGGTGAGAGGTGTAAGTTTTAGCACACATACCTCATACAAATTCTCTAGATATCAAGTATTACATTTTACAATTAAAATTTATTAAAATCTCTGTCCAGCGGGAAACTTTGAAAACTAAAAAACAGACGCCTAGACCTTATCAAATTCCACGGAATTTTACGAGTGATCTAGTATGGTAATATACAAGGACTCTAGACACTAGGACTCACCCAAGGCCATGCCATCAAGCCACACTCCGGCGTTGGGGTTATGCTTGGAGGAAAAATTCAATTAATTATTAAGTGCCAGAAAGTACTTGATAATTAACCAAGTAAAAAAACCTCCCAGAGTAAACTCACTTGATGACAATGTCCCAAGTTACCTAGGCCTATTACATGACTCAATTCATCACACTAGCATCACTTTGCATCATTTCCGTAGGGCTTGCAGAATCAGAGTACAATATAGAAGAAGTTAGAGTTAAAAAACTTTGATGATATCTGAACTTATGGTATATGAAGCATCTGACATATCTTTGGGCATGGAGTCCTCAAAAAAATTTAGGTGCAACTTCAATTAGCAACAAGTCCTTCAAGAGAACTTTGATGTATGCATCTCTTGAATTTAAAATCTCCGATTTAAGGAAGTCACTAGGGTTTTTAAGTAGAAATAATTTTTATTTTAAGTAGAAATACTCTGGTAGGTGTTGAGCAAACCCTAATTTCTATTCCTTTCTCTTTTTCTTGGTAACTAGGGATAGGGTTAGGTTAAATTTGCATTATCAGCAATTTAATATTTATGTGTTATTTCCCTATAAACAGGATTGCATTTAATAAACCTGAAAAAGACAAAATCTATCATTAGTTGCATGTTAAAATCTTAAAATGGGGTTGATGTCATCTTTATTGTTGTTTCATGCATGTTTCGATTGCAAAACTACATGCTTCAGCCTAGTCTACATTTTGAGAGCTTTGTTCTTTTGTTGATTTACCATTGGTAGGTTATCCTCTAAAGATGCTATATGCGATCTTGTGCCCTAAAGTTGCATACTTTTCAAACCCTAACTTATAGAATCTCTTTTTTGAATTACATAGGTCTTAAGGAGGTGTACTTGGACTTTGATAAATCTCAGCTTAGCCTTTCTAGGCTCCATTCATACCCTTTCCTCCAATCATTAGACCTTGCATCACCATAAAGCCTTTCTTTATTGAATATCCTTAACTGATCTTTATAGGGAGGCCTCCCTTGTGTGATTCAATTCACCTCTAGAGTCTAAATAGCTTGAGAGAAGACATTGAGGTGATAGTGGGGGCCAATCTCTTGTTGCGATAAGACCTAGATTGTCTCGTGGGGCTTTGCACTAGGGCTGCTAGATTTTTACGGCAACAGGACCTTGGATTTTCCGCTTAATAAAGCCACTAGTTCCTGTACAAAGTGAGTAGATATTGGCTAAGGGAGCACAAACTTCATAATGAAACACATTTTTGAATAATGAGATACTTGATATATATTGAATCTCTACAAGTGACTACTGGTTATGTATCTGTATTGAATACATGCATGCTCAAATTAAAGGAACGGAAGTAAAACATCAAACTGTTTCTAACAGTTGGAATAGCAAGAGCAGAAACCACATTTCACACTGAGAGGCAGACCGCCCATGTAGTCATATTAACATGCTTAACACTACATAGTTTTGTAGCCACAACTTCCTTCAAATTCTTAAACTACACTAATGTTTTTTGTACTCGTGTTTTTTATTGAGGCAGCTTTCAGATATGGAAGAAGGAACTTTTAACATTCCTAGCCTATATTCCCTTTCTTGAACATAGACAACAAAGCATGGAAGGCATTTCTTAATAATGTGCCTGCCCTATTCAAGAACATGTGTAAATCATTAATATACTACTAAGTATCTGGATCAGGGTATAAATAAATGTGAAGTGTCTACTCGAAGGCAGTAGCCCTTGGGATATTTGCATGCTTGGATGGGGTTAATAATAACTATACACCTCTCTGCATATGAATCTTGCATTGTGAATAATCTATTGTTTAAAGGTAAACACATAAAAGGCTGAGCATAATGATATATTGATACTGTTTTCTTTTTGATTTGTTGCATTTGTTTCCCCGTACATTCTTCCAAATATGAGTCCACAAGATGAAGAATGGCAAAACCATATCGAAAAATATAACATAGCATGCATTCTGCATATATCACTGTGAACCTTGTTCCTGAATGGTGCACAGAAGTATTACAGTTATATTGTTGCTCATTGGCAGTCTGCAGAGGAGGTCATCAAAGCCCTTAAGTTGGAAAATGGTTCCTCGTATGATGTTATTTCCAAGAATGACCCTACAAGATTATCAAGTAATATCAAAATACGTCAACCAGCTGGAACAAAAGTGGTAAGCTTGGGATTTTTAGGATATAACAATGTCCACTTTTAAGTTTTGATATTATATATCTAAGTAAAAGTTAAAACACTAATGACTTTTTGGGGTTTTACCTTTAGGAATTGTCGAGAACACCATCTAATCTGAAGATAATTATTCCACCTGGAGGTCTCACAGCTGAAATAGCTGGAACAGGAACCTTTGCCGTGGTAAGTTCCCCTTCTGTTACATTTGAATTGTTTCATGTTCCTTGCTAGAATACCAAGTACACCCCACTGGTATGTACAATGGTTATTATGCATGGAATATTGCATAGCATATAATGTAGGCATTCACACCAAATTCTGGAAGGGAGCACTTGAGTTTATCACAAACCATGTGTACATGAATAATTTTTACCTGCAAGCCAAATTTGCTGCTGGTGGTCTGTTGTCCTTGTAAAGTTTAATGCAGTTTTTTATGCCTGCAATACAGAGCGAAAGATTTTATAAACCAAACACAAGATTTTCTTCTAAGATAATGCTAAAGCTATGTTGTAGGAAACGTGGTACAAAGGTCCGTTTCTGTATGGAAACTGGTACGAAACGTGGAAACGCATTTGGTACGGCCGTGAAACGCGTTTCCGGCTGTATTGCCACGTTTCACAAAACCGAAACGTGGCTAGTACAGCCGGAAACGCGTTTCACGGCCGTACGACCCACGTTTCCTCATTAACTTGTGTTTTTTTTTAATTTGTTTTTAATTTATTTTTAGGGTATGTTAGTGACTTCTAGTTGCTTCTAGATGCATGTCTAAAGTTATAAAAGTGAATTTTTGCCTTAGTGTTGGTATGTAGTTCATCAGGAAGTTTGAGGCATATGCAGTTCATGGTAATGTTTAAGAATTTAAAAGTGATATTCGTGTTCGTCATATTCTCCTTTATTTTTCATTTTCATCCTTTTACTTAAATTTTTAACATTACCATGAAATGACTCAGGATTTTTGAGAGTGGTTTTGCCTTCATTGGATTTCATATGGAGAAAGTAGAATTTTAGATCTCACTCAAAATCCAACAGACTTATCTGTTTTTCAGGATTTCAAGATTGGGGGGATTGCAATGTTTCCATTGGATTTTATCATGTACTAGGGTATGGAACTTGTATTTAATCAAGAGAACCAAGCCCTCTATGCAGGGGAAACTTCCAATAATCAAGATCATGTAGGGTACTAGGGTATGAAACTTGTATTTAATCAAGAGCACTAAGGTCGTTCGACTATGTAGGAGGAGACTCCCAATACAACAGTGGTCCTTCTAAAGAATGGGATGTGGATGCAGAAAATCCTGATTTAGATCTCTCTCTTGCAGCCTTATAGTCTTTATTGTACTTGCAGCCTCATATATTAATATAAATAAAGGCTGATTTTGAGATTTGGATATATAATAAAGGTTGCTTTTGGATATTCTGATATTTTTATTTTCATTATGTGATCATTCATGAGTAAATGTGATGTAAATTAAATCTTAGTGTTTAAGTGTAATAAATTATAATGTATCATTTATGCTTTATGATTGCACACAGATATATATATATATATATATATATATATATATATATATATATATATTCGCGTTTCCCCGTTTCCAAAATTTGGGGAGGTCGCGTTTTGTATCGCTTCTCGTTTCGGAAACTCGTACCCGTCTCCCCGTTTCGTGCAACCTAGTGCTAAAGCAACATTCGTGCAAAAGCTCAACTAGAAAATTGTTTGTTGTTAAGAGAAAATCTGATTCTGTGATTTTAACAATCATTTTTTATGTGGATTATGTAGTTTGTCATGTGCAAGCATGCATGAAGTTCAGACCCTTGCTTTTTACAGGGTTCTTGTTTGAACTGGAATCTAGAAGCTAGTGCCCTTGTCAGTATTAGATAATATAAGAAAATGTTATTATTGTCCTTGAATGGCCAGTGAGAGTAGGAAATGCAACAGAATGTCAGACTGTGTTTCAAGACCACTTCCAAATGTGAAAATTAGAAAAGATACAAATGAATGCATGTGAACACCGAAAATAGAAGAACATGAGAGGGGCTGAATTCAAAGAAATTTAGGAAGAGAGAAATCACTAAACAACAGTTATAGAAATAAAGGTAAAGGTAGATGAAGGAGTATAGGCATCCTTGTCATCACTTATTAGTGTGAAGGTGTTGACACAAACCTTGATAATGTCATATGGAGAGTGCTCAAGGAGAAATGGGCTTGGGTGGGTGGACCTCAGAGGAGCTCGGTAGCAGTTTATCAAAACTCTCCCAACATCTAATGTTGAAGAGAAGAATCTAGTGAGAGATGTCTAACAGCTTGATTTAGGCAGGGGAGAAGCACCATGCAAGCAGTGGGTAAGACCTTGTAGCTTTGTGGATGTGAGATGTTTACCATCTGAGTAAGAGAATGTATTGTTTCAAAGATATGACAACATTGGCCTTAATGGTTGGGCAACTTGCAAGGCACATAGAGCCTCCACTCACTGATATAGACCAAAGAGGGGAGGTGATGAGCCTAGTCGTGCAGGTTTTGGTAGGTCCTGTAATCTCTCTGAGTAATCATCTTGTGTACATATAATTACAAACATCATTGGTTGTGATAGTGAAAGTAAGTAGCAAGAGAACCTCCAAAACCTAGAGCAAGTAGTGAAATGTAATAAACATAAAATCTATAAATAGATATTAAATTATATAGAAATAATGAATGAATAAGATAGGATGGACTTATGGTGATATACATCTTGGGGTATATACACATTGATGGGTCACAAGGTGAAAGGTTATGATAAAGGGTTATGACCCTAGTGACATATTATTGTTTTATTTATTTAATATTATTTATAGATTTTACATTTATTACATAACCTCTCCCTTCAAGGACGATTTATTCTCAAACAATTTTATGGAAAGGGCTATGTCCTCATTTTGGCTTGAAATGCCTTGTCATAATTCTTCATTCTTGATATTGAAGACGTGAGACGATATGATCTTCGTAGTGTTGAGCAAAACTGTCGAATTGTTTCAGGATCTAAATACCCTAATTTGATTTTTTGTGGAATTATGTGGCAATGATTTCAGAACTATTTCTTCGGAATATAGATCAAATTTTGTCTTTTTGCTAAGTAAATGTTGATAGTAGATACTTGATACATTGATTGGTTAAAGTATCAACACTTGTGATTAGGATATCAATAAAGCGCCCTTGTAACTTGGTCCTTTATTTTTAAATCATTTTGTTGATAATCAAATGTTATTGGTAGAGATGTTAGTTTATGGATTTGTGGAAGTATCAAGTAGATGTTCTATTCTCTAAGGTGTCAGAGGCTAAGGAACACGAGATCTCCAAAACCCATAAAATGTTTTAAGAGAAAACACTTAGAAACTTCTCAATTAAGTTAATTGATCAATAATTAAAAAGTTCCTAAGTCTAACTTAGGAAAATTGATTAATTAATGGGTATTAATTGAGGAAATCAACTTTTTCTCTAGAGACTTCCAAAAAATGATTTGATGAAGTCTGATATGATCTTAGCTATTGATCGCGATTAGATCTTGGCCATTGATGCTCCAGCAAGAGATTATAAGAGCAAGTTGATGGGATGGAGATAGACATAGTTGTGTGAGCAAGCAAGCAAGGCAAATCGAGCTACCCAGTCCACAACTTCAGTGAGGACGCAGTTCGAGCTAGAGGGAGAGCATCGAAGAGAGGGAGCAACAAAAAATTTAGGAGTAGGTTTTCAAAAAGTTTTCTAGTGTTTCTTTGGTGTCAGATTGGCAGGAGATAGGAAGCCGAATTATCTACAGAGAGGGCCATAGAAGCTAATGCAAATAGCCAAAAACCCTTGAGCGAGTTGTCGAAAGAGAGGATTCAGTTGTCGGAGGTTGGATCAGCTTCAAGGAGGCAGAGTGAGTCACTTCCAGTGGTAAAGGGGGGGCAAGACGGCTCACTTGGAGCCAATTTCTAGGCAGTGTGAGTTACCTAGGGCCAGTATTGTGAATTCCGGGCTGCAGTGCGAGTGGTCAGTGTGGGGCTCGAGCAGAATAAAGGAGGTCCATTTGTAATTTTGTATAGCAAAGGAGATCTAGGATCTCTAGATTAATTTGGCCTGATATTTTTGTCGGAGTATTGCCAGTTGGGCATCCAGATTATTATACTTTCAAATTTGTTACATAATAATAAAATAAACCATCATTTGCTGCACCGATTTTCCCTTTGGGGTTTTTTTGAGGACTTTCAGTCAAAATAATTGTGTCAATTTTTATGTGTGCATTTATTCCTCAATTCTTGATTTTTACTCCCGCGAAATATTTATTTGTGAAGAATGAATCAGTGAGTTATTTGCTATTTGTTGTAAAAAATAAACTGCTAATCAGTTAGGAGAATAATTTCCAGTTGGTTTATTCGTGGAAATTTCACAAGAGGTACTTGAATTTTCCATTGGTTGTACTTCGACATCTAAAGACATCCCTACTTCAACTAGAACTGCATATTTCGGATTTTTGATGCGACTAGATCTATGTTGGTGCATTTCTCCAATGTTTGGATATCTACATCTAACAATTCTTCTACTTCGATTGGATCAATCATGGTCTCTTTATCAATAAATATTACCTTGTTGGTAGGTTCCTTTAGCTTCCCATATAGTGACTTCTTATCATTCTTTAACTTCTTAACTTGTGTAAGTAAACTCTGATTAGGATCCTTTGAGCGTGAAAGTTCTTTATCATATTCTGACATGTCAAATTGATTTTTAAGATCTTCATCTATTTTCTCATCTTTTAACTTTTGTATTTGTTCAATCAACCTCTTATCTACTGGAAATACTGAGAAGGGTGTTGGAATTTCGAAGTCTAACTGTTAGAAATCCTTCATGTACTTTCTGATTTATTTCTTCCTACTTGTTCTATTAATTAACAAGTTATTTACCATGTAAATACTGAAAATAAATAAAAGTATAGTCTCAACACATACAGATCATCAACTGAAGGAAAAACAAGCGCACAAGTGACACCGTTATTTTTGGACTAATGTCCTCGGAAAAACCCAATGCGGGAAAACCAGTGCAGTTATCAGAGGATTTTATTGTTAAGCAGTTTCAGAATACAATCTGGGTGTTAGAAATGGCTCACCCAACAGAGAATGCCCTCGGCAGTAGTACCTCTCAGTCGGAGATAGATATCTGCCCCAATCTGCCCCACGAAATCTCCCAGCATCAACCTCTAGGGTCTGCGTCAGCCTCTCTGGCCTAGTGTCTGCCCAGTGTCAGCCTCTCGAGGCTCTGTGTCAGCCTCTGGAGCCTCTGTGTCTCCCATGTTGGCCCTCCTCAGGTTGTGCGCAACTATTCGTTGCCTGTGCGTGGCCTCTGGCTGCTTCTGTGTGTCCACTAGCTGGCTCTGCGTCAACCCTCTCTCGACTTTCGCGCTAATGCTTCCGGTACTGTCTCTGCCTCTCTGCTACTGCATTCACTGCCCCTCAGCTGCAACTCTGATCACTCCTTTGATTTCCTTAGCAAGCCCTGCCCCAGAAAGTCGAATTTTTAATCAATTCGGTGTATTCTCCAAGTGACCCTCTAGCCTCCTCTTATACTTTTCTCGTTGACAATTCAACGGCCGAGATTAAGTCCCTAATCAACGGCTAAGATTAGATTTGGCTTCATCCATGACTTTTGGACCATTCTAACTCAGTTTTATATTAATTCACATTAATATTTTATTTTCCCTAAGTTTAGACTTAGACTTAGGGACTTCATTAAAAATATTAATTATTTTAATATCTCCCAAACTGGTTAGATTTTGCCCAAACCATTTCTGGGTATTGGAGATCTCATGTGCTTTAGCATCTCCACCAATTTTCGTGGCTAGAGCACATCCAATGCTCCCCCAAATCAACACTCCTTCTTAGCGAGGACTGTGCTCTGGTAATACTCCTCACTGAGGATCACCCTGATCATCTAGCATCGGTTCTTGTGTTGATGCTAGGCCTGCTTCCCAACATCCTCCGTACTGTTGCATCATGTACTGCTACCCATGGCCCTGCAACTGCCACTGTTGCATCTATACGACAACTCCCTCTGCATCCATGCTGCTGCCCATGGCCCTGCCACTGCCACTGCTGCATCTGCACTGCAACCCCTCTCATCATGCTGCCCATAGCACTGCCACTGCTAATTGCTGCACTGCAACTGTTAATTGATGCACTGCAACTACTAATTGCTGCACTGCAACTCAGTTACTGAGAAGTAAGTAACTAATCTCCCAAATCTGACATCTCCGTTAGGCTAGAAACACTCCCGATGCTGAAGCGCCCTCTGTCACTGACAAGTGCTCCCTCTCTGACCTCTGCGCTGTTGCAACAACTCTGTGCATCTCGCACTGCTGCCCCACGTTGTCTTGGGACTCCTGCATTGTAGGTCCCTTTGTTGCTCCATCCGCATTTGTCTCTATAGACATCCGCCAATCTTGCTACTCCTCTTCGGGGCTCTAGTAGCAAGGTATAATCCAAGAGGTTGGGTACCTCGAGGATCCTACTCCTCATCGCCTATAGTCCGTCTGACTATAGCTCGATGTCTCCCCACTTCCTCTCGAATGGCGCATGAGCACTCATGGCATAGTCATCATTTGTCTCCACTTCTTTCTCCGCCCTTGCTGGCACAACCTTGGTCTCAGAAGCTTCTCCCTTGCTCTTCTTCCTCGGACACTGGCTCGCATAGTGACCCAGTTCACCATAGTGGAAGCATTTGACCTTGGAGAGGTCCTTCTTCCATTTCTCTTGCTTTCCCTCAGATGCTAGGGCAACATCCTCCTCTTTCTCCTTGATTCTGACCCTCCCATTCCTCTGAGACTGCGTTCAATGCGGTCCTCACCAACATCTCCTCATTTGGCGTGGCCCCTATGGAAGTCAGTTGATCCCGAATCTCCTTCAATTGGCCGAGGAAGGTGTTTATCTGTTCTACCTTCTGCATCTGGTATGACCACAACTGATTTTCTAGTAGCATCTTACTCTGCACGAAAGTATGCTGATACAATTTCGTCAAGGCCTACCACATCACATTTGTCATGTCCTTTTCGGCAATATGTGGTACTACATGGTCCTTGACCCTGTCAAGGATGATGCTCTTGGCCCTCGCCATTGCCTCTTGGTACTTTTCGTTCTCATCTGGGTCGATGTTGATTTGGGGTAGCATCAGATGTGCTCTAGCCAAGAAAATTGGTGGAGAGGCTAAAGCACATGAGATCTCCAATACCCAAAAATGGTTTGGGCAGATTCTAAACAATTTGGGAGATATTAAAATAATTAATATTTTTAATGGAGTCCCTAAGTCTAAACTTAGGGAAAATAAAATATTAATGTGAATTAATGTAAAACTGTGTTAGAAGGGTCCAAAAGTCATGGATCAAGCTAGAGTTAATCTTAGCCGTTGATTAGGGACTTAATCTCGATCGTCACTTGGAGAACACACTGAGGGAGACAAATCAGTTCAATTTCTGGAGCAGGGTTAGCTGAGAAATTCGAACTAGTGGTCTGGTGAGCAGTCAGGAGGCAGCAAGTACAGAATAGAGAGATGGGATTAGGCACTGGAGACTAGCGCTGAGGCAGGAGAGGCAGATGCAGGGCATTTCAGGCAGATGTAGAGGCAGCAGGAGACTGCACAGTCACTAGAGGGCCTGCGTGGGTGACACAGAGAGCTTAGGGCTGACGCAGTCAAGCAGGGGCTGACGCAGAGTGTTTGGAAGCCATGTAGAGGTCAGCCACGCTGACACTGGGACTGGGAGAAGCGCTGGAGATTTTTTTTCTCTCTGCGGGTAAGCCAGTTTGGCACCCTGTTGTACTGAAGAATTGCTGAATAATAAAATCCTCCCTTGCTGCACCGGTTTTTCCACATTGGGTTTTTTCGGGGACTTTTGTCCAAAATATCTATGTCAATGTGTTGATTCTTGTACATGTGTTTGTTTCTGTATTACGGTGTGATATCTACAACAGATTTTATTTTAATGTTTATTGAAGGAATTTCATAAATAACTTATTGAAGAATAGGTAGGAAAAGTAAATTAGATGTTGCAGTGATAGAATTTTCATAGTCAACTGGGATCACTATCGTGTTCAAGGCGAAGTGCTTAAGACGATTCGTGTCTAGAACGAACAAGAATTTGGCCTTCTAGACTATGAAGTTTGAAGGTTTGTCCAGTCTATCCTGATCTCTTACCCCGTTCACTGCCATTTTGCTGCTATTCTTCCGACTCTTCCGAGTCTCTCTACTTCCCTCCTGGAATTTCTTGGTGTGACTCCCTCTGAGCCTCGATTTCCCTCCTAGAAACCCCTCTGCCAATGTTGAGATGCCCCCACTCCGATTGTTAGTGCAACTGCACCACTGATCTGGATTTCTTGGCTAGAAATCCTTGGCAGCAACTCCCTCCTCCTTGGTCTTTCCCTGTTAGGTACTGTTCTGACCACAATACCCCACCAACTTCACTCTGCAACTCACCCACAGCCTCCTATGCCCTAACAAATTGAAGGTTAGAGCCTCTAGGCTCTGTGCAATCCCGGCACTAGCTAAATCCGCACCTCCTGGTCATGGGTGTCAATCCTTCCTCACTGAGAAAGATGACTGGGCATTGCATAGGTCAGGTTTGCTCCTCTCTGCCATTGCACTGATCCTCTTCCCGACTCGAACTGATGACGCAGGCACTGCGTCACCCCTTCCTTGCTTCTTTTTTACTAGGAACAACGTCTATCACTCGGGACAACTGTTTCTACTGTTGCTGCTCTGCTCGGTCAATGCCCTCAGTTATCCTGTGATCTGCAATCATGCTCCGATACCATGTTGGAATTTCTAAGTCTAACTGTTAGAAATCCTTCCTATACTTTCTGATTTATTTCTTCCTACTTGTTTTGTTAATTAACAAGCTATTTACCATGTAAATACTGAAAATAAATACAAGTACAGTCTCAACACATACAGATCATTAACTGAAGGAAAAACAAGCACACAAGTGACACCGTTATTTTTGGACTAATGTCCTCAGAAAAACCCAATGCGGGAAAACCGGTGCAACTATCTGAGGGTTTTATTATTAAGCAGTTTCAGAATACAATTTGGGTGCTAGAAATGGCTAACCCAACAGAGAATGTCCTCGACAGTAGTACCTCTCAGTCAGAGACAGATATCAGCCCCAATCTGCGCCACAAAATCTCCCAGCGTCAACCTCTAGGTTCTGCGTCAGCCTCTCTGGCCCAGCGTCAGCCTCTCTGGCCCAACGTCAGCCTCTCAGGGCTCTGCGTCAGCCTTTAGAGCCTTTGTGTCTCCCACGTTGGCCCTCCTCAGGCTCTGCGTAGCTCCTGGCTGCCTCTGCGTGGTCTTTGGCTGCTTCTGTGTGGCCTCTACTTGGCTCTGCGTCAACCCTCTCCCGGCTTCTGCGCTGATTCTCCCGGTACTATCTCTGCCTCGCTGCTACTGCATTCACTGCCCCTCAGCTGCAACTCTTATCACTCATTTGATTTCCTTAGCAAGCCCTACCCCAAAAAATCGAATTCTTGATCAATTCAGTGTATTCTCCAAGTGACCCTCAAGCCTCCTCTTATACATTTCTCATTGACAATTCAACAACCGAGATTAAGTCCCTAATCAACTACTAAGATTAGATCTGGCTTGATCCATGACTTTTGGACCATTCTAACTCAATTTTATATTAATTCACATTAATATTTTATTTTCTCTAAGTTTAGACTTAGGGACTTCATTAAAAATATTAATTATTTTAATATCTCCCAAACTGGTTAGATTTTGCCCAAACCATTTCTAGGTATTGGAGATTTCATGTGCTTTAGCCTCTCCACCATTTTTTGTGGCTAGAGAACATCCGCTGCGACCCCAAATCAACACTTGTTCTCTAAACAATAAACCTGTGGTGCTGCCTGTGGGTGTGGGGGCACAATAATAACCTCATGGGTCTCTAAATGAGTCGAAGATGCCTTTAGACCATCTGTAAGGGCTCAAATGATGGTGTAGGTGATGCCACATGATCCTACAAGTCCTGGGTTCGCTGCCAATTTCATGGTACATCTATGGGTCTGCTTGGGCAAAGGTGAACTAGGTGCATCTTCCTTGTCCAATAGGTGGATCTTGGGCCAATCTCTGAACATCTCTAGGGATCCATGGAGTGTTGTCTACTGCTGTGGAGGCCCACGGCTCTCAACCCACACCCTACATGTGCCAATGTAGTCCTCTGGAGGGTTAGGACCCCATATAGGTAGACCAAAACCAAGATGGAAACCACTTGCAATCTTGCATAAGATCCAATGCATCCCCTAGCCTTTCAGTATAACAAGTCATCAAGGAAATTGAGTGAAAGAGCTTACAAACCATGGACCATAAGTGGGGACTTCATAATGGCCTACCCTTCCATTATGGGCTTTAGCATCTCCAAATGGGGTTAAGTTGTTAACCAAGTATCCCATTAGGTGGTTTCTACTTCTAAAGGGGATAATATGTCCAAGGTACATCCTTTGAAAGGTTGTGGTATGTGATAAAGAGGTGAATGGAGTAGGGGATGAGAAGAGGCAGCCCTGAGCCACATATTGGGGTACAAGGGTAGCTAGTAGAAGGGAAGCCCACACTTGGGTATATAATGTATAGGAGGGAGCAATCATGGTACATGAGGTACCCTGACCTTGATTTTTCCACCCTTCTTTATATGCCTTTTTCCTTTTTATGATTTTTCTCTAATTAACTGCTCGGGGCTCAAGGGTTAAGTGCATGATGTGTGAAATATAGCAGTGGGTACCCCCTTTTAGGATAAGGCAGTTCATTGCTCACCTGGGCTTGGGACAATCATGGATTCCTATATGATGAAGGAGGCTCATATAACCTGCAAGAACCAGGGTGATGGCCATGATGATGGGGTAGAGCTCATGTGTTGGCTTTTGCCCACGTGCTAAATGTGTTTGTCCCAGCCATCTTTTGCATTTTGTGGTATGTTTTCCTGTTGAATGTGGCCACTTTTGCTTTTCTTTTTAGCTGCATCAACCTTTGGGGCATCATTCCAAGCCTGACCTAAGGTGTGGGCAAAGGGAAGGGGAGAGCTAGTCCTATGTGGACCTAGGTGGGAGAAATGATCAAGGGGGTAATAATGAGTGGAAACGGGGTAATATATGTTGACGAGGGAGCGAGACCACGCAACCAAAATCAGGGTTTCCTATGAAATACCATCCCTAAAGCCAAATGGTCAATAAAAGAGATCCCATGGGACTAGAATCTGAGGTTAATCATCCAACAGGGTATTAGGGGACAAGAGCATAGACCTAGCCCATTCTTTCCATTGAATCTGCCCATTAATCCATGCCCAAAAGTGTTCATGATAAGCAAACTAAAATACTCAATTACCAAATGACAAGGCATAATTTTAGGTCTGAGGGGCCCACCTTCAAACATACGATCATGGCAGATAGGTGAGGGAACACATGGATGGCTCAGGTGGCGGAGAATTGGCACAATGAAATAGTTGGTGGCTGCAAGGGGCTGTTGGCTACCGATTGTGGACCATCTTGGAGAAAAAGAAAATCTACTAGGGATATCACCCACAAATGGTGGGTAACATCTGGGTCCAACTGGGACGTGATCTCTCAAAGAAGTGGATGAGGCTACTTGAGCGGGAGGTCACGAGAACTCCAACAATCTCTTGGTTACCTTAGACTTGTTACCTACACATATAATAGATGAAGAATATGGGGCAACATGCTTTCGTGGCGTCTCATGATCGCACATGCTTAATGTTAGGCCATAAAATCCATAGAAAGACAAAATATGCAAAGATGCATCCTACTCTACCATGAGAAATATCATATGTTAGTTCTAATGCAAAATCAACATGCAATGCATCCTACTCTACCATGCATATGATAAAATATCAAGTCTCAAGGAAAGGGGTGATGTGACTTAATTTGACCTGCTCGGGCCAAACTTTGTCGTTGAGTTTGGCAATGTAATAATAATTCTCCCCAACTTTTCCATGAATCTTGACAAGCATTGGATCTCTATCAACCAAGACCAAGTGCCCGATCTTATATTCTTTTTTAGGCTTCCACTTTTGCTTGCTTTCGAGATTGGTCGCTTGAGGATGTAGACTTCTTGAGCCGTGAGAATAGGAGAAGGCTTCTCAATTTCATGTGTTTCATAGTATGGTCCAGGGTTGATCACATGAGATTGCTCGATGGCTTCCCTATAAAGGATAAAATGGGTTCCATCAGATTGTGGAATGGTAGTCTATGATAAGTCCATTTGAACATGACCCCCAACGGTAGCCCCCCATTTCCTAGATAATAGCCTTCCACACACATCGGGAATATCAATGACAACAACATCCATGAGGAGGGATATGTCAGGATTCCTAGTCAAAGAAACTTTAAGGTCCTTGATGAGACCTTCTACTTCCATAGGCTTGGAGTTAAAACCACACACCTCCTTGTACGATCGAGTGATGCTAAGACCCAATTGCTTCATAACTTTTAAGGGCATGATATTTGCGGAAGCCCGAGTCTAACATACAATTGTGTAAGAAGAGCTCATTGATAGCCAAAGTGAGCATAACGATTCGTACCTAGGGTTTTAGTCTGGAATATGAATGTTTTGTTTTTCTCTTTGAGTATTTCCTCTTCCTAAATTCCCAGGGACTTCTTGATTTGTTGTTGCTGCTTGGGAAGTTTAGCAATTTCTTTCAAAGGAACGGGTATGGTCATTCTTCCTACGACAACTCCTATGCCAATGTCAAGTTTAACGTATTTCCCTTTTTCTTTCTTCTTGATGTTTTCCTTTCTCAGAGGATCCTTTTTCGGATTGGCTTTGGTTGGGGGATCCTTGGGAGGAATTTCAGGGAGAGATTCTTTGGGAGGGGCTTACTTAGGTAATGAATCTTCTTTGGATGGTTCCTTAGAGGTTGCAAGGTCTTTATTATTTTCCTTTTGTGAATATTGGACCCCTTTGAACCTTCCCTTGCTATCAAAGTTAAGAATAGATTCTTCTTTTTCCTCCCTAAGGGTGACCTCACTAACGGGAGGATGTGTATATGCTAATTTTAGGTATGTTCTATGCTTAAGAACAATTTACTTCAATTTTCTTGTTAGCTCAATATCAATGTCCAGTTAGCAATCACATTAGCATGATAGTAAAATGCAGATAGAACATAAACATAAACAGTAGAAGACAAGCCAAGACAAGAGGACACAAGATGTGGCACTAGGTAGGGACAAACCCCAATGTGGGGAAACCCTTGATCAATTCTTCTTATATTCTTCAATAGTTCAATAGAGAGAGATAGTACAAATATACAAATCTGAGATTTAATGACAGCAGTAGGAAAGTCTTGACTAGACAAGTCAATGTTGGTCAATCAGGACGGAATCTTCCTTTGAAGATCATTCATATGGCACCAACAGGTTGTTCAGAAAACTGAGTCAATCATGGTCAAACCTTGACCCAAAACATCTTCCAAAACTTTGATGTCTTCTTGCTGCTCTAGCTGTCATTGCTTCATGAAATAGGACACAGTCAATAATAGTTTCGCTGCTGTCATCATGATGACTGGTTACGGCACCAAGCACTATTGTAACAGTCCTCCAACAGTCATCAAAACAACCTTTAATCTCTGTGGTATTACGTCACAGGGCAACTCCTTGGTTATGCTATTGATCTAGGCATATATAAGCCCTCAAACACCCCTATGCAATCCTTGACTATGGTGTTATAGCGTGCGGCCTAACACATAGTCTTCCTACAGCTTCCAGGCAACATAAACCTTATTCCTTGTCCTTCCAACAATGCCCCAACAGATCTGTTCCTTAGCTCGTCTAACTCGGCTTCCTTTCAGCCTTTCAGATGGCTTCAGAACAGCCTTATTTCACCCATGTTGAATGATCCTTCTTGTTGTGGCTAGGGCATATTCTTACTGTTGTTTAGGGACTCCCACTTGCTACGAACTAGGGCCTCCTTTACTGTGGATTGGAGCCTTCCTTTTGTTGCGTATTAGGCCTCCTTGACGGCATATAGATGTCTCCCTTGACAATGTATAGATGTCTCCCTTGACTGTGTATTAGGCCTCCTCCTTGCTGTGGATTAGGCCTCTCTTAACTGCAGTTAGGGCCTCCTTCAGTTAGTGGATTAAGGCCTGCTTAAGACAGCAAATTAGGGCTTCTTTAGACTGCGTATTGGAGCTCCTCCTGACAGCTAATAGGTTTCCTTTTAACTGCGACCAGACCTCCTCACAAGACTGCTACTAGGGCTCTCCTTCAACTGCGTCTAGGCTTCATTATGACAGCGGCTAGGGCTTCATTATGACAGCGGCTAGGGCTTCACTCAAGGACTGCGACTAGATCCAAGGTCTCCCTCTCGACCTCTCTTTCCACCAAACCCAAACGAGTGGAGAGAGATCATGAGAGATGAGTGTGTCTCAAATGACTTGAGGTCACCTTTATTTATAATGCAACATTGAGGTTGAGCTGGAGTTATTTGCTTGCTGGTCGACCTTGACAAATTGTCAATAACACAAATAATTTCATATCTCCATAAATAAATGTCGGAATCGAATGATCTTTAGATCAATCCTACACCTCTCAGATAGAGGAATCCAAGAAAAATATCAGTTGCCATAAATAGGATGACCCACATGAAGTTTCGCCCTAGTTGCCAATTTTAACACTCCCTCTCAACTAGGGAGAACTCCATCTGCTAATGCATCTGCCAGTTTGTACCATCTCTGCCATCAATGCAGTGCCTTGCACTGCTCTGTTTTGTTGAACTATGAAGAAGAAAAAGTGATCAAGAATGTATCATACCATTCTCTATTGACCCAAATTCAGTCCCATATAAAGAGAGTGTCTCATACCACTCTTACTGATCTGAAATCAATGCCAAATAGAGAGTGTCTCATACCACTCTTACTGACCCGAAGTTAGTTCCATTGATCCCAAATCAATATCATCCTAGCATAGGGAGTACGGTAGTACACAATGCGTCCATCGATAGTACTATGGTCCCTATCCTCATTTCCCTACTCAATGGCCAGATGAGAGGTACTTCTCATGAGTCCCAAACTGCATGGGTAAGATGTCTCAGCAGGAGAAGGATGAACCACTCATCCTGCCTACATGTTGCCATGGGCTATCACAGGGGAAGGTTGAACCACTCACCCTGTACACAACAAATCACTAGGGGAATGTTGGACCACTCACCCTATGATTGTGTCTCAGCAGAAGAAGGATGAACCACTCATCCTGCCTACATAGCAAACCATTAGGGGATGGATGAACCACTCACCCTATAATTGCTTATTGCTCCAAGAAGTACCCCATGCCCCCCGGAGCTCCCAGAGCTCAATATCCATATCATACAAGACTCTCAAGAGAGGGTCTCTCCACGACTCCTAGTCGTTCTCGGAAAGTCAAGAATTTGACCTTTCCCAGGGGCTTCGTCAAAATATCAGGGGACTGCTCAACGGTCCCAATGTGATGGAGCCTTATTGCTCCTCGCTGTACCATATCCCGGATAAAGTGGTACCTAATGTCTATTTTCTTGGAGCGATCATGAAACACGGGATGCTCTGATAATCGGATCCCACTCTGGTTGCGCAGAGGATCATGGTGGTATCTAGCACATGTCCAAATAGCTCGCTGAAGAGCTTCCTCAACCAGACAACTTCATAGGAGGCCAAACTCGCAGCTATGTAATTGGCCTCAGCAATGCTCAAAGCAACTGACTTCTACTTCTTGCTCATCCAGGATATTGGAGCAAAACCCAAAGAGAAACAACACCTAGAAGTGCTCTTGCAATCCATCACACTATCTGCCCAATTAGCATCAGAATAACCATGCAGTCCCTTATCTTTGGCAGTGTGTATCAGTCCATGAGTGATTGTACCCCAAAGATATCTCAGAAGATTCTTGGCACCAATACAATGTGTGATGAGGCTCAACCATATATTCGCTCAACATGCTAACTGCAAAACATATATCTGGACAAGAGTTCACCAAGAATATCAATGCTACTATGAGTTGATGAAACTCAGAGGCATTTCCCAATTTAGGTCCAGCAACACTACCGCATAACTTCTTAAATTTAAGCTCCATCGGGGTAGTCACAGGCTTGCACTCCACCATTCCAAATTCAGAATCCAACTCCCTCTTACGTTTGTAAATGAGAGGGTCTGCACCTGTCAGAAAGAGGTCATCCACATAAAGTGCCAGTATGAGAGATCTATCATCTTCAACCTTAAAGTAAAGATTCGGATCGGTTTCACTCCTAGTGAATCCTAGCTTCACCAGTGTTGAAAATAGCAACAAGAAATGCTAAATATAGAAGTGCTAAATTTAGTACTGCTATAAATAGCATTTCGGGATACCTTCCTATTTTAGTCAGTCCCTAAACTAAAATAGTGAAGTAAAATTCGAATTTAATCTTAGCAACTATTTGTAAAATAATTAATTAACTCACCATGAGTTAATTAGTTAAGGAAAATCAAACATGAAGTCTACGTGGGGACATGCAACAGTTTCTCCATTAATTGAGGAATTTATCCATCAGTTAAAGAGATAAGGATGAATTGTAATTAGTTGGCTCAGTTAACTGAGTCAAGTCCAGTTAGATTAATTTAAACAGTTTGTTGAATTAATGTGAGTTCAGTTAGTTAATGCATGCATGCATGTAACCACTGCACTTCAGATAATTGAATATTCTCTCATAAATAACTCATGCATGTTAGTTCAGATAGAGACCTAGTTGAGATCAAATGGAGGGGCAGTGTACTATCAGTTGCTAGAATATTCCATTGTGAATATTCCTTGCATGCAGAAGGAATTCTTTCCTTGAGGATTGCGCAGTTACTTCTTCAGGTTTTGTGAGTGTGATGAGGCCAGTTCACACATGTGGCTTCACTGGACCCCAAGAAAAATTGCGCAAGGAAATAGAAGGTTTGGAGGGCTTGAGGAGGACATATACTATGTCTATTCAATCTTTGAGCTGTATTGTTTGATTGCAGAGAGAGCAGGTTAGCTTGAGAGCTGATTCTTTTTGTAACTTGCACAAGATTTCCACTTGTATGATAATACAGAGATTGGGGTTTTAGGCTGAGGCTTTCTCTGGGTTACTTCTTCTGTGTTATGTGTGATTGATTTCTCATTCTCAGTTATATGTGTTCTCTTGATATTGCTCAATTTGATTAAGCTTCTGCAAAGTGTTGTAGAAGTAGATCTTGTATTGTGTTTTAGTATATTGCATAATCTGTTGATCTACAGTGGGATTTTCTACAATCAGATAGCTATCGATCCTCTCATACCAAGCCCGAGGTGCTTGCTTCAAACCATAAAGAGCTTTCTTCAACATGCATATATGAGATTCCTAGTCATGAACCTCAAACCCCTCAGGTTGTTCCACATTTGTGGTCTTGCTATTACTTGTAAGTTTTCCCTCGGTACATCCAGACATATACCTTCATGCTCTTATTTGAACTCGAGCATCCCTGTCACCATTTGTCTCATATCAGGTAGGGCTTGGTAATGAAGATGCGCAAACCTCCGGTGCTATAGTTCAGATTGTAGAGATGTGTCAGAAGACATGGTCCCCAATGGACTTCCTCCAACTCGATACAAAGTGCCAACCCTGAACCCAAGAGTAAAAGCATCTATAAAATTCCTTTTCTAAACATGTACCTTTCCATTGATGAATGCTACCTTGTAACCTTTGTCTTCCATTGCAGAAATGGACACCAGGTTATTCTTGAGATTAGGTACATAAAGAATTTCTTGTAAATGAATCGTGTTACCCTGATTCAATTGAAGAGTAACATTCCCTACACCCTTTACGGGATAGGTGGCATCGTCTCCAAGAATAATCTCCAAGTTTGTTTCCTTTTCTATCAAATTAGAGAGCGTTTCCTTGTATTCGGTGAAGTGCCTTGAAGCACCACTATCAATAAGCCAATTCCCCAAAGTGTCCGGAGGAGAGGTAGTGGAGAGGGCCGATATAAGATAATACTCCTATTTCTTATCAGAAACAACATTTGATTCTTCGTACCTGGAGTTCCTTGCTTTCTTAGAGGGTTGACCATTTCCATGATGTCCCGCATTCCTTTTTCCTTTGCCATTGTACTTGCCATTCCTTTGATTGTTGTTGTTGAAGTTGCCCCTCAAATGATTGTGATCATTATCATGTGATGTGTCCCTTCTATTTGGACACTCCCTTGCATAGTGGCCAAACTTGTCGCAAACAAAGCACATGCCCTTCCTTCCACCCTTAGATCTGGGCTTTTCGTTGAAGTGATAGCAACCGTACAGATGCAACATTTGCGCAGTAGCTGGTGGGCAGTGATGTCAGACATCAATAGCGCAGAGTGAGATGTTACAGAACATGGTGATGCTTTGGCAGGTTGCATTGTTAGAGCACATTCCTCGCTAAGAGGGGGTGTTGATTTTGGGTAGCATCGGATGTGCTCTAAGTCTCAAATTTTGCAAGGAGGCTTAGACACATGTATTCCACAATACCTAGAAATCATTTTGGGAAATTCCACTCAGAGACAATTTTATTAAAATAGTTAATTATTTTTAATGAGTGCCTAAGTCTAAACTTAGGAAATTAAAATAATTAAAGGGTATTAATCTAACTGTGGGTGAAACTTCTAGAAGAAGATGCGGATCATGTCAATATGATCTAAGCCATTGATTAGAATCTAATTTGAACCATTGAATACTCAACTGAAGGATTATAAGAAGGACTTCGATGGGCATTTGGAAAATACACCAGGCAGATACTTAGTTACCTGAGTAAAATCGATTTCCTCACTGGTCGAAATTCGGCAAGAGGAAAATCGATTAAGAGGGAGAGTTGCAGTTGAATAGGAGAGAGGGTATCAACAACAGTCGAGAGGCGGGAGCAGAAGAAGCAAAGCAGAGAAGAGATGGCGCAAAAACTTCGACATAGAGGGACAACGCAGAAACTGAGACACTGGGACCATGCAGCCCCTATGTATAAGCTGACGCAGTGAGTGACAGAAGGGGCAACAGGTCCTCTCCCAGATCAGAATCTTGCCAAGGAGTCTAAGAAAGTTGTCTGTAAAATTCTCACAGAGATATACTTTCTATTCTGCTAGTTGCATCTTGTACATGAGATTTTGTTGAAGATTAATAAAGAAACCGTCATCTGCAACATTAGTTTTCCCACACTGGATTTTTTCAGGGACGATTGTCCAAAAATAACTGTCACTATGATTATCCTTGTGCTACTATTTTTCTTTGCATTTACTTTGCGTAGTATTTTAATTGTGAACCCTGTGTTGGAAATACTGAGAGGGGAGGTGAATCAATATATTTTTCAAATGTTGCTTTTACTAGTTAGATCACTTATATTTAGAACAAAAAATGAACAATAAGAATAAATGCTTTTATTAATTTTTTCCTCACAATAAATCAAGTACAATATATGTGGGGCTCCAACCCTAGATGAAGACACTGATCTTCAATCTCCCAGGCTCCATCCTATATTTTCGAAGCACCGACTTGGACTTCCAAGGCTCCAATCTTGTTAATTTTGAGGCACCAACCTCAAGGGCTCCAACCCTATATCTGGTTCAGGCTTCGACCTGGTTCTTGAGGACTCCGATCCTCTAGGGCTCCAACCCTATCCTCCAAGGCACCAACCTTGTCTTTTCGAGGCTCCAACCTATATTTGCCAAGCACCGACTTGGACTTCCAAAGCTCCAATCTTGTCAATTTTGAGGCACCAACCCTATATCTGGTTCAGGCTCCGACCTGGTTTTTTGAGGACTCAGAGACTCTAGGGCTCTGGCCCTATCTTCCAAGACTCCGATCTTGTTACTTGAGGCTCCAACCTCTAGGGCTCCAACCCTATCTCTGGTACAGGCACCAACCTGGTCTTCTTGAGGACATCTATCCGTTAGGGCTCCAATCCACATCTTCAATTCGTCAATATAAGATTACTAGTTCTTCACGGCTCCCAATATCTTCTGCAACGTGCCCTACCAATCTCTTCACCTTCAGCACTGCCCTCAAATCACATCAATGACAACATTCTTATGAAGGTGTCTCCACTACTCTTCATGTCACCCAAACACTTTCTCCAAAGTCACCTCATGATGACTTGAGCAGTGCATATGAGGTCTTCACTAATGTCTCCAAGATCAGCTTCCACAAAGGTCTGTCCACCACAAGTCTGCTTCAAAATGTGCTCCAAAGATACTGCTTTAATCCCCTTAAGATTCTGCTTTAGGCCTGCTCCTTCAATAGTCAAGAATGTCAGCTACCCCAACAAGCCTACAATGTCTTCAAGATTGCTGTAAGCACTTTTGACAAGCAGCTGAACAATGTCAAGACAGCCTTCTAGTTCTGCAATCCAGGCTTCCAAGCTGCTATATTCATATACCATCGAGCTGCCACTGTGATACTCCTTTTGGCTGCTACAATCCGAGCTGCAATGCCTCATATATGTCTACCAAAGTGGTATTTCTGAGCTGCTACAATTGTCATACTACCTCTGAAGTGCGAGCTGCTGTGTAGGGTCTGAACTATATATAGGTTGGCTGCCTTCACACAGTACCGGGCTTGTAAATAGGAGTTCTGAACCACAGATGACTGTGCATGCTCACACACCAGCCCTTAAATACTCCATGTTGCCACCTGTTCAAGGAGGTTAGGCCTGCGGCCTACAACAGTCCATAAAACAGCCTCTCAGCCCTGTCAAACAGTCCTAACTGCCCCCTCTTATGTTGTCACTGTAATGTGCTCAGAACTGTGCCTTCTTACAGTAAGTTGTGCCGTCATGCCTGAGCTGTAATCCAAGCTACTTTCAATAGGACTGGACCCTTTAGTTGCTGCACCAAGGTCACTTGCAATAGGACTGCACCAATGTCACTTTTAATAGGACTGCACCAACGTCACTGTAATTACATTCACAGATTTACCCAAACAGATATTTCGCTGTCCTTATCTTCAAGAATACTCCTCACTGTCCTCCTTACTGTCTACCACCAAATTATGAACTTCAGACCAAAAAATAATGGTGAAAGAATGAGCTCGAATCCCTAATAAATAGTGGTTTACGCACAGCAAAATGGAAGGACACATCTAAGGAGGTAGGCCGTCTTGTGTCCTTGAGCATACGTCGGCTCAATGTCAAAAATATATTTTTTAACTTGAAAATTCAATATCTTACAAACTATTGGGAGTTTCGGGGCAAGTAAGGGCTCATTGGAAATAGGAAAAAATCCTCTTTCAGATGGTATATAAATCATTATGGAGGAATGCCTCTAAGATGGTAAAACATATTTTTCTTTGTGACTGCCCTTGAATTGCTTAGTGCAGAAGATGATTAGGACAGTATGGCTTCTCTATTGTTTGGGACAGCATGGCTTCTTCATTGTTTCATCATTGGATCATAGTCATCAATCATAGGATCATAGTGTCATCATGTAGGACATCCATGTCATCATATCCAACAATATCATTATATACTAGTGCAGTGATATGTCATAGTGCAACAATTATTAATTTGTCATTAGGAGATTTCCAAGTCCTTCATGACATGTCTCCAATCATTGTCATATATAGTCTCCGGCCTTCATCAAGTGCCATCATCAATGGTGGTCATTTATTAAGTGTGTGACATCATCAAGTGTAGTCCTCCATATGTCATCAAGGGCTTGTATATTAGATACTTCATTGGCACTTACGGTCTAGATCATCAATCAAGGCACATGATTGACACTTGGCAATATCATAGTTAGTTCCAAGGCTTCTTACGATTTCTTCATTGGTGGCTTGACATATTAATAGCTTGACATCTTCATTGATGACATCTCTATCAAACAAGAGTTTGATCAACATGTACCTCATCATCATCTGGAACCAGGCATCTCAAGAGTACTTGCTATCTCGGCCAATGCCATATTGACATCAATGACAACCTTGATTAACAATCTTCCCCTTTGTCATTGATGGCAATATTCTTGCCCTCTCAACATTCTCTCCCCCTTTGACATCCATGGCAAATGGGGTTCCCAAGTACTCCCCCAGCAAGTTGCTTCTCTTCATCGTATTTTTTCATCAATGATAGTTCTTCATAGATATGTTGCTCCCCCTGTCATGGTGCTCTTCTTTAATGTACTTGCTTCCCCTAAGCCTCTGCATGTCTTCATGGAAATGGATGAGGTAGATGATCCTCCAACTCCCCCTGCCTTCATAAACTCCTCTAGCACTTTTTTTTGCTCAAGAAAGATTGCATCGTTGTGATCAAGTGGAAGACATCTTCAACAATGGTCCATCTGGTGAGTAAAGGATCATGTTCTTCAATGGAGATGATCTTTCAAGATTGTCCATGTATAACTCATCAAAGGTTTCATGGTGCCCTTTCACGGATAGCTTCTGCAAGAATGATCACAAGCTCCTCCTAACTATATGCATGGTCTCCCTTTTGCCAGAGTCTCATCATCCAACACTTGGGATATCACATCTTTGATGTCTTCATCAAATCAACATGTGTCGTTGGCTAGAGTGTCCAAGAGACTTTCAGATCCAATTTGTTTCTTTCTCCATATTTGTGTAACTTGTTTTTCTGGCTTGGTTTTCATGGTTCTAGCTTGTGTAGGGGCCCAAGTCAAGTTACAATCACGTGCCATATATCCAATGTTATGGCAATTGAAGTACTCCATCTTGTTTATGAATGAGTAATCATGACTTTTTCTTGCAAAATTGCTTTTAGGACATTGACGAGGACCATTATATTTGTCTTTGTGATGTACCCTACAATCTTTTGCCATGCGCCCAAAAGTTGTACAAGAATAGCAATAACCAAGAAATATCAGTGAAGACAATATTGCCGACACTGATATTCGCAAATATCGCGATATTTTCGGGGAGATAAAATATCGCCAAGGAAATATCGCGATATTTTGTCTATCGATGATATTTCGGGAAAATATTGCGCTATGACCTAATATATCCTCAAGTGGGTGAAAAAATGCGATGTTGTGGCTAGAAAAGGCCAAATTCGTTTTTTTTTCCTCATTCTTGTTTTCTGATTGTTGGAGAAGGAAGGGGAGAGCATTGTCCCCGTTGTCAAGGAGGAATCGAGGGTTGAATAGCCATTATCGCCACCAACAACGAATATTTTGTTGATCAAAGATTGAAGAATAGTGAGACAATCTTCATTTCTTCCATTAACAGGTATGTTCTAATAAACCCCTATGTTAATGATTTTTTTAATAGATTTAGGGTTATTCTTGCTTGTCTCTTTTCCTACAAACATTTTGCTTGTTTTTTTCTCCATTTGCTATGATTTTCCTGCTCATGAGCAAATGTAAGGGTTTTCTCGATATTTGGACAACAAACTCCATTTTTTTTTAAACTTTCAAAGGCACCCTCCTATTGTCATTTATGATTTTTCATTGAATTCACATTGCAAATAATGTAGAAAAAAATTTATTTTGTAAAATGAGGTGATTATTACTTATTAATTCCAATTTTTTTTTTGGTGCCCTAGGTTTGAGTTAGCTCACTACAAAATTCAAATATGCCAAAAACCTTGGACCCATTTTGGGAGTATGGGGAACCTGATGGTGGGACAAATCGGGCATATCTATCATGCAAATTGTGTGGGACTAGGATGACAAGAGGGGTTACGCGATTGAAATACCACCTGGCTAGACACACTAGACATGATGTTGGGATTTGTACGGTTTCTAGTCCAGATCTTATACAAAAAGCTCTTGAAGCAATTGATGAAAACGACAGAAAGAAGGAAGAGGTAGAAAGAAACTGTTGAAGTTTCTAATTTTCCTTAGTTTAGAAACCCTTCATGCACTTTTTCTGATTTATTCCTACCTACTTGTTATTTTTCTTTGACAAGTTATTTACAAAGTAAATATTTAAAATAAACACCAGTGCATGCTCAACATATTACAGATCAGCAACTAAAAGAAACAAGAACAAACACACCACATGACACCATTATTTTTGGACCAATGTCCCCGGAAAAGCCCAATACGGGAAAACCGGTGCAACTATCTGAGGGTTTTCTTATTAAGCAATATTAGAGTACAATCTGGGTGTCGGAACTAGCCTACCCAACAGAGAATTTCCTTAGTAGCTATACCTCACAGTTTGAGAGAAATCTCCTGGCTGAAACCTTGGAAAATCCTTCCGGTAGCTCCTCAGCACAACACTGCTCTATAACCCCAGCGTCTGCCCGATCTGGACTGCGTCAGCCCCTCTCCGGCCCTGTGTCAGCCTTTCTTGGCCTACGTCAGCCCTAGGAGGCCTTGCATCAGCTTTCTGGGCCTCTACGTCAAACACATTGTCCTCTCTGGTGCTTTGCGCAGCACTTCGCTGCCTCTGCATGGCCCTGTGTAAGCCCTTGCTGGCTCTGCGTCACTCTCCTTGGCTGTTGCGATGCTCTCCCGGCACAATCTTTGCCTTCTCTGTTTCGCTGTACTCAATGCCCCTCAGCTGCTCCCCCGATCACTAATTCTATCTCCCTTAGCAAACCCCACTCTAGAGAATAGTATGATTGATCACTCTGGTGTATCCTCCAAGTGACCCTCAAGCCTCCTCTTATACTTTTCCTGTTGACATATCAATGGCCGAGATTAAGTCCCTAATCAATGGCTAAGATTAGCTCTGGCTCGATCCATGTCTTTTGGACCATTCTAACACAGATTCATATTAATACACATTAATATTTTATTTTCCCTAAATTTAGACTTAGTGACTTCATTAAAAATATTAATTATTTTAATATCTCCTGATTTGTTTAGAATCTGCCAAAACCATTTCTGGGCATTGGAGACCTCATGTGCCCCAACCTCTCCACCAAATTTCGTGGCTGGAGCACATCTGATGCTACCCCAAATCAACACTCCCTCTTAGCGAGGACTGTGCTCTAGCAATACTCCTCACTGAGTATTACTTTGATCATCTGGCATCGGTACCTATGTTGATGCTAGGCCTTCCTGCCCAACATCCTCTGCAATGCTGCCTCTTGTACTACTGCCCATGGTTCTACCACTGCCACTGCTGCATTTGTACGATAGCTCTCTCTGCATTCGTGCTGCTGTTGGTCCTGTTAGCACTTGAAATTTCACCTCAGGCTGAGAAAGGTAAACTTCAAGGCAACATCAAACCACTTAGCCTCGTAGCTAGCCCCCCCCGGCAGGAGAGGGCTCTCTCCGGTCTATCTCAGTAAAGATCTTCAATGGGCGAGATGACCAATAGGAAAACACTGATTTTAGGCTAGTAAACTGATCAAGAGGTTTAAATTTGGGATTTTTAAAGTTTTGGTGGAAAATTGGGGAATGGCAATTTCGGGTGCGGGGATTGGACACAGTTTTCGCAGGGGGTTCTTTGGGGCGAGGTAGGAAACAATATTGATGCCTTTGATAGAGATGGATGGATGAGAATGACCGATGAGGAGTTAAGGAGAGCAAGCAATAACCTTGAATTCCCCTTAAATAGTTGAAAACATTGATATTAAGCAAACTTAAAAGCAGAGCATGACAGTCATGAATTCTACTTTAACACTTCATTTGCCTAATTTGCAGAAGGAAAAGTAAGGAAATGATTCACATAACACATTTACAAGTACAAAGAGAAACACACCATCAATACATGTGACCACAAGAATCCCAAAAAGGACTGCAAAACCCTGGTCTTCCTTTGCCAAAAATTGCAGAGATATAGTGAATAATACAATAAGATCTTCTTCCTCAAGAGTCCAACCTTCCAACCCCTGAAAATGATTAAGAAAATACATAATATAGGCAAGCTAACACCTTTCCTTGCCTCTAGGGGTCGAGCTCATCCTTCTAGGAGCTGTTTCAACCAATTCTAAACTAAGCACTGAAAACTAGGCAATCAAAACAACTTGCCTCTATAAGCTAGGAAACCAATTCATTCATTAAATGCATGCTATTTCATGAATGAATCTTCTAGAGAAGGTAAATAAGTGTCATATCAACATGAAAATACATAAATTACATCAAAGAGGGTGAAAAATCCCATCAAAAGTCAAAACTAGTAAAAGCTGGGCGAATCCATGAGCTGTAAGTGAAAAATTGTGAAAATTGCCTGATGGGTCGCGCGCATTTCCTGGACGGGTCGCGCGCCTTTGGAGGCACTTTTGAGGCACTTGCAGGTGTCCAAATGAGGCAAAAGTGGGCTTGTTGGAAAGGTCTGGATGTCTACTTTCCAACCCAAGTGGAATTTCTGAATTTGGTTGTCATTTGCCCCTCCAAAATTGCAATCTCCCAAGACTGCTCCCTGTGTGTCAAAAATGTGGCAGAAAGTCATTTTTTGCTTGTTTTTTTGACTTTCTGGAGGCCCAAAACTTGGTGAAATTTCTTAGTAATGGCTGAGCAAGTGTAACTTTTCATGACAAATCCAGAAATGCTGAGTTTTTCCAAAATGGAGTTGCCAATCGAAAGGGTCGCGCGCCGCCAGGGAGGAAAACCTGTTTTTTGCCCAAAAAAAATAAAAAATGACCCAAAATACTCAAAATTTTTTGGAATTTGTGCTGGAGTTGAGTTATCTAGTACCATGCTCCTTCAAAGAAGCCTCAGCCAAGATGTGGAGGGGGTCGGGCCTTTTCCTTCGTTTTTGTGCTTTGGCCAACTTCCTTTGGAACACTTTCATTTTCGCCTTGCATACATGCATCCACACCCAATAATGATTTTTCATGTTCCTGCGCAAGTCCTTATCCTGGTTGGCCTTGGCCAGCAACCTCTCCAAATGAGCATTAACCCGGAGAAGCATAGCCTCTCGCTCAACGGGTACCAAATCGCCGAGTCTCTTTCGAGCCAAGTTGCGGTCCTCATGAATCCTCCGCAACTCATCAAGGTTGTGCTCATCCTCCAACTGCTTGTTGCGCTGCTCTAAATAGGTGATCGTCCATTGTGCCCCTTCCAATCTTCGCTGCAATGAATCATTTTCAGCTCTTAGGTGCTGAATGATCTCCTTTGACTCTAGGCTAGGAGAACTAATATCAAGGTCTACCACCTCTATGTTTGGAACACCTGATGGCCCCTCATCAATTCTGGGCTGTTTGCCCCTCTCTGATACCTGTGCTGCTGTCAGAGACGAGGCCCCTTCTACCTGATGTGGAGATAACATTCGTGGTGCTGATGAAGAAGGCGAGACCCCTTCCACCTGGTGTGGAGAAAATACTCGCCTGGCTGCTGCAAATAGGGCCCTGTGGCCTCTCTGATAAGTGACCAATGGAGGAGAGCTGACATGTCTAGTCTCATGGATATCATGCTGCTGTGATGGTCCTCCCTCCTCATAAACAATCTCAGGATGTGGTAGTGGTGCTGTGAAAAACTCATGAGAGATAAACTCTTCCCATGGGATGCCCTGCTGTGCCAACTGATGTATGACCACAAGCTGAATCAAACCATAATGATAGAGGCTCCTATATTGTTGTGCTGGGCTCTTCCTCTGCATCAAAGGCACCATCCTCTCAATATTCTGGCACAAGAAAACCGGGATGTTCATCATCCGTACCTGTGTGAAATGCATCAATAAGCGAATATGGTATGAATACACAAGTGAAAATCTGCCCTCACAGGTGAAATAGCGCATGATAAGTCTCATCAATGGAGCATACTCATTCCTCAAAAATCTGAAAGGAAATACACCCGTCACTTGTCTCATGAATGCAGGTTTAATGTAAGGCTCAAACTGAACATTGTCCAATATTTTGCGCTTGTTCCACACTTCTCCAACATTTGGTATCCCTGTTGCTTCAGCAATCATCTCAGGTGTCAATGTAAAATCCACCCCTGCAAGGTTCACATGCCCATCATGCAAATGCAAAACAAACAAGCGAGTCAACTCCCTGTGATGCTGAATCTGAGAGATCCTCTCGCAAAACTCATAACAAGACATATAACGGAAACATGAGACTGCAATTGGACAAGCCTGCAAATCAGTCAAAGAGGTGGGCTCCTCTCTCCTATGATGACCGCTCTTTCCACCTTTGTGAGGTCTCCTCTGTACCTCAAACTCAGAAGCTGACTCATGGTCATCACTTTGCTCATAATTGGTTTCGGTTTCTGACATTGTTTTAGGAGCAAAGTGGCTGAAATGTACTGCTGTTTCTGCTTTGAAAACTGCTGATTAAAATGTTGTTTTAAGGGGACAAGAAGCACAAGGGAAATGTTAGGGAAGGGATACTTTAAAGGGAAATTGGGAATAATAATGAAACAGGGAGTTTTAGGGGAAAAATCATTGCATATACATCATTATACAGTTTTACTTACAAGGATGTTATGGGAGGTAGGGTTAGGATTTTAATTTTTTGATTTCTTGGGGAGAGGGATAGGGTTTTAGGCTCTTAGCAAATTTGGAAGGGAAGTTTAAATAAAATGATAAGGAATATGTAATGGGAGGTGGACAATAGGAAAGAAAAGGGATACCTCAAAACAGCATAATAAACCCTAGCAATTTTGACAACTTCAAGCCCAAAAGCACAATGGAGACTTTTACTTGCAAATGAAGACCTTTAAAAATACAATCATGATCTTCTTGAACTGTAGCAAGCAATAATTTTTCATGATTGAGGGCCTACCTTGCAAAATTTAGTAACTTGTGGTTCCTCGGCAGCTTGCTGGCGGTTTTGTGTAGAGGGAACGCTGATAGGTCGCGCGCCTCACCCAACAGGTCGCGCACGCTTGACGGGTCACGCCCGTTGAGAATTAACACTGGCGGAGGTGGCCTGACGGGTCGCGCTCGCCTGACGGGTCGCGCGCCTCCCAAACTCACCGAATTCACTCAAACGCTCTTGCAACTGATTTCTCTATCACTTGGATGCACAATGGAGCTTGATGGAGGGAAATAGAGCCTTTATAGCCTTGCTTTGAATAAATTTCATGTCACAACCCACTTTCTAATGTTTTTCCATGACACTTTTTAAACTTTGAATGCTGTTGTCTTTTTGGTTTCCTTTTGTCCTGAAATTGATTGATTTGATGTTTTCCTTGATAATTTTTTTGCAGGGATAGCTTCTGAGGGGTCTTGGCAAGGGAGTCAGGGTTGTATGCTGTCCTTTGAATCATTTTGAATTTTTGCAAGTTTTACAAAAGTTTGTGAAATGACCTTGGCTTTAAAAACAAGGTTTTTAAATCCAAGGTGAAAATTAGCTGCACAAGATAGAATCTTTCGAAGAAATACTTTGAAAATCATCCCTCTGGCTTGCTGGGCACTTATTGACCTTCAGAGACGTGACCTTGAAGATAAATTTGACCTAAACCCTAGACCTAGAAATTTTTACCTCAAGACAAGACAAATAACCTTGAAAAAGTTTAATGACTGAAACAACTTGATCCAGCAGTGCCAAGAGGGGAATAAAGACAGCAACTCCTCCATCAGGGTTATGGCATGCCTAATGGAATGCAAGACACTGTTGAGACACCTACTTATGCAAATGCAAAGAGCTTTGATCGCTGATGGAGGGCTACTAGACCGACTCTAACAGGTCCTTCCTCCCAGCACTGCATCCACACTGCAACTCCCTCTGCATCTGTGCTGCTGCTGGTCCTTTCTCCCAACAATGCACCTCCTTTCATCATGTTGCATCGTGCTGCCCACTGCTGCACTGCAACTCAGTTACTGAGAAGTAAGTAACTGATCTCCCAACTGACCTCCCTATTGGGCTAGAGACACCCACTGATGCTAAAGCTCCCTTTGTCGCTGACAAGTGCTCCCTCTCTGACCTCTGCGCTGCTGCAACAACTCCCTGCATCTCGCACCATTGCACACCTCTCTGTGCCTTCCTACATTGGTGCAACACTCATGTGCCTCTCGCACTGCTGCAACCTGCTAGCTCTGTGTTGTCTCGGGACTCCTGCACTATAGCTATGTCTGTCACTCAATCCACATCCTCTCTACCCAGTCCGCCAATCCTACTCGTCGTCGGGGCTTCCATATCAAGGTCTAATCCAAGAGGCTGGGTACCTCAAGGATCCTGCCCCTCATCGCCTGTAGTCTGCCTAACTACAGCTCGATGTCTCCCCACTTTTGCTCAAGTGGTTCATATGCACTAATGGCATAGTCATCATCTGTCAAAACTTCCTTCTCTTCCCGTGCTGGCTCTGCCTTAGTCGCGGAAGACTCTCCTTTGCTATTCTTCCTTGGGCACTAGGTCGCATAATGACCCATCTCCCCACAGTGGAAGCACTTGATTTTGGAGAGATCTTTCTTCTTCCGCTTCTCCTGCTTTCCCTCAAATGCTAGGGCCACATCCTCCTCCTCTTGCTTGATCTTGATCCCTTTGTTGCTGCTACTTGTCTTTGACTGCCATCTGATCTCTTCTTGGTGAAGAGCTGCCCGCATCTCCTCCCAAGGTGGGAGAGTCCCTTTGCCCAAGATACTCTGGACAAACACTTCCCAATCTTCTGAGACAACATTCAGGGCTGTCCTCACCATAAGCTCCTGATCCGATGTCGCTCTTATAGTAGTCAACTGGTCTCGGATCTCATTCAGTCCTCCGAGGAAGGTGTCAATCGATTGACCCTTCTTCATCTGATACGAACTCATCTGGTTCTCAAACAACATTTTTCTTTACACAAAAGTATGCTGGTACAGGTTCTTGAGAGCCTCCCACATCTCAACTCTCGTTTCCTTCTCGGCTATATGTGGTACCACATGATCCTTGACCCCGTCAAGGATAATGCACTTGGCCCTTACCATCGGCTCTTCGTACTTGTTGTTATCATTAGGTTCGACTGTGATAGCTATAACCTTCAAGGCGAAGTTCTTGACACGATTCCTGTCAAGCACTGATAAGATTCTAGCCTTCTAGACTGCAAAGTTCGATGCTCTCTGTCTAGTCTATCCTAGTATCTTACCCCGTGTAGTGCCATGACGCCCCTGTACTTCCCTCCTAGAAGTTCTCTGTTCGACTCCTCTGAGTCTCTACTTCTCGTCTGGAAGTTCTCTTCTGGACTCCCTCTGAGTCCTAATTTCCCTCCTGGAAATCCTTCTACCGCTTGTCGAGATGCCCCCTACTGTGATCGTCTTGTGCAACTGCATTGCTGATCCAGGTTCCTCGGCTAGAAACCCTTGGTAACAACTCCTCTGGCCTTACTCTGTCAGGTACTGTTCTGACTACAATACCTCACCAGCTCCACTTTGCAATATTCTCGCAGCCTTATAAACCCCAACAACCTGAAGGTCAGAGCTGCTAGGCTCTGCGCAATCCCGGCACCAGTAACCTGACCTCCTCAGCCAACTGTGTTAGCCCTCCTAGCTACTGCGTTGCTCTGCGTGAGGCTTCTTTTTCCTTACTTAGTCTTTGTACTACCTCTTCTCGGCACACCCTTGATGACGTAGGCACTGTGTCACCCTTCCTTGTTGCTGCTCTGCTAGAAACAACTTTTGTCACCTCAGGACAATTGTTTTTTGCTGCTATTGCTCCGCTTGGCTGATGTCTTTTAGTCCTACTTTGATCTGCAATCACGCTCTGATACCATGTTGAAGTTTCTAATTTTCCTTAGTTTAGACACCCTTCATGCACTTTTTTTTATTTATTCCTACCTAGTTATTTTTCTTTAACAAGTTATTTACAAAGTAAATACTGAAAATAAACACCGGTGCATGCTCAACATATTACAGATCAACAACTAAAAGAAACAAGAACAAACACACCACATGACACCATTGTTTTTGGACCAATGTCCCCGGAAAAACCCAATGCAGGAAAACTGGTGCAACTATCTGAGGGTTTTCTTATTAAGCAATATCAGAGTACAATCTGGGTGCCGAAACTGGCCTTTCCAATAGAGATTTTCCTTAGTAGCTATACCTCACAATTTGAGAGAAATCTCCTGGCTGAAACCCCGAAAATCCTTCCGGCAGCTCCTCAGCACAAAACTGATATGCAACCCCAGCGTCTACCCAATCTGGACTGCGTCAGCCCCTCTCTGTCTCACGCTGGCCCTGTGTTAGCCCTTCTCTGTCTCACGCTGGCCCTGCGTCAGCCTTTCTTGGCCTGCATTAGCCCTAGGAGGCCTTGCGTCAGCTTTCTGGGCCTCTGCGTCAGACACGTTGGCTTCTCTGGTGCTTTGCGCAACACTTCGTTGCCTCTGCGTGGCCTTGCGTGAGCCCTTGCTGGCTTTGCGCCACTCTCTTTGGCTGTTGCACTGCTCTCCCGACACAATTTCTGTCTTCTCAGTTTCTCTGTACTCAATGCCCCTCAGCGGCTCTCCCGATCACTGATTCTATCTCTCTTAGCAAACCCCACTCTAGAGAATAGAATGACTGGTCACTCTGGTGTATCCTCCAAGTGACCCTCAAGCCTCCTTTTATACTTTTCCTGTTGACATATCAACGGCCGAGATTAAGTCCCTACTCAACGACTAAGATTAGATCTGGCTTGATCCATGTCTTTCGGACCATTCTAACACAGATTCATATTAATACACATTAATATTTTATTTTCCCTAAGTTTAGACTTAGGGACTCCATTAAAAATATTAATTAAACTAATATCTCTTGATGTGTTTAGAATCTGCCCAAACCCTTTCTGGGTGTTGGAGATCTCATGTGCCCCAACCTCTCCACCAAATTTCGTGGCTGAAGTACATCCGATGCTACCCCAAATCAACAGAAACAAGGTTGAACATGTAGGTAGTGTTAGCTCTGCTACACTAATATGGTTTTTGCCTGGTCAAAGGCACTGTGACCATGTGTTTTTTGCAAAAAGCTTGCAGCAGTTCATTTGATCCTTCCCCCTTCATTTGCTTTATACCCTTATAACTCCCGCTACCTCCGTTTCCTCCTCCCCTTCCGTTCTCCTTATTTTCCCTTAACCCCATTATTGCTATTTTCCTCTAATCCTTTATAAATCCCATATAAACCCTTTTTCCCTCTGGTCTCGAGCACAAAGCTAAACCTATGAAACCATGGTCATATAGCCGCGCGCATACAAAAAGCGTTACTGCCGAGGCCCTCCCCTGTCACATCAACCAATAAACATATATGTTAGACCCCCCCGCCGTCCAATCGTGCCTGCCATATGATCCGATGGCATTCGCTGATCCTCGTCCCGCAAGCCGCGCACGCGATAACCCGCGGGGAGAACAGTTTCGTGCCCATCACATCTACCACGTGTCGCTGTTGTATTTGATTGCGCGGTCGCGTACGAATACCGCCCGCCTCCGATATGCGGTGCGGGAAAACCTCTTACTGCTGTCTTGTACGATTCTCGCGCGCTATCACCCGCACTTGTTAGCCGCCCGTCAGTGGTCGGATTTGCCCGCCCACGATCTGACGGCCCTCGTTTGTCCGTCCACGTGTCCTCCCGATACTCCCTGTCAAATGATCTCGGTCGTCCGTATATGTGATTCGACAGTTCATAGTTGCTCCGCCCCGCGTCTTCCCATCGCCTCCTGCCATGAGATCTCAGCCGTCCACCAGTTCCATCCAACGGCTAGCATTCATTCTTGGGCCCTCGTTCATTCTCCATGCAGTTTTCGTGTTTTTGGCCTGTCTTGTGCACCCGAAGGAGGAAGGGGGCCATGATCCAACACTCTGCGCATTAAATCCTTAACAACCGCATTCAAAGAGCAGCATCGATGAGAAAGAAAGGACGATCCTCGAGTAGTTCAATGCTTATAACAATTATTGAAATTTATTCAAACAATACTCCACCTGCTCAGGAAGGACAACAAAGCAGCAGAGAATGTCAAATGAATTTATTGAAACAACAGATTGTATCAGAGACCCATATCTGATTGTAAATGTGGTTGGTGGTCCATTATGACCCCTCCACGCATAGAAAAACAAAGCAATTTTGTAAGCGAACTCCATATATACCCAGAAATGAGATGTATCGAGGGTTGATGAATGTTATTTTGATGTAAAAGTTCAACTTCTGGAGACTGTAACTACTGTGATACTTGCAGCATCTGGTCTTCATTTTCAGCTAATGCAAGCTTCTTTTGCTGTTAATTGCTCACTTTCCACTTATTTGTTCCAAGCTTTGCCTGTTTTGCATTTTTCATGTGCTCTTGATGTTTAGCATTAGAGGGGCTGTCATCCCACCTCTGTGTTAGAATCTAGTATGTATCATTGAATTTGTATGCAGATTTCTGTTATTTTGATGCCAGAGAGCTGTCATCCTGTCTGTGCATTAGGAAATAGATTTACAAACCTTTTAACTGGTTGCAGCCGACCATCACAGGGTCCTGTGCATCTGCTGGTGTGGTTAGTATTCTTCATCATCACCTTATCCTCAAACTGTGAGTAATTGGTGGTCTAAAGCCTTGTAGTCTGGGGGTATTCACCCATGTCTGGGGTTAAGCATAGTAGAAGTGGTTATCTGGCTTGAATATGCATCATTCCTTCCATTCATCCATCATTTTCCAACATTTTTGTTGAGTTTGTAATGTTACCGAGCATCTCTGATATACAACCTAGGAGAGTTTCTTGGGGTGATAACATTAATTGGCGCCGTTGCTGGGGAGAGGAGATTGAAGCTCAACTTCCCTGGGAGAATGACACAGTTCTAGATTTTGATGATAGACAAGGTCTGAGCATATTTCTGGTTGTAATCATCTATCTGGCGACTCCACTGGGGGAAGACCAACCTTTGGCGACTCCACATTGAAGTTCTGGCTCAGTTTGTGAGACATACTCGAAGAAATCCTCAGAAATCACCAGTTGAACCAGTGTCTGACCCTGAGAAGACTGTCAAATTGAAGAAAGCATTACAGAAAGGAGCATCAGGATCAGGTGAGCCTAAGAAATCTTATTTGTCTCTGCATGAGGAGTTTTTAGTTGAGAATACACAATTTGAAGACTTAGAGCCTAGCCTTGCTAGTGAACAAACACTTGCAGAGATTCATACAACTCCTTGTTTAGTTAGTTCCCCTTTGAATCTCAGTGCAAAGAAAGCTTCCCATACAGTCCGAAACATCCCTTTGACTCTGCCATCTATCACATTACTTCCTACCATTCAATTTGCCAGTGTTCTTCCACATACCCCAGTCATGGCAGGCCAGCAAGCACCCACTAAGATAGAAAGAATTGTTGCTGCTAGATATGGACCTTTGGTCTTTCCTATTCCTTTGAATCCCATGCTTGTAGGAGAATATCAAAAATATATGCCCAAGTTCACTAGCACAGAAGGAGTTACAGCAGAAGAACACCTTGAAGCTTTTTACAGTTATGCTGATAATTTAGATATAAGTGAAAATGATGTGTGGATGAGAGTTTTTGTCCAGAGCCTTGATGGAGAAGCTAGGAAGTGGTTCAGAGAATTACCCTAGAGGTCTATAACAGATATTGAAGTTTTAGATGATGCATTTTTGAAGCACTGGGGAGATAAAAAGGACTTGCTGTATTACCATACTGAGTTTGGTAACCTGAAGAGGGAAAATGGGGAATCATTGTCTGATTTTAATAAAAGATTCAATTGTATGTATAGTAAGATACTAGCTGAAGTAAAGCCTACCCCCACCTCTGCCAAACTCACTTATGCTAATGCTTTTGACTCTGAGTTCTGCCTATTGTTGAGAGAAAGAAGATGTGCTACGCTGGCAGACATGCAGGATGCAGCCGTAGAAGTAGAGTCTAATATCATGGCTGCAGAAAAGCTAAAAAGTCAAGCTGACATAAGGAGGCAGAGAGGCCAGGCTTCTACCTCCTCTACATCATCTTCAAAGCCTAAATTAGACAAAATGATTAAGATGATAGAGTCATTGGCTGTTGAAATATCTAAGCTGAAGGTTGAGCAGAATTAAGGAAAAACAAGGCAGCAGAATACATTTGCTCCAAGAAATCCCACTCCATTCAGAAGAGCAAATGAGCAGTTACAAATAATTCAGAGGGGAGAAGAATCAAAAGAAGAACAGAAAGTTAAAGCTCCTTTCCAAAATGTAGTCATGGAGGAGGAACAGTTTGAAGATGAGGATGAAATTCACTGCATGGAAGATAAAGGCAGCGCTGCATTCTTGACTTTGGCCGCTTATGAAGAATCATTGCTAGAGGAACAAGACAGTCAAGAATGGGACAAAGAAGCTGTCCTACAAACTGAGGAGCAACGAAGATATAACCTGAAGTCCAATGCAAGAAATGTCAACGAGAATCCTCCCCAAAGAGCTGTTGTCCAAACAGAGTCACAGAATATCAGACAGAGAAGACCAGCAGCTGATCTAATCATTTTCAAAGCTCCAGTTCAAGAGGTAAAAGGTTCTGATAAGTTATCTTCTTTTTTCAGCTTTGAGTCAGAAGTCCAGAAATTAAAAATATCTATGCCTCTGGTAGAGTTGGTAAAGAGTGAAGTATTTAGAAAGCCTATCCTTGAGGCCCTTGAGCTGGAAATCACACAAACCTCCACTGACTCTGTCAATTTGCAAGATGACAAGCCTGCCATTGTGCTTAGCCCCATGATTGAACCTGCTGATAATAATTCTCCATCTTTTTATGTCTCCTTGACCATTCATGACAAAGTCCTCCACAATTGCTTGCTAGACACAGGGGCCAACCACAATTTAATGCCTAAAGCTGTCATGGAAGAGTTAGGCCTTGATATCACCAGACCCTATCATGATTTATTGTCTTTTGATTCAAGGAAAATGAAGTGCTATGATTAATCAAAGACCTAGCCATAACCTTAACTCAGCTGCCCATGAAGAGTATGATGATGGATATCATGGTAGCAGATGTCCCTCCTAAGTTTGGCATGCTACTGTCCAGAGGATGGATTAAGAGACTAGGTGGGACATTACAGAATGATCTATCTTATGCAACAGTCCCAGTTTTTGGAGGAGAAAGCAAGAGATTGTACAGAGAAGCACAACTGGCATACATCATCAGTGATGAGAAGAATTCTACTAATCATCCCATATATGCTGTGGACACTGATTTTGGAGCATGTATTCTCCAAATAGAAGAACCCAGAAGGCCTCATTGCATCTCAAGAAACCAATTGTTCAGGCTGAGAAAGAGCAAGGAAATCAGGTTTGGGAGATGTTCTTTGATGGAGCATGTTCCAGGGAGACTGCAGGAGCAGGGGTGGTGCTAGTATCTCCAGAGAAAGAAAGCACACAACTGTCTTTTAAACTGGCTTTTCAAGTCACAAACAATATAGCAGAATATGAAGCTCTGCTATTGGGCCTTAATGCAGCAAAATACAAAGGAATCAGGAATATAAAAGTGTTTGGAGATGCTGATTTGATCATTCAACAAGTAAATAAAACATTTCAGGCAAAGCACCCAAGGCTGAAAGCATACAGAGATGAGGTATGGAGACTCAGATTCCTTTGAAAATTTTTGTATTTCATATATCCCTAGAGCCAAAAATCAGCTTGCTTATTCCCTTGTTTTTGTTAGTCTGTTTATTCTTCCCATTCCTCCCAGACTAGTTTATGAAGTCCAAATGAAGTACAAACCATCCTTGCCTGATAATGTCCAGCATTGGAAGGTTTTTGATGATGATGATGAGATAAATAGGTTTCTACAAGTCATTGATGAGTTTTCTGAAATGCAAATTGATCAAGAAAATGAAGCCTTGGAAGAAAACTCCCAGTCCCAGCTTATGAATAGATTTGGTAAAAATAGCATTGTCCAGCTTCCTAGTAATTATATTCCTAAGGGTTTAATTCCTCTAGAAAGACTGTTTGACCAGAATGATGTGCCTTACAAGGCTGCCCAAAAAAAAGATCAATCTACAGTCTATAAGCATGATATAGGAAGTCCAGGTCAGCCTAGATACATAAATTTGTCCACCCATCTGTCTGCTGACCAAAGTTCTGAATACTGCAAATTAATGAAACAATTTGCTGATGTCTTTGCCTGGGAATATAGTGATCTGAAAACGTATGATAAGAAGAAAATTCAGCATAAAATCCCTTTAGAGAAAGATACCATACCTTTCAAACAGAAGCTGAGACCAATAAATCCGATGCTTCTTCCTCTGATTGAAAAAGAAATTAAAAAATTGCTGGCCACCAAGATTATAGTTCCTCTTAGATATTCCAAATGGGTAGCCAATCTAGTAGTGATGAGGAAGAAAAGTGGAGAAATCAGACTGTGTGTTGATTTCAGAAACTTGGACAAGTGCTCAAAGAAAGACAATTATCCCCTATCGAAGATGGAGCATTTGTTACAGAAGGTCTCAGGGGCCAAAGTAATGTTTTTTCTGGATGGATTTTTAGGGTTTAATTAGATTGCTGTGCATCCAGATGATCAAGAGAAGACTGCATTCACCACTCCTTGGGGCACTTTTATGTATGCCAAGATGCCTTTTGGGTTGATGAATGCTGGAGCTACCTTTCAAAGAGCTATGGATATAGCATTTGTGGGAGAGAATGATAGATTTGTTCTTATCTACCTTGATGATATAACAGTATACTCCAACAACCATCAAAACCATTTGTAGCATTTGAAAAAAGTGTTTCTGAAGTGCAGAAGGTTTGGAATTTCAGTCAATCCTAAAAAATCACAATTTGCTTTAGAAGAGGGCACGCTGTTAGGACACGTTGTTTCTGTTGCAAGTGTCCGAATTGACCCAGAAAGAGTAAAGGCAATACAGACCTTGTCTGTCCCAAGATCAAAGAAGGATATTCAGTCCTTTCCGGGCAAAATTAATTTTGTTAGGAGGTTTACACCAAATTTTGCAGAACTGGTGAAGCATGTTACCTCCATGTTGAAGAAAGGGTCAGAGGTTAGATGGAATGATACAGCAAGAAAATCATTTGAGTCTCTTAAAAAAGCCATTATGGAGGCTCCCACATTAATAAGTCCAGATTACAGCAAGGAGTTCTATATATTTTCATTTACCTTTGAAGACATCATTTCAGCAGTTTTATTGCAAGCAGATGAAGAAAGTTCAGAGCATCCTGTGGCATTTTTCAGCAAAAACTTAAGGGATGCTGAACTGAGGTATGATATCATTGAAAAGCAAGCATATGCTCTTATCAAATCCTTGAAAGCTTTCAGAGTTTACATTCTGCATTCCAAGATAATTGCATATGTACCCTCTGCTGCAATTAAAGATGTCTTGACACAACCTGATGTTGATGGAAGAAGGGCAAAATGGATTGCAAAGCTAATTGAGTTTAATATAGAATTGAAGCCCACCAAGCTGGTCAGAGGTTAGGGTCTTATGAGATTGTTAGCTGAGGAAAATTGCAGATCATTGGATATTGATTCCCTGTGCACAATTGCAGAAAGTGGTCAGACAGATGAAGAAGAGGAAGCAGCTGAACCAGACATAAAGCAGTCAGTGGCTGAGAATCTAGCTTCTTGTGATTGGTATTCTGCAATAATTAATTTCTTGTTGAAGCTAGAAATCCCTTCAGGTTTTACTCAAAGTCAAGCTAGAACTATAAAGCTTAGGGAAACAAAATATTGTATCTATGAAAATCTGCTCTACTGGAGGGATCCATCTGGAGTGCTTTTGAGGTGTCTGGACAAAGAACAGTCAATAGAAGTTATGCAGCAGTTTCATTCCAGCATGTGTGGAGGGCACCATTATTGGAAGACTATTGCCCATAAAATTCTCAGAGCTGGGTACTATTGGCCCACTTTATTTTCTGATGTATTCGCTTTTGTTAAATCTTGTGACAGGTGCCAAAGATTTGAAGGTAAACAACAGTTGAAGTCCCTGCCCCTAAAATCAATACAGGCAAAAGGACCTTTTCAGTAGTGGGGTTTGGATTTTATTGGATAAATCAATCCACATTCCAGTGGCCAGCACAGATGGATATTAGTAGCCACTGATTATTTCACTAAGTGGATCGAAGCAGTCCCTACCAGGAAGGCTGATCACAATGTGGTCGTGAAGTTTTTAATTGAAAATATCTTTAGCAGGTTTGGTTTTCAACATAAATTAGTCACAGATAATGCAACAGCCTTCAGGGCAAAAGAATTGGTGGATATGTGCAATTCAATGGGCATTAAACTGGTTCACTCCACTTCATATTATCCTCAAGGGAATGGTCTGGCAAAATCCTCTAATAAAAGTTTGATCAAGATAATTAAGAAGCTATTGGAGGACAATAAAAAGGATTGGGATTCTAAGCTCAAGTATGCACTGTGGGCTGACAGAGTAACAATTAAGAAATCCACAGGCAATTCTCCATTTAGGCTGGTATATGGCACTGAAGCTGTATTCCCAATTCAATTAACTCTCCTTGTGGAAAAATTCCTTCAAGAAGACCAGGATGAAGAAGAATACATGGCAAAGAGGATGACTGACTTAGCAGAGGTACATCAGATTAGAGAACAACTGGTTGAAAAGGCTGCAACACATCAGAAAAAGATCAAGGATGCTTTTGACAGGAAGACAAAAACATATAATTTTCAGGTTGGAGACTTGGTTTTGAAATGGGACGCACTAAAGGAAAATAAAGGCAACCATGGGAAATTTGATGCTTTCTGGACAGGGCCTTTCATCATTTCTCAGATTCAAGGGAACAACACCTTCATATTGAAAAGTATGGGAGGAGAAGCAGTTTTTGACGGCCCAGTTAACGGGCGTTTTCTGAAAATTTATGTGATATAAGGTCTTTTGGCCTTAAAGGTTGTAAATATTTGGTTTTATCAGTTTTAGTCAGAGTCCATGCCCAATGGAACACTAGGAATTTTGCTAATTTGTTTTCATCAGGAAGGCATTGATCTACAGGTTCTTGAGACCTCACAGGGAGGATTTCATCCCCAGAAGGAGCCAGTGTCAGCGCTGCTACACTAATTTGGTTTTTGCTGGGTCAAAGGCACTGTGACCGTTTGTGTTTTGCAAAAAGGGAGCTTGCAACAATTCATTTGATCCTTCCCCCTTCATTTGCTTTATACCCTTATAACTCCCTCTACCTCCGTTTCCTCCTCCCCTTCTGTTCTCCTTATTTTCCCTTAACCCCATTATTGTTGTTTTCCTCTAATCCTTTATAAATCCCATATAAACCTTTTTTCCCTCGGGTCCCGGGCGCAAAGCTAAACCTATGAAACCATGGTCATATAGCCGCGCGCATACAAAAAGCGTTACCGCCGAGGCCCTCCCTTGTCACATCAACCAATAAACATATATGTTAGACCCCCCCCGCCGTCCGATCGTGCCTGCCATATCATTCGACAACATTCGCTGATCCTCATCCCGCAAGCCGCGCATGCAATAACCTGTGGGGAGAATGGTTTCGCGCCCATCACATCTACCACGTGTCGTCGTTGTACTCGATCGCGCGGTCACGTACGAATACTGCCCACCTCCGATAAGTGATGCGGGGAAACCGCTTACCTCTGTCCTGTACGATTCCTGCGCGCTATCGCCCATGCTTGTTAGCTGTCCGTCAGCCGTCGAATCTGCCTGCCCACGACCCGATGGCCCTTGTTTGTCCGTCCACATGTCCTCCCGATACTCACTGTCAAATGATCTCGGCCGTCCGTATATGTGATCCGACAGTTCATAGTTGCTCCGCCCCACGTCTTCCCATCGCCTCCCGCCATGAGATCTCAGCCGTCCACCAGTTCCATCCAACGACTAGCATTCATTCCCGGGCCCTCGTTCATTCTCCATGCGGTTTTCGTGTTTCTGGCTTGTTCTGTGCACCCGAAGGAGGAAGGGAGCCATGATCCAGCACTCTGCGCATTAAATCCTCAGCAACTGCATTCAAAGAGCAGCATGGCTGAGAAAGAAAGGACGATCCTCGAGTAGTTCAATGCCTATAGCAGTTATTGAAATTTATTCAAACAATACTCCACCTGCTCAGGGAGGACAACAAAGCAACAGAGAATGTCAAATGAATTTATTGAAACAACAGATTGTATCAGAGACCCATATCTGATTGTAAATGTGGTTGGTGGTCCATTATGACCCCTCCACGCATAAAACAACAGAACAATTTTGTAAGCAAACTCCATATATACCCAGAAACGAGATGTATTGAGGGTTGATGAATGTTATTTTGATGTAAAAGTTCAACTTTTGGAGACTGTAACTACTGTGATACGTGCAGCATCTGGTCTTCATTTTCAGCTAATGCAAACTTCTTTCGCTGTTAATTGCTCACTTTCCACTTCTTCTTTGTTCCAGGCTGTGCCTGTTTTGCACTTTTCATGTGCTTTTGATGTTTAGCATTAGAGGGGCTATCATCCCACCTCTGTGTTAGGATCTAGTATGTATCATTGAATTTGTATGCAGGTTTCTGTTATTTTGATGCCAGAGAGCTGTCATCCTGTCTGTGCATTAGGAAATAGATTTACAGACCTTTTAACTGGTTGCAGCCGGCCATCACAGGGTCCTGTGCATCTGCTGGTGTGGTCAGTATTCTTCATCATCACCTTATCCTCAAACTGTGAGTAATTGGTGGTCTAAAGCCTTGTAGTCTGGGGGTGTTCACCCATGTCTGGGGTTAAGCATAGTAGAAGTGGTTATCTGGCTTGAATATGCATCATTCCTTCCATTCATCCACCATTTTCCAACATTTTTGTTGAGTTTGTAATGTTCCCGAGCATCTCTGATATACAACCTAGGAGAGTTTCTTGGGGTGATAATAGGTAGATCTTTCGTGATATCTTCTTCTGATTTTGATGCTGAGGGTAGTAGGAGGGGCTCCACAACATCAGTTGCCACTGCTAGTGCGAAGTCATCATTTTTTGTTCCACGAATAGGACATGGAGCACAACCTGGCATAAAATCAATTGTTAAAAAGAAGGAGAAGCAAGAAGCAAATAGAGTCATGGGGAGGTGTCTTTTCTGGAGCGACTTACCTCTCAGCATCACCAAAACAAATCCATTTTGGCAGCCAATGTGTGATGCTATTGCTGTTGTGGGCCCAGAGTAAAAAAGTGCTACATATGAGGAGTTGCGGGGGCCAATTCTTCAAACAGAAAAACAGGACATCAACTCTAGATTGGCAGAGTTGAGAAAAACATGGGAAGTTTTTGGATGCACAGTGATGTCTGATGGATGGATAGATATGAAGGGTAGGACCCTTCTAAATTTCTTGGTACATTGTCCTAAAGGTACCATGTTTATTAAATCAGTGGATGCATCAACACATATCAAAGATGCAACAATGATATGTGAGTTGTTAGCTGAGTTCATTCGGGAGATTGGTGTGCAGAATGTGCTGCAAGTAATAACAAACAATGCAGCTAATTATGTGTCTGCCGGCAAGATGCTTATAGAGAGGCATCGCACATTGTTCTGGATTCCGTGTGCAACACATTGTATTGATTTGCTACTTGAGGATATGGGGAAACTCCTTCATCAAGGAGGCGGTTGATATGGCTAGGAGCGTCCCCAAGTTTATTTATAACCAAGCTTTTGTTCTTAGCTTCATGAGGAGGTTCACTAGAAACAAGGAGTTGCAGTGCCCTGCAATCACACGTTTTGCCACAAACTTTATTACTCTTCAATCTTTGCTTCGATGCCAGTTTGAGTTGAAGCAAATGTTTGTTTCCGATGAGTGGCGTGATTGTAGATACAACAGGAGACAAGACGGGAGAGCCATTGCAAAAATGGTGTACTCTGCCATGTTTTGGCAGGGAGTAGAAGAAGCATTCTCAGTTAGTGAACCTATAATAAAGGTTTTGAGATTGGTAGATGGGGAGAAGCCTGCAATGGCTTATTTGTATGAGGCCATGGATAGGGCCAAGGAGGCCATTCGTTCTTATTATGCAGACAAGGGTTCTGCTGAGCTTGATAGGCATATGATGTTATGGGATGTGATCGATAGTCAGTGGACATGGATGCTTCATCGACCCATTCATGTAGCAACACTCTTCCTCAACCCCACATTTTCATACAAATGCGGCTCTGATTTTGATGGCGAGGTGATGGAAGGGCTCCATTCCTGAATTCATAGGATGGTACTTGATCCTGAGCTTCGTAGCAAAATCAATTGCGAGATACAGTTTTATCGGGATTGTGTTGGCCTATTTGGCTTTGATGATGCTATTAGGGAAGGGACCCTCTTCATGCCATGTAAGTGACAAGTCATCACTCATTAGAAATTAGAATTTTCAATTTAGAATTTCCTTAGAATTCTAGATTTTTAAAATTCAATTATGTAACTTTTATTTGAAAGTTTAATTATGTTTTAAGTTTTTGAATTTTTTATTTCTTTATTTTGTTGTAGATATTTGGTGGCAAAGCTATGGTGCTAGGGCACCAAATTTGCAGAAATTGGCCATAAGAATCTTGAGTCAAACATGTAGCTCTTTAGGGTGTGAGTGCAATTGGAGTGTATTTGAGAAAATACATGCAAAAAAATGCAACAAGTATAACTTTGAGCTCTAGCCTTCAATTGAGCAATTACACTTATTGTAATTTTTAATTTTTAATTTATGACCTTCAAGTGTCAAGACTCAAGACTCAAGACTCATTAGTTTTTTTGACACTCTTACAGGTTGGAGTTCGCACGCCTCAATGATTTAGTGTATGTGCATTACAATATCCGACTTCGAGTGAAGCAAATAGAAGCACCAATGGATCCAGATGCCATTTCCTTAGACAATATTGATGTATTGTCTTAGTGGAGGGAGGAGTCTAAGGAGCCCATCTTGGAGGAGTCACTTTCATGGTTAGAGCCAGATGATCCATTAGGACTCGGAGGAGGAGGAAGAGACTGTGGGAGCATTAGCATCAACACCATCTGCTATAGATATAGGAGAGCACAACTCCATACCTAGCACTCATTATTTGACATTAGGTGCAGGGGCAGGGCTAGGGCCTTCTACTACTAGGGGTAGGCTTGGCGAACAACCCATCATGTTTTCTTGTAAAAGGGAGAGAGGGCATTGGTTTCAGATAGATAGCTGCTAGTTTTATTTGTTTTGCTACATATAACTCATGATGATGAGATACTTTTATATATGTGATGTTATTTTGTATTGGTTCTCCACATTTGAGTCCTTGATTGGACAATTATCAGGGATCAGTAGGATTTGGTATCGCCTTTGTTGTACCATTTCGATTTGACATCATATATATCTATGCTTTCTTCATATTTATGTGCCAATGTGTTTATTTCATGTTGTTATTTCTTTATATGTTTAAAAATCTGAAAAAAAATGAATATATTATGCATTTTTTATGCTTGCCGATATTTTTGCCGATATTGTCGATAAGATGTTTTCTGGACCCTCACCGATATTGTCGATAAGATGTTTTCTGGACCCTCACTGATATTTTGTCGATACAGATATTATCAACACTGAGAAATATACTCTGGTACCTAGGAAATGAAGATTTCCTTGATGTACTTCTGAAGTCTTTTTGCCTTGGGATTCTTTGATGATATTCATTGCCTTTTGTATTCTTGACACCATCTACAAGTCTCCTTGGAGTAGGATTTCTTCCATAATTGTCTTGAGTCTTCTCCTTGCCTTTGCTGGAACTGGGAGAATTAACATTTATTTATGGCTTTCGGATATCCTTGTTGTTTGAAGCATTATCATTCTTGCTTGAGGATTCACTTGCATAGCCAAGACCTAATTTATCAAGGGGAGACCTTTGATGACTTAGGATGTCATCTAGGGTTTGAGAACATTTCAAGTTCTTATTCAGCAAGTCAACTTCTTTTTTAAGAAAGACAATTTCTTCTTTCATTTCCTTGCATTCTTCATCCTTCTTTGATAGAATGATCTTGATTTCTTCCTTCATCTTGGTTGCTTCACATGATTGGGCCTTAAGAGAAGTGATTTTTGATCTTAAGTTGGTGATGTCATCATCCTTTTCTTCTAGTTGCCATATCATGGCATTTCTCTCCTTTTCTACGTCATCAACTTGTCCTTCTATAAATGCCAAAGCTTCCATCACCTTCTTAGCTCCTTGTGCTTGTTTCCTTGCTTCTTCTAGTTGAGATATGAGGGAGGAGACCTCTTTCTTGTATTGACGATTCTCTGCTTCAAGTTTGTTCAAGCTCTTGAGTCTTTGTTCAAGGTGGCTTGACACGTTTTCATCCCTTTTCTTTGCCTTATTTAATTGATTTGTCATGGATATGACTTCTTCATGATGCTTTCTTTTGTTTTGGTGAAATTCCTCCTTAAGTTTGGTGAGCTCCTCATCTCTTTCTTGTACTTGAAGCTTGGAAAGGTCAACTTCCTTCCTTGTCTTGTCTTGGTCACCATCTTGCGCTTTCTTCTTAAGTTCCTCATTTTCCTTTTTCACGCTGTTAATCTCTTCCATGGCAGCGATAAGTTTAGTTAGGAGATCTTCTTCAAAGTCTTCTTTGCTTTCTTCTTCTTCTAGGTCTTCTTTGGCCTTGATGTCATCATTCTTTTTTTCAGCTTCCTTGCTGGGTATTGGATTTCCTTCTTGCTTTCCATCATCTTCTTGACTAGTGGTCATGGTCAACTCTCCTTTTGAGTGAAGGTCATGAAGTTTGTCCCATATACCCTTTGCTGACGAACATTTTTCCAAATTGGCCTTTATAAAATCTATTAGCCCATTCAAGATTGCCTTCATCGCTTTTGCATTGTACTCTTTGGATTCTTCGTTCATCAAGTTATCAGTAATTGTTGATTCCCATACTTCATTGCCTTGAGCCATTAAGAAATTTCTCATTCTTACCTTCCATACATCAAAGTTTCCATTGAACAATGGAACCTTCCTAATTTGATTGTCTTCAGTTTTCACGATTGATGAAGAGACATCTTTAGGAGGATTGGAGGAGTGAAGGTACTGGCTTTGATACCAATTGTTGGAAATACTGAGGGGGGTGAATCAATATTTCTTTTCAGTTACTTTTACCAGTTAGATCACTTACATTTAGAACAAAAAATGAACAATAAGAATAAATGCTTTTATTAATTTCTTCTTTACAATAAATCAAGTACAACATATGTAGGGCTCCAACCCTAAATGAAGACACCGATCTTCAATCTCCCAGGCTCCAACCTGTATTTTCCAAGCACTGACTTGGACTTCCAAGGCTCCAACCTTGTCAATTTTGAGGCACCAACCTCAAGGGCTCCAACCCTATATCTGGTTTAGGCTCCGACTTGGTTTCTTGAGGAATTTTATCCTCTAGGGCTCCAACCCTTTCCTCCAAGGCACCAACCTTGTCTTTTCGAGGCTCCAACCTGGATTTGCCAAGCACCGACTTGGACTTCCAAGGCTCGAACCTTGTCAAATATGAGGCACCAACTTCAAGGGCTCCAACCCTATATCTAGTTCAGGCTCCGACCTCGTTTCCGAGGACTTTGATCCTCTAGGGCTCCGACTATTAGAATATATTAGAATATTCCTATTTAGCATTTAATTCTCATTCCTTTTAGCTGTTGCTATTTATATTCTTTTAGCAGTTTCTTTGATGAAACTGAGTGTTTCTATATTCTACATAGAAACCTGATGTTTCTATTATTGTAAATATCTCTGTATTATGATTGAGCTGTTTGCTCATTCGAAATGAATTCATTCAACATTCTTTTATGGTATCAGAGCAAGGTTAAGAGATTTCTTGAACAGTAATTCTCTCTGCATCGTAATCTCTTGAGTCCTTTCTAAGGTCGAGCCCTTTGTAAGCCAGACAGCCTTCACTGAGTCTTAGCCTCGGCTTTGTTCGCTGTGATAAAAGCTTACAGTCGTCCATCTCGATACAGAAATGGATTCTTCCCTTGCATGATCATTTTATTAAGGAAATAACTTTGTGGCGGTGACTGTTTTCGTGGGAGCGGAATTTTTTTTGGCTGGCCAGTTTGCTTGGAATCGTGAATCCGGCTATCTTCTTCTTCGCCTGGCGGCTACTCGACCACAACGTGGAATTCCTCAGCAATCGTGATCCAGGTGTTTTCTCTCAAAACTCATTTGTTTTTTTGAAAGTCGGACTCGTGGTTTGAAAATTCGATCTGCGGGCAAATTCGTGGTTTTATTTTCAAAAGCTGTCAAACCCGTGGATATCTGTGGATACGCGTGTAATTTTGAAACCCGTGGATATACATTTTGAAGCCCGAGGATATACATTTGAAACCCGTGGATACACATTTGAAACCTGTGGATATATATTGCAAACCCGTGGATACATATTTGAAACCCGTGGTTCATATATACAGTTGAAACCCGTGGATATATATTTCAGACCCGTGGATACATATTTGAAACCCGTGGTTCATTATATTTCAAGCGTTATATTTCTGATATATTTCAAACCCGTGTATTTTTCAAACGCTGATATATTTCAGTCATACGCGTGTGTTATCAAACCCGTGTATATATATATAAAGCGTATACACCTGTGGATCTATACCTCTGAGACGTATATACCTGAGACGTATACAGCTGAGACGTGACGTGAAGCTTTGATAGCTCACGTGGGCCAATTTGTTTAGATCTTCGATTTATCAGCGTTCCCAATCCGTGGTGCTTGCCGGCAGTGTGTTACTAATCAGCATAAACGTGAAGCTGAGACAGCACATGTGGGTCCATTTTTTCGTATTTGCTGTATTTGTGGTTCTGGTTGCCGGCAGTGTGTTACCCATCAGCGGAATTTTTTTTTTCTCTTGTGATCCCGACAGCCTCCTTTACAAACTCAGACCTGTGACATCTGTTTATTGCATCAGTATACTCTTGTGGTAGACTTGCATTCTCCTGTGGGAAACTGTATTCTCAGAAATATATTTTGTGCTAGCAGTATTACCATTGTTTTAGACTGGAGAAATATTTTTGCTGGGTAAAATTTTTTTTAGCAGGACAAAGTCTGTTCTTTAATTTACACCAGGATAAACAGTCAGCTACATTGTTCTTGTGTGTCATACTTCTGTATTTTCTTTGGGAAAATGGCCACACTTACCAATCTGATGTTAGAAGGAAATCAACGCTTTAATGGCAGCAACTATAACATTTGGAAACAAAGAATGTTGACCATTTTTGAGTACAGGCGTCTTGATCAACTCATTTTGGGCAAAGAGCTTCGTCCCGGTACAGCCGGGACCGATCAAGATAAATTTGATGATCGAAATCGAGAGGCTGTTATGCTTCTCAAGCTCTCTGTCGCTGATGATCAGTTACCACAGATCCCTTCTGGCAAGACAACTGCTGAAATCTGGCAACAGTTGAAAGAATTGCATGAGACATCTGATAAAAGCAGAGCTTTTTTTCTCAAAAATCAGTTGTTCTCCATCATGATGGACGAACATATGTCTTTACAGGAACATCTCAACAAAATTAAAGACATTCGAGATCAGCTCGAAGCCATTGGTCGGACCATGGAGGAGGAAGATATGGTAGTCATTACTTTGAAAAGTCTACCGAAATCTTATGAACACTTCATTGAAACGCTCAACATTACCACCACAAATGTTGATCTGAAGTTTCCAGATTTATGTACCAAACTTCTGCAGCAGGATCGGTGGAAACAACAGTTTGGTAGTAGTGCTTCATCAGTGTCCTTGGAAAATGCATTTTCTGCAAAATATCAATCCTCTCAGTCCTTTCAGCAGAAAGGCTCCTCTCAGCCTTTTGATCCTGCTCGGAAGAAAAGTGTGCAGTGTAATTACTGTCACAGGTTCGGTCACATGAAGAAAGATTGCCGACAGAGGATTGCTTCTGAAAAGAGGAAACAGGGAGGGCCACATCAGACAGCAAATGTTGCAGAACATTCCGAGCAGACAGAGTCTGCCTTTTACGCCTTTATGGCTAAAAGGTCTTCAGACCATGTTCCTTCCTCTGCATGGTACATTGATTCTGGCGCATCACGTCATTTTTCTCACAGGCGTGACTGGTTTATTGACTTCTCACCTTTCAGTGATTCCGTGGTATTTGGCGGAGGTGAAAAGTACACAGTAGCTGGCAGAGGTACAGTTCAAATTCAGTCTGGTGGGCGCACACTTATATTTCTGAATGTATACTATGTTCCTGGTATGGAAATTAATCTGCTATCTGTCAGCCAGATTATGAGGAATTCTCCTCAACTTGATGTAGTGTTCAGTACCCACAAGTGCTCCATTATTGACAGGGAGTCTAGTTTAACAGTTGCTGTTGGCCTAGAAGATCATGGTTTATACAGGCTACTTGACACAAGTGACTCTCCAGAAGTGGCTCTAGCAGCACATATTTCTCCTATCAGCACTCTATGGCATCAGCGATATGGGCATCTCAATATGCAGTATCTCTCTCAGCTCTCTAGGGAGGGACTTGTGTCTGGATTACCTGATATTCAGACTCAGCAGTTGGGGGTATGCAACGCCTGTCAAGCGGGAAAGCAACATCAGTCTTCATTAAAAAATGGAGAATCTTGGCGCGCATCTAAGGTACTTCAGTTACTTCATGCTGATATTTGCGGACCTATGAATACAACCTCTATCACTGCTTGCAAATATTTTTTACTTATTGTAGATGATTTCAGTAGAAAGATGTGGGTATATTTTTTAAAAAATAAATCTGATGTTCTTAGTACCTTTCAGAAGTTTAAAACATTAGTGGAGAAAGAATCTGGTTGTAACATCATGACCCTTAGGACAGACAATGGGGGGGAATTTTGTTCTTCGGCGTTTGCCAACTTCTGTGATATTCATGGCATCAAACGTCAATTAACCACTCCTTACACTCCTCAGCAAAACAGTGTTGTCGAGCGTCGCAATCGCATGGTTGTTGAAATGGCTTGTTCCATGCTACAACACAGGAGTGTTCCAAACAAATTCTGGGCTGAAGCAGTATTTGCTGCTGTTTATCTTCTTAACAGATCACCCACTCAGGCTGTTACAGGGAAGACTCCTGAAGAGGTTTGGTCTGGCCGAAAGCCTAAGATCAGTCATCTCAAAGTATTTGGCTCAGTTGCATATGTTTGGATTCCAGCTGCTAAGCGATCTAAGTTGGATTCAAAAAGCCAGAAACTCATGATGACAGGGTACAGTGATCATCACAAGGCCTATAGGCTAATAGATATAGCCACTGGTCGTCTTAGCTTCAGTCGGGATGTAGTATTTGATGAAGACAGAGGATTTTTTCAGTCTTCTTCTTCTAAGCAGTGTTCTGAGGATCAGCCTCACAGTGTACTTCTTCCGGTCGGTCCACCTGATGGGAGGGATGATGTAGCATCAGTATTTGATCATACTCTATCTGAGCTTCCTCCAGAAAATAACCCTCCTCTTGCCGCCCCTATTGCTCTTGAGTCTCCTCCACCTCCTCCTGATATTGGTTCCTCTACTTCTGCTATTGCTTCTTCTACTCTTCGGCCAAAATGGTGGGCTAAAACCATTGGTGATCTCCGGGATGATGAGCTCCTTGAAGGCAGAACTTCTAGACATAAGAACAGACAACAGTCTACAGTCAATTTTGCTCTTATGGCTAACCTGCACAGTACTTTTGAGCCTCAAACCTATTCAGAGGCTAAGGGTACATCTGAGTGGGAACAGGCTATGGAAGCCGAATTCCAGAGTCTTCAGAAGAATCACACATGGACACTTTCTGATCTTCCCGCAGACAAAAAGCCCATAGGCTGCAAATGGGTGTATAAAGTGAAATACAAAGCTGATGGAACCATAGACAAGTATAAAGCTCGGCTTGTGGCTCGAGGATTTTCACAGAAGGAAGGCATCGACTATGAGGAGACTTTTGCTCCTACAGCCAAGATGAGTACCATACGGCTTGTTCTTGCCCTAGCAGCTCAGTTCAATTGGAAAGTTCATCAGATGGATGTAAAAAGTGCTTTCCTAAATGGTGATCTCCAAGAAGAAGTCTACATGACGCAGCCTCCAGGATTCAAGGTTGCTGGTCAAGAACAGAAAGTGTGTCGGTTAGCTAAAGCAATCTATGGATTGAAACAAGCTCTTCGGGCTTGGTACATGAAAATTGATCAGTACCTGACAGATCAGGGTTTTCAGCGGAGCCCTTCTGATGCAAACCTGTACATCAAGCATACTGGTGATGATATCTTGTTTGTGGTTGTCTATGTGGATTATCTTATCGTTACTGGCAGCTCTGCACATTTGATCCATGTGATCAAACAAGATTTATGCAGAACTTTTGAGATGACAGACTTGGGGCTTCTTCATTATTGTCTGGGGGTTGAAGTTTGGCAGACTGAAAATCAGATCTTTCTCTCTCAGTCCAAGTATGCCAAAAATCTTGTGGACAGATTCAGAATGCAGGATTGCAAACCGGCCACGACTCCTATGGAACCAGGGCTCAAACTTTCAGCTCAGTCATCCTCTCTCCTTGTGGATGAAACTTTATTCAGGCAATTAGTGGGCAGTCTCATCTATCTTACTGCTACCAGACCTGACATCAGTTTTGCAGTAAGCTACATTTCTCGCTTCATGTCTGCTCCTAAAGCTGATCATTGGCAAGCAGCAAAGCGTGTGCTACGATATGTGCGTGGCACTTCTGATTATGGCCTCCTATACACTAGAAGTTCCAATCCTATTCTCAGTGGTTACACTGATTCTGACTGGGCCGGTTCGGTTGATGACCGTAAATCTACAGTTGGGTATGTGTTTAATCTAGGATCCGGTGCTGTTACTTGGACTAGTAAGAAGCAACAGGCAGTGGCTCTCTCCTCAACAGAAGCCGAGTATCGGGGAGCAGTTAAGGCATCCTGTGAGGCAGTTTGGCTTCGACGTATGCTGGCAGATATGCATGTTTCTCAGACAGGGCCTACTTCTTTGTTTTGTGATAATCAGGGAGTGCTCAAACTTGCCAAGAATCCTGTCTTTCATGAACGAACAAAGCATGTGGAAACTCATTGCCACTACATTCGCCAGCTTGTTGAAGACGGCTCAGTTCAGTTGCAATATGTTCCCACAACAGAGCAGCCCGCCGACATCTTCACCAAGCCTCTTGGTCCTGATAAATTTGTAAAATTCAGAGGGTCTATTGGTGTTGTAAATAGATTGAGCATTAAGGGAGGGTATTAGAATATATTAGAATATTCCTATTTAGCATTTAATGCTCATTCCTTTTAGCTGTTGCTATTTATATTCTTTTAGCAGTTTCTTTGATGAAACTGAGTGTTTCTATATTCTACATAGAAACCTGATGTTTCTATTATTGTAAATATCTCTGTATTATGATTGAGTTGTTTGCTCATTCGAAATGAATTCATTCAACATTCTTTTACCGACCCTATCTTCCAAGACTCCGATCTTGTTACTTTGAGGCTCCAATGGCACAATTAACTCAGCTTATTTAGCGAATTCATATTTATTATTATTAAAAGATAGAAGATGATTACAATTTGTGGGAGGCCCCTGGCTTTATACTGCCTTGGGTGCCTCTTGGTGAATGGGCATGATCTTTGATCATGCCCTTTGCCTAATAACTACTAATTAACTAATTTTTTATATAACATTGCCTTCCTCCCAAAAAATGCTTTGTCCTCAAAGCATACGTAACGACGGATGTTGTTGACAAAATGCTTCAGTCTCCCAAGAAGCTTCTTCTTCTGGTAAGTCCTTCCACTTGATCAAGTATTCCTTGATTACACGAGATCGAAGCTTCTTTTCCCTGGTGGATATGATACCTTCTGGTTCTAAAATGACCCTTCCTTCATCATCTAAGGATGGAAGCGTTGTTTGTGCTGATTGATGGTCGCCCAGTGCCCTTTTAAGGTAGGATACATGGAAGACGTTGTGGACTCAACTTTTATCCAGAAGCCTTAAACTATATGCAACTTGGCTGATCTTTTTATTGATCTGATATGGTCCATAGAACTTCGGTGCCAATTTATTTTTTCCTTTTTGTTTCAAGGACAACTTTTTGTATGGCTGGAGCTTGACAAATACCCATTCTCCGACTTCTAATTCTGTTTTGGTTCTGTTTCGGTCCTCTTGTTGCTTCATACGGTTTCTTGCATTATTTAAATTTTCTTTTAGGGTTTGGACGGTTTTTAGGTTTCTTCTAATTGGTTTTTAACATCTGGTAGATTTGTCTGGACGGTAGCTAGATCCTTCCATTTTGGAGGTTCGTACCCATACAAAGCTTGGAATGGGGTCATTTTCGCTGACGTATGATAAGTAGAATTATACCACCATTTAGTGAGATGCAACCACTGAACCCACTTATTTTGTTTTTCTGTAGCGTAACAACGTAGGTAGGCTTCCAAACATTTATTGACAACTTCCGTTTGTCCATCTGTTTGAGGGTGGTAAGCGGAACTCATATTTAGGTAGGTTCCTATATGGTTGAACAATTCCTTCCAAAAATTACCCTTAAATTTGGCATCTCTATCACTCACAATGACTTTCGGAAAATCGTGTAATTTATAAATATTTTTGCAAAATATCTCAGCGATTTGTTTAGTTGAGTCTGACTTCTTCATTGCAATAAAGTGAGTATATTTGGTGAGTTTGTCAACTACTACGAAAATCTTATCCTTGTCTTCAGATACAGGTAATCCCTCAATAAAGTCCACCGATATTTCTTCCCATTTTTTATTCGGAATGTTTAAGGGGTGAAGTAATCCAGGTGTTGTAATATTTTCACTTTTATTTCTTTGACATTTGTCACATTTTGCTACATATTTCTGAATATCGCAATTCATCCCCTTCCAAAAAAATGATTGCCGTGCATAGTAGTAAGTTTTAAAAAATCCTCGTAATATTTTCACTTTTATTTCTTTGACATTTGTCACATTCTGCTACATATTTCTGAATATCGTGATTCATCCCCTTCCAAAAAAATGATTGCCGTGCATAGTAGTAAGTTTTAAAAAATCCTACATGTCCAGTTGACAGTGAATCATGTGACTCCTTGAGTATCTTGGATTTAAACTTGGAGTTTGATTTTAGATAGATTCTTCCTTTGTACCATAGAATATCATTCTTCCATTCAAATTTTGAGTTGTTTGGAAGGTTATTGATTATCGCAGTTATTTCTGGATCGTTGGCATACTCACTTCGAATCTCATTAAACCATTCAGGAACAACAATTGAGACTGCAAGTAATGCTGGTTCTTCATCCTTCCTAGACATGGCATTTGCTACTACATTGTCCTTTCCCCTTTTATGTAGAATCTCCATGTCAAAGGCGACAATTTTTTCAATCCATTTTTGTTGTTCTTCGGAAAATGTTTTTTGTTGAAGGAGGTGCTGGAAACTGTTATGGTTTATTCGAATGGAGAACTTACTTCCCAAAAGATATTGTCTCCACTTGGGCAGTGCATGCACAATAGCTAGCATTTCCTTGTTGTGTGTGGACTTAAGATGTTCTGATTTATTGAGCTCCCTGCTTTCAAAAGCTATTGGATGCCATTCTTGCATTAACACCGCACCTATACTGAACCCGGAAGCATCACACTCAATGATAATAGAGAAATCTGGAGTTGCCAATACTTGGGCGTTAGACATAACTTCCTTCAATTCCTCAAACCACCTTCCTGCTTCCTCATTCCATTGAAATGAATTCTTCTTTAAAAGGTTTGTTGGAGGTGCAGTTATATGTGCATAGTTTTTAATAAATCTTCGGTAATATCTAGTCAATCCTAGGGACCCTCTTAGCTTGGATATATTGACTGGTTTGGTCCATTCCTTTATAGCTTTGATTTTATTAGGGTCCACTTTCACTCCTTCATGGGATATTATGTGTCTGAGATATTCTACGTCTTCCTTCCCAAAGGTGCATTTGGATTTCTTGGCATAGAACTGATGCTCTTTCAGTAGTGTAAGAACTTTATCCAGATGTTGTAGGTGCTCCTTCCAAGTTTTCTGTAAATTAAAATATCATCAAAGAATACCAATACAAACTTCCTAAGATATGGGCGGACTAACTCATTCATAGTGGCTTGGAATGTTGCTGGTGCATTGGTTAACCCAAAGGGAATTACTTTAAATTCATAGTGACCTTCATGTGTTCGGAACACAGTTTTTGGTATGTCTTCCAACTTGATTCTGATTTGGTAATAGCTCGACCTTAAGTCCAATTTTGAGAAGTATTTTGCGCCGTGTAGTTCATCCAACATTTCGTCGATAAGGGGAATTGGGAATTTGTTTTTAATCGTTATTTTGTTTAATCCTCTATAATCAATGCATAGCCTAAATGATCCATCCTTCTTCCTTACCAATACCACTGGAGCAACATATGGACTCTTACTTTTCGAGATAATCCCACATTTTAAAAGGTCTTGGATTAATCTCTCAATTTCAGTCTTTTGGTGATGTAGATATCGATATGGCTTGATGTTGACGAGGTCTGACCCTACTTTGACATCTATTGTATGCTTGATTTCCCTGTTAGGGGTCAATTTCATGGGCAAGTCTTGGAATACCTTTTCATGCTTCTGAATTGGTTCTCGTACTTTTGGTGACTCTTCGTTTATTATGTTTGCAGATAACATTTTTAATTGGTGATATTGTACTACATAAGCTGGTGCTCCTCTTCGAATCATCTTCATAATTTGGGATGATGACACTATTTGATTTTTTGGTGCTTGGAATCTGTATAACTTGTACCTCTGCCCTTCCTAGTTAAAGCTTATGAACTGCTCTTGATGGTTGGCGGAGTACGTGCCTAAGGTTCGTAGCCATTGGATATCTAAGACCACATGTACTCCCCCTAATGGTACAGTGAAGAATGAGGATTTTAAATTAAAGTCTTGAATCTGCAATTTGACCTTTTGGCATTTCCCTACCTTTTCAATCTTCTTACCATCGGCTAACATCACCTTCATGTTGGGCAAGGGGAATGAGAAAATGTTGAGTCTCTTTGCCATGGTTGCATCTAAAAAATTGTGGGTGCTACCGGAGTCGATGAGAACCACTATTTTGTTCTTCTTTATATGTCCTTTCAATTTTAGAGTCTGGGGTTGTGAGATACCTGTCATAACTGATAGTCACACTTGCGGAATACTTTCGTCATCTAATTCGGGAGAGAATTCTGGGGCATCTTCTATTCCTTCTATGTTTGATTCATCACTGTTTGAATCATTAGTTGCTTCACAATTATATAGGTTCTTTGATTCTTTTTCTTTAGCACACCTATGTTTAGGGCCCCACTTCTTGCCACAATGTTTGCATTTGCCTTCTTTTATCCTTTGCATTTCCAAGTTAGATTTTTTTTCTTCACGAAGATGTGGTGGAACATATCTTGTATTATCCGTATTCATAGATTGGGGCATTCTTTGTCTCGAATATACCTTTTCCAGCTTTGACCATAATATTTGTTCAAATTTCTTTTTAGCATCTTTTTCTTTTTGTCTTACTACTTCTATTGACGTAATGTCATGAAGCTCAAGTTCTACTTGTAGATGAGATTTAAGTCCGAAGATGTATGATTGAATTATACGAGATTATGATAACCCAAGTACTCGTGTTGCTAAGGTTTCCTATTCTCGAGTGTACTCATCCACATTTCCTTTTTGTCGCAATCTGATGAGTGTTGAAAAGAACTCTTCTTCCTTTACACCTTAGAATCTTTTAAAGAATGCATCTTTAAATTTTCTCCAACTAAGAGCGATTGTCGTCTTCTTCCACCACATATACCAATTATATGCTTCGCCTTCCATTTTCTTGGAAGAGTGTCTAATCTTTTCGTCATCATTGTCAATATCATAAATCTCGAAATATTCTTTTGCTTTATTCAACCATGCAATGCTGCATTTTTCGTTACCATCGAATTTGGGTAGCTTTTTTCTTCTCTTCGTTGATACCTCGCTAACGGTGGAGCGAAAAGAGGGTATTGATTGGTGAATGTATTCCAGCGCTACTTATTTGAAAATGTCGCGTTACTATTTCCTTGATGGTGCGTGGATGGCTTTTTTGGAGACTCCGCTTTTTCACGAGAATCTATTGAATTTGTTGAATCTGATAAATTGTGTTGTTGATTACCTCCATCATCCTTGAGTAGTTGTTTGGGTGTAACCTTCATCCTGTCACACAAAATGCTCAGCAATGACATTGTCTGATTATGATTCATTTCGGATTTGATATGGTTCTGCCTGAGCTGTAGTTCTATTTGATTTGTCGTATCTTGAAGCTTCTTCATATCGTCGGAATGTCTGATAACCTTACTCTCGAGATCGACTAATTTTTGGTTGAAATCATCGGAGTGGCTAGTAATCCTATTCTCAAGATCAATCAGTGTTTTGCTGAAATCGGTCATTGTCATCGACGACATTGAATGGGTTTGTGGGGGTGTATATTTGTCTGCCAACTTTTAAGTTGAAATATATATATATTTTAAATAAGCAAATTAAATTAATGAATTTAATTATATAACATATAGTTTTTATTTATTTTTTAATAACATACAGGTTTTTTTATTTTTATTTTTTTTTAATATTATATAATTATGATAACTATATATATATATATATCATATACAATAATAACGATAACGCTATTATATATGTTTATAAACTATATCGATTAATCTGTTGTGGAAAAGGATGTGTTAGTCACCGGAACAAGGATTGACTGTTGGGGGTGGCATGGGCTCGGCGTGAAAGAAGACGACGAACGGTGGTGGACTCAACAGACGTGGGAAGCAGTGAGATGGAATACGTGACAACAGGCAGAGCAACGAGACGGGGTGTGGAGAGGACTGTGGACGGTAGAATGGAAATTGGACGGACGGAACCGAAGGAATGAGAAGGGGACGTGAAAAAAGGCGCGACAGGAGTCAAGCAGGGTATGACAGATCGGAACAGGGTTGTGCAGCAAGAAAGCGCCTAAAGATCAACTTGTCCTGATACTAGATGGCATAATTAACTCAGCTTATTCAGCGAATTCATATTTATTATTATTAAAAGATAGAAGATGATTACAATTTGTGGGAGGCCCCTAGCTTTATACTACCTTGGGTGCCTCTTGGTGAACTTTGATCATGCCCTTTGCCTAATAACTACTAATTAATTAATTTTTTATATAACATCCAACCTTTAGGGCTCCAACCCTATCTCTGGTACATGCACCAACCTGGTCTTCTTGAGGACACATATCCTCTAAGGCTCCAACCCACAGCTTCAATTGGTTAATATAAGATTACTAGTTCTTCACGACTCCCAATATCATATACAACGAACCCTACCAATCTCTTCACCTTCAGCACTGCCCTCAAATCACGTCAATGACAACTTTCTTATGAAGGTGTCTCCACTACTCTTCATGTCACCCAAACACTTTCTCCAAGGTCACCTCATGATGACTTCAACAATGCATATTTGGTCTTCACTAATGTCTCCAAGATCAACTTCTAGAAAGGTATGTCCACCACAAGTCTTCTTCAAAGCGTGCTCCAAAGATATTGCTTTAATTGTCCCCTCAAGAGTTTGCTTTAGGCCTTCTCCTTCAATAGTCAAGTATGTTAGCTACTCCAACAAGCCTACAATGACTTGAAGATTGTTGTAAGCACTTTTGACAAGCAGCTCAACAATGTCAATACTAGTGTTGATAATGTTAAAATTGGCAACTAGGGCCAAACTCCATGTGGGTCACCTTATTCATGGCTGCTAATATCTTTCCTAGATTCCTCTCGTCAAGAGGTGTAGGATTGATCTAAAGATCATCTGATTCGGATAAGTATTTATGGAGATATGAATTTATTTTGATTATGGACAAATTGTCATGGTCGGCCAGCAAACTTATGTAGGCTCAAAAGCCCAACAGTCACGTCTATTCATCCTCAATGTTTGCATATAAATACAAGGTGCCTCCTCTTCATTTGGACAATTCATTCACTCATCTTCTCTCTCTCTCCTATGCGTAAAAGGATTATCTCTCTCACACGTGTGGCTGAAAGGAAGACATCCTAGGGCAAGGAAGACACAAAAAGAAGGACGTTAGGGGAGCAGGTCATCTCTTTGACCAACATTGACTAAGTGTTGACCATCCAGAGGTGCGGATTGGGTGTGGTTGCCTCTCCTAGGCAGGCCACAAATTTTGGCACAAAAACCGAGGTGATCTGACCTCTGGTTTGACTGGTGTTGACTGCCCTAGTTTAGGGCTGCATGTTGACTTCAGAAATCTGCAAATTGACTGTATTTTTGGGGTTGTTCAAGGGCTGTTTCTTCATGCTGTTCACGGGCAAGTTGACTGGAAATTGACCAAGCATATTAGAGGTTAATTTCAACTAGTTTGACCAAGTTTGACTTTGCTAATCTAGGGTTTGTTGTTGCTGATATAAAATTACAGAATTCAGATTTTGTACTATTTCTCTTTGTTGAACTATTGAAGATAAAAGAATATTTGATCAAAGGGTTTCCCTGCATTAGGGTTTGTCCCTGACTAGCTGCCACATCTTGTCTCTTGTCTTGGCTTGTTTTCTATTGATTATTTAATGTTCTATCTGCACTTTACTTAATGTATATGTGATTGTTAATCTGTGACTAATAAGAAGAAAAATAAGTAAACTGCTCTAAGCATAGAACATACCATAATTTAACATGGTATCAGAGCTAAGGTGAAGACAAAGCCCAAACAAGAGCAAGAGCAAGAGAAATCACCGAAGAGAAGGATTGGCAGGAAATCTTAAAATCATGGGGTTTTCAACACACTTCCTTGATGAAGACAAGCTCCGTGAGAAGTCTGACTATCATGGATGGAAGATGTCTCTCGATCTAATATTAGAAGAGCAGGAAGTGTTGGACCATGTGAGAGGTGGAATTGTTGAGCCTCCATCAAATGCATCCGCTGCTACTAGGAACAAATGGAGCAAAGCAGAAATCAAAGCAACGAAGATCATCAGGGATTCTTCGGCAAGTGCTTGGTGGCCTATGTTTCTGAGATGATCACCTCCAAGGAAATTTACGATAGACTGATGAGTTTATTTAAAGTTAATGATGCAAATCAAGTCTTGTTTCTTAGAAATAAGCTGAAGGAAATTAAGAAGGGCAAAGTTGAGAGTATGCAAGCATATTTTTTAACGATCACCGAGATCAAGAACGATCTCCTATCTATTAGGGAAGTAATTCGTGACAGGGAAATGCCACTCACAACTCTTGGAGGACTGCCATCTGAATGGTATATATTCGGGACTACTCTTGTCAACAATAACGTAATTCCTAGATTTGAGGAATTGATGGCCAAATGCATTCAAGAAGAAACAAGGATTGAAGAGCAAGAAATGCCCATACTTAAAGGTCATCCCTCTGCCTTTTCTTCTCATGCTAAAAGAAGAAACACTTCCAGGGCTAAATTCAAAGGAAAGGCTAGACCAAAGGGTGGAAGAAAAGGACGATGTTACAATTGCAATAAAACGAGTCACTATGCAAGGAAGTGCCCCGATAAAAGGGACTCACACCGGGACGATGATCAAAATCCCTCTCAAGGCAATCAAAGGAATGGTAAGTCAAATGGCAGAGGTAAAAGAAGTGTCGGAAATCAAGGAAGAGGACAACCATTCAAGAAGGCAAGAAATTCCAGGTATGAATCTAACATTGTTAACAATAAGCAAGATGAATATTATTTACCAGTAGCTCTCTCTACTACTGCTCCCTCGGATTCGCTGGGAAATTGTCTTATTGATAGTGGTGCCTCAAGGCACTTCACTGGTTACAAAGAAGCTCTCTATAATCTGATAGAAAAGAAAACTAACCTGGAAATTGTTCTTGGAGATAATTCAGAATATCCTGTGAAAGGCGTAGGAATTGTCACTCTTCAATTGAATCAGGGAAATACAATCCATTTACAAGATGTATTATATGTACCTGATCTAAAAAGAACCTGGTGTCCATTTTGGCAATGGAAGACAAAGGCTACAAGGTGGCCTTCAGCGATGGCAAGGTACGTGTATGGAAAAAGAACCTTAAAGATGCTTTTACTCTTGGGTTTCGAGTTGATTCATTATATCAGGTCAGAGGAAGTCCGTTGGGTGTCATGTCTTGTGACACATCTCTTCAATCTAAATTATGGCATCGAAGGTTTGCTCACCTTCATTATAAAGCTCTAACCGATGCGAGAAAAATGGTGACTGGGATGCCCGAGTTCAGATTAGAGCAAGAAGGTGTATGTCCAGGATGTGCCAAAGGAAAGCTCAAAAGGGGACCATTCCCCTCAAGCCAAAGCAAGACCTTCGATATATTGCAATTGGTTCACTCAAACATATCTGATATGATGCTTGTGAACTCCTTGGGAGGACATTTAAATTACCTCACTTTTACAGATGACTATTCTCGCAAGACTTGGATATACTTCTCGAAAAAGAAGGATGAAGTGTTCTCCTAGTTTCGACACTTCAAAGCCTTGATCAAGAATCAAACCGAAAAGAAGATCAAGAATTTAAGGATTGATAATCGGACTGAATATTAATCCAATGAGTTTCATGACTTTTGCAAAGAGGCTGGCATTAAGAGGGAGACTACTACACCATATACTCCTGAGCAAAATGGTGTGGCGGAAAGGAAGAATCATACAATTGTGGAAGTTGTTTGTGCTATGCTCCATGGTCAAAGACTTCCGAAGTTTCTATGGGTCGAAGCTGTGAATACCGTCGTATATGTACAAAACCAATGCCCTCATCAAGCATTGGGTTCCAAGACTCCTAAAGAAATGTTCACCGGTAAGAAACCTGTCGTATTTCATTTTAGAATTTTTGGAAGCCCTGTATATTTTCATGTGCCAAAGGAGAAAAGGAATAAATTGGGTGCATCTGGAAAGAAAGGAATCTTCATGGGCTATAGCGAAAATACTAAGGGCTATAGAACCTATGTAGCTGGTCAAAGGGAAGTTGAGATTAGTCATGATGTCACCTTTGACCAAGATATGGCTCTTAGCAAAGTAGACAATCTTCTTACTTTAAGGGGATCTAAAGACGCTGACACCGGGGAACCGAAGGAAAAGGAAGATGAGACGATGCCCGATGTGGAAGAACCCATGGATCCTATTGATCCTCCTTCGCAAGAGCCTTCCTCTTCTAGGAAGAGGCCTTCATGGCTTAGGGGGACACTTGATAATGCTAAAGGACACATTGCACCCAGAGGAACCTTTCGTGAAAGTAAGAAGCTGAACAGGTATCAGGGATACCTGACCATCATGAGCACGATCATCCAAAATGAGCCTTCGTCATTCACAGATGCTATCAAGCATCAAGTATGAAAGGATTCTATGATCGAGAAATATGAGTCCATCATGAAAAGCGATGTTTGGGATGTGGTCCCCAAACCCTAGGACAAAGCAATTGTCACTTCAAAATGGCTTTATAAGATAAAGCATGCAGTTGATGGAAGTGCGGAAAAATATAAGGCTCGTTTTGTCGCTCGTGGCTTCTCCCAGAGCGAAGGTATAGACTATGACGAGATATTTGCACCTGTTGCCCGATATACCACCATCTGCTTTATCATAGCCCTTGCTGCTTCGCAAGGATGGAACCTACATCAGATGGATGTCAAGACTACATTCTTAAATGGTTCGATCAAGGAGGAGGTCTATGTGGAGCAACCTGAAGGATTTGAGATTTATGATCGAGAATCTCATGGGTGCAGGTTGAAAAAGGCTCTCTATGGGCTAAAGCAAGCACCCCGAGCATGGTATGAGAGGATCGATAGCTACTTGATGAAGCTGGGATTGACTAGGAGTGAAGCCGACCCTAACCTTTACTTTAAAGTTACAGATGACAAGCCTCTCATACCAGTGCTATATGTTGACAACCTCTTTCTAATAGGTGTAGACCCTCTCATTCACAAATGCAAAAGGGAGCTGGCTTTTGAGTTCGAGATGAAAGACCTAGGATTGGAAGTCTGGAAGAAACCAGGGGAGATTTTCGTATCTCAAGGAAAATACGTGGTGAAAATATTGGAGAGATTCGACATGGTGGACTGCAAGCCCGTAACTACCCCGATGGAGCTTGACTTCAAGAAGTTAAGCGGGAGTGCTGCTAGACCTGTTTTACGAAATGCTACCGAGTATCGTCAACTCGTTGGAGCATTGATATTCTTGGTGAACTCTCGTCTGGATATATGCTTTGCAGTCAACACATTGAGCCAACATATGGTTGAGCCTCACCACTCACATTGGATTGGTGCCAAGAATCTGTTGAGATATATTTATGGCACGATCACTCATGGGTTGAGATACACTACCAGAGATGTTAGACTACTTACATATACCTATGTTGATTGGGCAGGCAGTGTGGTGGACCGAAAGAGCACTTCCGGGTGCTGTTTCTATTTGGGATCTACCTCGATATCCTAGATGAGCGGGAAGTAGAAGTCGGTGGCTTTGAGCACCGCCGAGGCAGAGTACATTGTTGCTAGCATGGCCTCCTGTGAGGCAATCTGGTTGCGAAAGCTCTTCAATGAACTGCTTGGATTTACATTGGATACCACCATGATCCTGTGTGACAACCAAAGCGTGATCCGTTTATCAGAGAATCTCGTATTTCATGATCGCTCCAAGCATATCGATATCAGGTACCACTATATTCGAGATATGGTGTAGCAAGGAGAAATAAGGCTCAAACATATCGGTACAGATGAACAAGTCGCCGATATTTTGACAAAGCCCCTAGGAAAAGTCAAATTACTAACTTTCCGAGAACGACTTGGTGTCGTTCAGAGACCCTCTTATGAGGGTCGAGTATGATGTATTGAGCTCTGGGAGCTCCAGGGGGGCGCGGGGTACTTCTTGGAGCGACATGTGACCACAGGGTGACTCACCGTCCCCTGGTCGAGCACTATGTACAGGGTAAAAGGTTCAACCTTCCCCTGTGACACGCCGTGGTGATTGTGGAACAAGATGATTAGTTTTCCTGTGGGCTAGGATGATTCGTTCTCTGTGGCAACTGTGGAATAGGATGATTAGTTCTCCTATAGGCCAAGATGATTAGTTCTCCGTGGCATCCACTAGACAGGATGATTCGTTCTCTTGTGGACAGGATGATTAATTCTCCTGTCGAGGCATCCTGCCCATGCAGTCTGGGACTCATGGGAAGTACCTCTCATCTTATCAATGAGCAGGGAAATGAGGATAGGGACCATAGTAGTACTATTGATGGATGCATCATTGTATCTAACGTACTCCCTATGCTAGGATGACCTTCATTGATCTGGGATCAATGAGAGTGGTACACACTCTGAGACTGACTTCGGGTCAGTAGAGGATGGTATGATACATCTTCGATCATTTCTTCTTCTTCATAGTTCGAGTAGAGTAGAACAAAGCAAAGCAGAGCAGAACAGAGTGGGATCAAGCTGTGCAGGACAATGCATTTGATGGATAGATAGTAGCGATGGTCAAACTGATTGTAGATGGAGTTCTCCCTATTTGAGAGGGAGTGTTAAAATTGGCAACTAGGGCCAAACTCCATGTGGGTCACCTTATTCATGGCTGCTGATATTTTTCCTAGATTCCTCTTGTCAAGAGGTGTAGGATGGATCTAAAGATCATCCGATTCCGATAAGTATTTATGGAGATATGAATTTATTTTGATTATGGACAAATTGTCAAGGTCGGCCAACAAACTTATGTAGGCTCAGAAGCCCAACAGTCACGTCTATTCATCCTCAATGTTTGCATATAAATACAAGGTGCCTCCTCCTCATTTGGACAATTCATTCACTCATCTCTCTCTCTCTCCTACGCATAAAAGGAGCCTCTCTCTCTCTCTCACATGTGTGGCTGAAAGGAAGACGTCCTAGGGCAAGGAAGACGCAGAAAGAAGGACGCTAGGGTAGCAGGTCATCTCTTTGACCGGCGTTGACCAAGCGTTGACCATCCAGAGGTGCAGATTGGGTGTGGTTGCCTCTCCTAGGCAGGTCGCAAATTTTGGCATGAAAACAGAGGTGATCTAATCTCTGGTTTGACCGGTGTTGACTACCCTAGTTTAGGGTTGCAAGTTGACTTTAGAAATCTGCAAATTGACTATACTTTTGAGGCTATTAAAGGGTTGTTTCTTTAGGCTGTTCAAGGGCAAGTTGACTGGATATTGACCAAGCATATTAGAGGTCAATTTCAACTAGTTTGACCAAGTTTGACTTCGTTGATCTAGGGTTTGCTACTGCTAATATATAAAATTACAGAATTCAGATTTTGTAATATTTCTCTTTGCTGAAATATTGAAGATAAAAGAAGATTTGATCAAAGAGTTTCCCCGCATTGGGGTTTGTCCCTGGCTAGCCACCACATCTTGTGTCTCTTGTCTTGGCTTGTTTTTTATTGATCAGTTAATGTTCTATTTGCATTTTACTTAATGTATATGTGATTGCTAATCTGTGACTAATAAGAAGAAAAATAAGTAAATTGCTCTAAGCATAGAACATATCATAATTTAACAGATAATATTGGTATCGACAAAATATCGACAAGGGTCCAGAAAACATCTTATTGGCAATATGGCAAAATATCAGAAAATATCGGCAAGCATACAAAATGCATAATATATTCACTTTTTTTTTTTTTTTTTTTTTTCAGATTTTTAAACATATAAAGCAATAACAACATGAAATAAACGCATTGGCACATAAATATGAAGAAAGCACATATATATATGATGTCAAATAGAAATGATACATCAAAGGTGATACCAAATCCTGCTGATCCTTGATAATTGTCCAATCAAGGACTCAAATGTGGAGAACCAATACAAAATAACATCACATATATAAAAGTATCTCATCATCATGAGTTATATGTAGCAAAACAAATAAAACTAGCAGCTATCTATTTGAAATCAATGCCCTCTCCCCTTTTTACGGGAAAACATGATGGGTTGTTTGCCAAGCCTGTCCCTAGTAGTAGAAGGCTATGGCCTTGCCCCTGCACCTAATGTCAAATAATGAGTGCTAGGTGTGGAGTTGTGCTCTCCTATATCTATAGCAAATGGTGTTGATGCTAATGCTCCCACAATCTCCTCCTCCTCCTCCTCCTCGTGCTGCTCCTCCTCCGAGTCCTCCTCCTCTTGATGCCCAAGTTCTAATGGATCATCTGGCTCTAACCATGAAGGTGACTCCTCCAAGATGGGCTCCTCGGACTCCACCCTCCACTGAGACAATACAACAATATTGTCTAAGGAAATGGCATCTGGATCCATTGGTGCTTCTATTTACTTCACTCGAAGTCGGATATTGTAATGCACATACACTAGTGACTAAATCATTGAGGTGTGCGAACTCCAACTTGTAAGAGTGTCAAAATAACTAATGAGTCTTGACACTTGAAGGTCATAAATTAAAAATTAAAAATTACAACAAGTGTAATTGTTGAACTGAAGGCTGGAGCTCAAAGTTATACCTGTTGCGCCTTTCTGCATTTATTTTCTCAAATACACTCCAATTGCGCTCACACCCTGAAGAGCTACATGTTTGACTCAAGTTTCTTATGGCCAATTTCTACAAATTTGGTGCCCTTGCACCATAACTTCGTCACCAAATATCTACAACAAAATAAAGAAATAAAAAATTCAAAAACCTAGAACATATATTGAATTGAGGCTTCTGTGATCCATATCAAATTTTTGAAGAATTCTTCGACGAAAATCACATGGAGAATTTTTTGTCGACGCGTTTCGAACCAACCAGTGTGGTTCATCGTCAGGACAAGTTGAATGAGCAGATCTGGCATATGCACTTTAAATAGACCGGGCAGAATATCCAATGACTCAGATTACTTGATAAGGTAACAGCTAGAAAGACAACAGCTCGATTTGGCCTGATAACGGCTAGTTTGACCATTATATTAATTTATATTATTTATTTATTTTATTTATATAACAGAAATTTTAGTTATAAATTAATCATAAAATGAATTAATTTTAAATATATTAATAAACTTACATTAATTTAAATTTGTTAGAAATGTATACTATAATAGGTAAAATTATAATAAGTAAATTACTAAAAATAAATAAATAATTTCAAATATATTAATTTTGAATTGTTAAATAAAAATATTAGTTAGTTATAACGACTAGTTTGACCATGATAAGGGCTAGTTTGATAAGGCAAATTTATTTATTTATTTACTTATTTTATTTCAAAAATGGAATTAATAAATTATAATAGGTAAATCATAAAATATATTAATTTCAAATATATTAATAAATTTAAATAAATTTATATTGTTTGAAATATAGAATAAGTAATAATAAACATAAATAGTTTCAAATATATTAAATAATGAGAATAAAATTAATTTCAAATTGTTAGATAAAAATATTAGTTAGTAAAAATTTAATTCAAGGTCTATGTAATGGTTAAAATAGTATTTTAAAATTAACTTTATGCAAATTAAGTTTAAATTGATAAAAAAAATAAATTAAAAATTAAAAATTAAAAATTAAAAATAAAAATAAAAATAAAAAATAAAATAAAATAAAATAAAAATAAAAATAAATAAATAAATAAAAATAAATATTTTAAAAATAAAATATATATAATATATATATATATATATATATCAATAAATAATAATATTAATACTAATTTTAACGTATTAAAATTAAATAATAGTTTAAATTAATAATTAAAATCGATTTAAAATTAATTTTTTTTATTAGATAAATTAAGTTTATAATAATAAAATAAATAAGTAAATAAAAATAAAATAAATAAATAAAATAAATTACTATATTAAAAATTAATTAATCGATAAAATAAGGGAGGAAAAGAAAGAAAAAAGAAAACGACTAGGAGGAGAGGGCTGGGATCCAACAACTACTGATCTTCCAACCATCCTCTCTATTGAGATTGTTTGGTCTTTTTTCAATCTCCAGGGCTTCCCTAAATTTCCGGTGATGGAATTGCGACACTCTAGCAATCACACTAGCCTCCTCGATGCAGACATGATGATTAGTTTTCTCCACATGTTCTGTTAAAGCGGATGACTTAGTTCTCATATGCTTGAGGTCAGCTGCGTGCTCACTAATCTTTTGATTAATAGAGCGACCAGTCTCACCAATATAGGGGGTACCACACGAACAAGGAATAATATAAATCCCTTTCATGTCCTTAGGGTCGATGGGATCCTTTAGAGATCTGAGGGATTTACGAATGGTGTTGAGAGGTCTAAAAGATGCGGGGACATTATGCTTCTTAAGAACCCTCGCAATCTTATCCGTGGTCCCCTGAACATACGGAAGATGGACACTAGGAATCCGCTCTTTAGGCCCTCTTTTGGTTAACGAATTCTTAGCCGCTTTGAGGAAAGCCTTTTGTCCCAAATGTCTACTATAACCGTTTTCAACAAAGACATTACGGAGGTGGGCTTTCTCCTCCTCGAAGCTCTTATCATCAGAGATCCTTAAGGCACGAGTTGCAAGGGTGTTGAGAACCCCCAACTTCTGGGCCGGGAAACGGTGGGAACTAGCATGAAGATACTGCTCCGTATGAGTTTTCTTGCGAAACACTTGGTGGGAGAGGGAACCATCCTCATTCTTAGAGATAAGAATATCAAGGAACGGGAGGCAACCATTAACCTCTTGTTCCATAGTGAACTTAATAGCTGAGGATTGATTATTGAGATGATCGAAGAAGAGATCTAACTCCTCTTGGCCGTGAGACCAGATGACATTAGTGTCATCTACAAACCTTTTCCAAAGTTTGGGAAGGAGACGAGCTGAGTTCAGAGCCTTAGACTCAGAATCCTCCATAAACAGATTAGCAACCACAGGGGACAGGGGTGAGCCCATGGCAACCCCACAGGTTTGCTCAAAGAACTCTCCTTCAAAACTGAAAAAGGTTGAGGTGAGGCAGATCTCAACTAACCGAGCGGTATCAGGATCAGTAAGACGGTTGATCACATCCAATGCCTCATTTATAGGGATGCAAGTGTAGAGGGAAACAACATCAAAACTGACCAGAATGTCTCCAGGGTCCAGTTTGATGTCCTTGAGCTCTTCAATAAAGGAGGCCGAGTCTTTCACGAAGGATGCTGTATGGCCAACTAAGGGCTTAAGCTTCAAGGCAAGAAACTTAGCAAGAAGATAGGTAGGACCTCCAATGGTGTTGACGATAGGCCTAAGGGGAGCTCCTTCCTTATGAATTTTAGGGAGCCCATAGATTCTAGGCGTGATAGGATTGCTCTCAATGAGTTTATGGTGCAGGGAACTCACTGAGTCACAGGATTTAATAGCAAGGGCCACAATCTTGGAGATCCTCTTTAGCGGGTTTTTGGGAAGCTTCTTATAACTACCACTATTGTGTAGATGATCTAACATTTTATTGCGGTAGTCTTCCTTGTTAAGAATGACAGAAGCCCCCCCCCTTGTCAGCCTTCAGAACAACAATATCTTTGTTCTGATTTAAGGATTTTAGGGCTTCAAACTCATCTCTGCTAAGGTTGCTCCTAGGAGGCTTAGCCTTCCTAAGAATAACAACACGATCCTGTCTAATAGTATTCTTAATACTATCAGGTAAGCCCCGAATTCCATATTCTATGTCACAAATAATGTCATCAACAAGGATCTTTTTAGGGGCCAAGGCAAAGTTTAGACCTTTACTTAAAACGTTAAAAACAGAAGCGGGAAGAGAAAAACTAGATAAATTGATGACTTTATTATTAATATGAGAGGAAGAGGGAGGGTTAACATCACTTAAATGACTCTTCCTCGATTTAGAGTTAACATCTCTATGTAAGTTAAAACTTGTTAACTTATTATCATAGCTCATTATCCTCCTATTCCTAGAGCAATATTTATTTACTCTTTCATCATTATTTACCATATTCATATTATTATTATCACTATTAGTAATACTTATACTATTATTATCCTCATTATTAACAATGAAATTGATCTTATTACTATTATTATTAATATTGTCAACATTATTACTATTATTTACATCGCAAATATCATTAATATTATAATTATTAATATTATTATCACCATTATTCATGGTATTATTATTATTGTAAATACTATTATAGTTATAATTTTCAATATTAATAATATAATTACTATTATTGTTATTAGTATTATTAATAATGTCATCATTTATATTATTATTTCTATTAAAAATTTTATTAGTACTATGATTATTAATATTATTATTGTTCACGTTATTGTTGATATTATCCATATTAATCATATGTTTATTACTATCCTCATATTAATTTGTAATATTACCATCGTAACCAACCTTATTGTTAATATTATCATGGTTCACGTTAATGTTGAAATTACCCATATTAAACATATGTTTATTACTATCATCAATATAATTTGCAATATCACTATCGTAACCCACCTTATTGTTAATACACGCTTCACCTATATTACTCTGACCATAAACCTGATCGAAAACGCCTAACTTACCAAGGCGGTCGATGGCAGAGTCACCACTCACCTGATAAAAAATGCGGGAAGGCGAATATGGATTTGGATGGACTCCGTGGGTGCCAGAAACGGTGAGAACAGCGTAATCATAGACCAAACCTGAGTGGTCGATGGCAGAGACCTGAGCACCAGAGCGGTCGATGGCAGAGACCTGAGCACCTGCGCAGAAGCTGAATTCATTATCGCGGGAAGCCGGATTCACGCTGGTATCAGAACAGGACTGAGGAACCACGTGTTCGGACCGATCCTCGTTGCAACGAAGATAAGGGTCTACGGGAACCTGCTCACCCGACCGCAGATCAGAACAAACGGAAAGAAGAGGGCTAGGGTGACAGTTTTGAGTCTGGAGAGACTCAGCATTATCCCCCACGCAGGTACACCAATCGGTCAAGCCAGAATGGGAAGAAGCCGAGCCGCCGGTGCGAGGAATAACCTCCCAGCAGGATACCGCTGAAGGGTTCGGATGAGAGCAGGCTGCCCCATCTGACTCACTGGACTGCACAGACGAGTTAGCTTGCCTAGAACTATGAAGAACCCAGCTCCG